>SMGT01005194.1:4679-16491 GCA_004794575.1 Lanistes nyassanus
CAAATATAAGACAACTTTAGGGAAAAAATCTTGTAAATAGTGCTCATCATATAGTTGACCTTATAATAATCCATAGAAACCATCGTAGCCACTGACACGTTTTTGCTGGTGCTTTAGACAGTAACAGAAGTACACAATGTTCGCAATAAGTTGAAAGTTAACAGTTGGAGGGGCAAACCGCTTGGTAAACTACTTTGTACACCGACAAACAGACCAGGAAAACCATTTTGTTAAAATTAATATTGTGTGTGATGGGGGCAGCCATCACGGAGACGGTTTTGGCCACCACGCTTACAGCCACAGTGTGCACTGGGTGCAGTATGGGTCGAGTACTGCTAGCGACACATGGTTGTGACGCACTGTCATCTTACAGCGTGCTGTGCGAGGCTCACTCTCTTTAAACGTTTCTATATCCTTCTAGGATAGCTTCAGATACTAACAACTAACATATTAGGATTCTACTCAATATATTCTTTCAGTAGATACTAAACTCACCCAAAGTCTTAATAGATTAAGTTAGTTTGTAGGCATATTTCTTATCTTGATCTATTCCCATTAGCTAGTTTAACTGCCTTTTAACGTAATTATCTTTATTTCCTTCTCACTCTACTTAACTTTCCTTAACACTAACAGGAAGAGCAGAGCGCACTCTAGTCACTGTATATTTTCATGTCCTTGTAGGTATATTCTTCACTTTTTATTCTAAATGTTGTATGTGTAAGAAACACAAAATGAGGTATCCACCTCACTTCCACCCGCCAGCTTCTGCCGTAGCTGGCGATGGCTCCGTTGTGGCTCGCTCCCACCCGGTAAAAGCGGGGTGCGTGCCGGACAAAGCAGAGCCCCGAAGTAGGGTGAAGCAGGAGGAGGACGAGGGAAAAGAGTAGCAAAACAGTAAAGTGCAGTAAACCGTGGGGTGGCGGAGCATGTCGGGTGACAGCAGCAGTGGCGGCCCAAAATAAAGTACGCAGAGGGCGTGGAAGGAACAGTTGCGAAGCGTACCCGCTTCATCACATGTGCAAGAGTAGTGTCCCATCTACACCCATGTATAATGCACTAATATGGGTGCAGATGAAGAAAAGCTTATGTTGGCTGGTCAGTTGATTGCTTAATGTCTCGCTGCAAACTGGATGCATATCAGGACAGTGGACTATAGGGAGGATGGATTCCTACATTACTTAACTATGCACTGAAAGAACCACCAGACTGATAGCAGCAGTAAGATGGCCAGTGCGGACCAACAGTTTAATGTGCGGGGAGAAGGCCCAAAGGAGTTTGCACAATGTATGCTGCTACCATTAAGCTATGAATGGCAGCAAATTAAGAACACAAAGTATTTATACTTCAGGCCTTTTAAGACTGCATTTGCAAATACAGGGTATTAAAGGGTATTAAAACGTGTAAGTTCAAAAGCCCATTTCTAACATTCAAATATACTTGTGTCAAAATGATAACAGTCTCTAAATAATAAATAAATAAATATATATAGTTATAAATAAATCAATCAGTAGATTATGAGAAAAGTCCAAATGGTGTAAAATTTATATTTAATAAAGTATTACATGACGATGAACTAGATATTTAAATAAATTTACAATGTTAATACACATGCACATACGCAGATAGCATACTAGATTTTTAATGTTTTTTTAAGGCTTGCTGGAATGAGAAATGTTTGCGGCAAATGTTAAAAGTACGTTACGGTGCCTATCAAATTAACTGTTTTTTTTTTGTAATGTTCTCCTACTTGGAGGATACCCCTACAGTCTATTAAAGGCAGCCCTCGTATGATAAGCCTATATTACCTCAAGGATTGTCTGCCCACCACAGGAAAGCTTTTCATCTTTCATAATGGGAAATATTGTCAGTCCACAGTGCTAAAGCTTTTCATCTTTCATAATGGGAAATATTGTCAGTCCACAGTGCTAAAGCTTTTCATCACTCAGGCCACTGTGCTAACCCTGTCTCTCACTAATTATGGGAAGGATTCTCAGCCTGTTCTGTTAAAGCTTATCCTCACTCATTACTGGAAGGATTATCAGGCCATTGTGCTGTGGTTTGGTTTTTTTCTAAGTTTTGCATCTTCTGTTAAACAGATGAAGCAGAATAGATACAAGCATATTGCAATGTTAAACAATGGTAGCCCAGTAACAGAACAGTTGTACCCCTCCCTCCCCCCCAAAATATAATAAAGCAATCAAATAATATCAACAATTCCCCACACAAGCTGTCCCTCATCAGACAACTATGTAATATAACAATGGCATTGCCAAGGCTTGCTGATCATTTGGTACTAGCATTTTATGGCGATGCGGCTGCACTAACTTTTCCAATATGAACTATCTACCACTGTCAAAAACATATTGTCAGAAAAATGATATTTTGTATGAAAATGCTAGGGAATACTTAAACATCAGCATGTTTCACTTTCCAGACATGGTAGTTGGTTGATATCCCCAGTCATAGTAAATGTACACAGGTGTGTAGTCTTGAACATGGTTCACTTTCCAGACATGGTAGATGGTTGATATCCCCAATCATAGTAAATGTACACAGGTGTGTAGTCTAGAACATGTTTCACTTTCCAGACATGGTAGTTGGTTGATATCCCCAGTCATAGTAAATGTACACAGGTGTGTAGTCTAGAACTCCACTGTCATCTTCCTCTTTGACACTGACCTTTCCAAGGACACATTCACTATAGGAATGTGGAGCTGGAAAAAAAAGAGAAAGAAATACAATCTAGTTTTGTCCTAACCCCAAGTTTGGCATCCCTGACAACGGCACAAGTGCATATATCATTTAAAAATAACCCATAAGCACATGCATGCATGTGCACATGTGCATACACAGTTATAGTCACGGTGAGTAATAAACCTTTTTACTGCATGTATAAATAGTAAAACACAACATACAAGAATGGTAATAACAACTACAGCTTACAGCTATAAGAGTCTCTTCTAATGTAGCAACAATAGATTATAATGTATTTTTTTCATGTTAAGGTTACTAATCACATAAATGTTGATCACTGAGAACAGAACAGAAATAAATAATTTACACAAAATAATTCAAACTGTAAGGTCATGGTCATTAACAGATGATACTTGATAACTTACAGTTAGCACCAGCAAGACATACTGACAACAATGGTTAATTTTGTTGTTGCAAGTCTATCCTACAATGAACTTTCTAAAGTGTTAAGCAATTTAAGCAAGCATACAAGCATAGGGATGGAAGTACACATGCATTTGTGAATATTCATACACAAAAGAATACATTTAAATGTACAAATGAACACACATGCATGTGCTCTCTCTCTCTCTGACACATCCACCCCTCCCACTCACACACCCCAGAACAGGGTTTCAAGTGTGTGGATGGACCAAGAATGGAATCATGCATTTGATTCTAAACAACCACATACGCAAGTTAGGGATCCCACTGGGTGGAAAATAAGGCATCATGGGCGGCATATCTGGCGCTGATGGCATCACAGGTCCTGCCGGAGGAGATAATCCTGGATATGGCTGGAAGGGCTGAGGAGCACGAGGAGGGAACTGCTCCACCACCTGGCGGAGGGGGATGGTGCCAATGATGATTTCCAGGGGCACTTCCAGGTCAAAAGATGGGCCCGAAGGATCCACATTCAGCTTTAAAAATACACGAAGTTGCACTGTTTCAATCAGAGGGTAAACAGCCTGCATGTTAGCATTTTCATGCATTTTAGCATTTTCTGCTCTGAAATGTATATAAAAGGTTAGACTGAGACAATCATATACAAAACTGATGCCTTTGACAGTCCTTCAACAAATACTGTTTCTACACCAATCATCCACACTCAGTACACCCTATTCTCGTGCTTCATGTCTCCTAGGTGAACGCATTCTGTCACAGTCCGGTTAATGTCCATCAGCATCAAGACAGTGTATAAACCATTATCTTACCTGCAAGATGTATCTGACATCAATAATCCTGCATCCTGTAAGGTAAGAGGGTGGAAGGGGAGGGATCACGAGCATCTGCCCTTCCCATGAGAAGCAGTGGCCCTCTTCAATAGAACCCTCCACTATCCTGCTGATCTCCTTGACACAAGTGCGACTCTTGGTGGTCGTATGGAAGGTCGTTACCTACAAAAAACATACCAGCATCGTGTACACTAATGTACAGAAGAAATGTCTGTCACTCTCCTGTTAAAAGGGAGCAACTTATGGCAGTAAACAGGTGCCACAGGCACAGAAAGTGTGTGCCAGAGACAAGATGTAAGTCGATGACAATACGGCGTGGCTATACATGTATTTCTCTATGTTTCATAGTAACCATAAATATGTCAGCAAAGCTTGTTCAACCAGAAACTAACCAGTAGAAAGAGCAAAAAAAAAAAAGTGACACTTCTTTCTAACTTTAGCATAAATTCTTTTCTTTTTCTGATATGCTAAGAAATTTAAGTTTCTCATTATTTTAAAAAAAGTATTTTTGCACAGTGAGTTGTGATTTATCAGGTGTTTTCAATTACAGTTTGATTTAAAAAGTTTAACAACATACACAAGTTGGAATATCTCAAGATGAAGCAATATGAAGAAAAAGAATTTAACAGTTTATTTTACTTTTTATGCAACAAAGGGATATTGTTGCAAGAGTTTAGCACTGATGTGTAGGCAGTCCAACATTTTTCCTTATCTGGATTTTGGAAAAGCTTCATTCTTACTTTTGATCTTCACATGGATGACAGTTTATGACATTAGCTATGTTAATGATCCAGTGTAACGCTGTGCACTTATCCTTGTGGTGTGGGCTTCAAGAAACTTAAGTAAAATTTATGGTAAATCTAATAAGCAACCAAATTTTTAAGCTAAATAATAAATTTGTGTTCCTTTAGCAATACTTACCATGACCCAGAGTGCTAAATCTCAATTTAGTGATCCTTAACTGCACCTTACAATCCAAAAACTTTTAAACATAAACCTGGTAAGGCCTCCTATGTGCATGCAGTCACTTTGCGCTACCCCATGTGCATGCAGTCACCTTGCGCTACCCCATGCACACAAGTCATTGGCAACTGAAGCTGACTTTCGAAAGCCGAAGAGACAAGGAGGGAGGAGGGTGTGACGGCCGGGCGGTACCTTTACTTATTGGACTTCGACTTTCCAGAATTATTGGTCAACTTTTATGGTGATCTCGTAAAAATGTAGATTTAATTGAGCAATCGTCACCAAAACCTTTACTGCAACAGGTCAATGGTTTCTACACCAAAGGGTGACGACGCTGTGAAATAATGTGAACAACTAGAGACATCTACCAAGGGGAAAGATTCTCATACTTCGACACATTCGCTCAGTCTCTCACAGGCAAACACTACTAGCTCAAGAGCCCCCACCCTCGTAAAACACACAACTGCAGCGAACTGTTATTCAACATATATTTCAAACACTAACTGGCTCGACAACATCAAATATATCTACAAATTATTTACAGAGAATCACCGTGCTCGTGTCTAGGGTAAGACGCTGCCTGATGACGTCATACCACATGCAACAGACAAAGGAAATAATCAGATCAATGTGTAACAGGGTCGAGCGGTAGCGGGTCCTGTTACTTTCTTAATTGTAGAAATGGCTCTATCATCCCTCCACTCTGGACACAGCAACACAAGACGTCCTCACAGCTACATGGAAACTTTTATTCTCCCTCACGTCACTGTGAGGGCACAGCAACTAAAAAGACGAGCGACTGACTCCAAGCTCGCACTCTGAATGCACTACTCCAATCAACTCTGACTGAACTAAACTTCTACATTTGTTCTCCTCTTTTTCTCGCACATTGTCGCTGACCTTTCGCCCTCGCCTCCCGCCGAGATGCTCGGTCCACCCTTGTTCTAGAGCGACCCTGACCCCCTTATGACTCTAAGTGGCCCTACCCTTCACTGGGGAAGCCTGGTCGCATCTAGATTACGTCAAAGGGTTACGGTGGCCTCGGACAGTGAGTCCTTGGCCCTTCCCTGCACAGATACCCTTTGTTTCCCACTCTTGAGTAACAGACGACCAGTAAGGTGCATGATGCTACTATCCACGCCATGCCGGCTATGAAGAGTTCAGGGGTCGACAGGCTGGGCGCCCGGGGGTTACGTAATCACCACCCGGCTACCAATGCAAGAGGGAAACCAAACTGTCAAACCGGCCTATGATCCCGCTCAATACACACGTACAGTAAGTGACCGACAATAGAGCTCCTACTCTTGTCACCACCGCAACAACAACTTCTGCGGTACACAATAACAAAGTTATCAAACTGAAACAATAAGTGACCACCAAAAGAGCACCTACTCTTGTCAATATTGAAACACTACTTTTCCGCAGAGCACAGAGACGAGAAGTGACCGACGACAGAGCACCTACTCTGATCACTCCTGAAACTACTGCTTTACTGCAATACGCGGCTCTAAAGCTATTCATCGACCGACACAGAAGCTATGACACTGTACGACCAGCACTATCTCTCTGAACCCTCTTTTGGCATACCCGCCCGGCCACTAGCTTATGACGTCACCTGACTCCGGCAGGATAAAATCACCTATCTTACATCAACTCGAGTCCCAGACTCTAAGATAAGTATTTGGACAAGAGCAGTCTTACCTATAAGGCACAGTCAGCAGTCACTTACTACTTTGTCTCGTAGTCGGCGCAATACACTCCAGTGTATTCGCGAGATCTGCTACTGAAGCTCTTTCCACGTCTTTTGCTGTGATGGCAAGGGTTAGAGGCTCGGGTGTCCTCCGATGTATCCCCGTGTCGATGTGTCGATCCCGATCGCTCTCCTATCCTGTGTCCCGATCGCTCTGTGTCGATCTAACGTTTTTACCTCCTTATGTAGTAAGCGTTCTGACGCACTAACCTCAAGTAAACCGGTTCTAGGCAGACTAGGGGGAGCAGGGCAGCTTCCATGACCAATGGCGTACCATTTCCCCTACCTAAGTGTTCAGAAAGGGCGGAGCGATTAACCTGGTGATGACGTATCTCTCCCCTACTAGCTGACAAAAGGGAGGAGCTAAAAGGCTTACCTAGGAGTGACAGGTAATAGCCTAGGGGTGACATGTGACAGAGGGTGGGCTTATGATGGGTCATGGTTAGTACTGCTAAGGAAACACAAATTTTTAGGTAAGAAATTTTATTTTTCTCGTCACAATACTGCACAATCCCCTGGGGTGCTGACTGGCACAAAGTGGAGCTGGGTGAACCCAAGAAAAACTTCCCAGGATGAGGAGGAGGCAGAGCCAGAGGCGTTGTGAGACCAGAGAGGCAGCGACCCTCAGTCGCCAACCTTCCGGTGCCAGGGGAGATCTCGAAGATAAGCATTTATAAACAGGCCTCTGACCACCAGCAAGCCACATGGAAACATTGCACAGTTAAAACAGACTGTGACGCGGTCAGGAGTGACCCACCCCCTCATCCCATACACACTGGCAGAGGAAAAAGGGAGTGAGATCTGTGGTACCCTTCCCCTTGTTACTGCCACAGCGATGTGGAACAGCCAACTGGACATCTGGTATGACCACTACCACCCAGGTCAGCGGCGACAGGCAGTGGCATAATGCCAGCAAACCTGCGAAGTCCACCCAGAAGTGGAACAGAGAAGAGGACATCTCATCTGTCAGTTCAACCTCGCTCAAGAATGAGGTTACCCCCAACTTGTCCACATGGAAGCAGCAAGCAGACAGAGACATGACGCATCCCCACTGGAAGGGCGCAATGCAGCAGGCAAAGCCGGGATGCAAGAGGGGCTCTTGCTAGCCCGACCAGAACTAGCCGGGCCAGAGGTGGGCTCCTGCTCTAGATGAACCAGCACCAAAACTGCGGGAGCCTTTGCCTCTTGTCTCACTTGCCATGTCCATGGAGGGCAAACAAAGAAAAAGAGAAGTGATGTCCCCACCACCAGAAATGCAAGACCGTGGATAGCAAGGGGGGGAGGGGGGATGATCACCATCCCAAATGGAAATAGCTGGGCAAGAGGATCTGTGATCGTTGCAATGGAAGAGTGTGCCAAAATGACCAGCAACAGAAGTGTGAGGGCATTCGATGTGTGGCCAAGAGAGTCACCCCGAACACACACACACACACACCTTCTAGCTGGCGGAACTAGTCATGGTAAAATTGCGTTTTCGGAGAAACAATGAAGCAAGGATGCAAGCTCCCCATTCTGTCAAATCCAGCACGCCACGTGCCATGGATCATCTTATGGATGTGTCATTGGCCTCTTTTGCTCCGAGAGCATCGGTCAGAGCACTGTCGAACTGCGATGGCAACCCACCACCGGAGGCAGATTCTGCCAGCTGGCTAGGAATCAGGCATGATTCCAACACTGCAGCGACTGGCACAGGACTAAGGGGGCCTGGGCAGCACTGCAGGTCCCCCTCCCTACCAAATCTTGCAAGATTCTGCCAACCGGCCGGGAATCAGGCTGTAACGCCAACACTACAGCCCCTGACGTAGGACGGGGGGAGGGGGCAAATCAGGCAGGTCCTCCTCCCGTCCAAGCCCTGTGAGCATCACTGACAGGTAAAGCAACATCGCCACAGTCCATGCTGCAGGCTGGGAACAGGCAGCCAAGCAACATCAGCAGGACCTCACCATGGATACCAGCAAGAAGTGGGTCAAAGCAGACGACAGAGCAGAGACAAGTGACGGTGTCGATGAGGCAGGACCACACAGGGAGGGATAGCAGATGTCAGCCGTTAAAACAGTGAGGTGGCCAGCAGTTGTAGGCAAGACTAAAGGTCAAAGACCATGCCGTGAGAACAGATAGTCATACGTCCGACGACAGCCATGGGGCTTAAGAAAGTCAGCTTGAATAGAAGATATTTCGAAAAAAAAACTGGGGCAAGGGACGTAATAAAAACACTCTTAAAAGCCTGACACAACAAGCCCGTGTGACTTGTAAGGTGGTGTCACATGTCATGACGTAACTTTGCACCTGATCAGCTTGTTTTTGACAACCCATATCGATGACGGTGGTTATGTTGATCTGTGGTGTTGTAAATAATTCAACAAGTTCTATCGCCACACTGCTGATCAGTGTAGAAAAAAATCTTTCCTTTGGAAATAAAACGTCAACAAACCATAATGTCAAAACGTTTGTCCACCCTGACAGTTTTTTAATGGGGATATCATCTATTACCACTGAGCTGTGCACATGGGGTGATGCACATTGAGTGCACATGCGCATAGGAGGCCTTACCAAGTTTATGTTTACAATGGTTTATGTTTGTAAGCAGCGGTTAGGGATCGTTAAATTGAGATTTAGCACTCTGGATCATCGTACCGTATTGTGACAAGAAATGAGGGGGTCTCACCATTCTCAAGTCTACATAAGACTTGTCCATTTTGCGGTTACTGTTGTTCTTGATGTCAGCAAACAATTTAATGGCTTCCCCAGGAACATATCCACGGCGTTCGAGGCAAAATGAAGCAGAAATGGGGCCACTGGCACAGCACAGACAGCACAGCGTCTTCTGATTAGCTCCCTCTACACGCATCTGTAATGCAAAACATCAAAGTTGTATATAAGACATAAGGAAATGTGCATAGTGTGCACTAACATACTACCCCATTACAGGGCCTCTGAATTGTACAAACAATCCTTCTTCAATTATACAACTACTACAACAACTACATAGTTAGAAGATGAAATTCCAAGACAAAAAACTCAGCTTATGCAACTGCCAAACAGCTGAAAAAAAATAACAGCCAGCATTATATTTTGTTAGTGATAATGAAACCACTGCAAATTATAAGGACTTTAAATCTTACCACAGCATTGGAATCTGTGTTAAGGTCTAAGATGCCAATAATGGTGAAAGGCCACTTGGTTGCGTGGTCAAACTTCCATGGCTTATCGATCACACCTTTGACACTGTAACGGATATAGCCATATTCCCCTTCAAAGGATGACGGTAGGTTTGGAGGAAGCACAAAGCAAAAGGGAAAAGTGCTGCGGCCAACAGGAAGTTTAAGAGTGTTATCTCCCTGCCCTGGCCCTGAAATGAGATTTTTGGGCAGGAGGGGGGAATGTAATTTATCAGACAGAGGTAAAATGTCAAAGCTCATTAAAAGGGAAGATTAAAAAAATTGCTTTCTAGTTATGACTAGTGCTATGTACTATTCCTGTATAATACCCCTCAAAATATTGTTCTAGGTTATCACCAAATGAACTATGTGCAGACAATGTTTTGCAACCAAGTCTGACTGGTTGCATTCTTATTTTTTTTCGTTCTCAAAATTGATTTGACTTTGTTAATAAAACTGCTCAGTAATCTTTAGACACAATTGTCAAGAAAAGGAAAAATGAACTGTTATGCTTTAAAACTCTATATGCACCACATGAGATTTCCCACGATGTCCTCACTTCGTGTTAAAGGCAGAGTTACAGTACCAAACTCCCTAGGTCCTTTTCTAAGCAAGCAGCAGTTTGTTAGCAAAAGACACGTGAGGAAGGGTTCTTAGTCTGCACCTTAATGATCCTAACTCAGGTAAATGAAATGCTTTTGGAATTATGAACGGTCACACTTGTGGAATTTATCTGCATCACAGCCATTGTGGAAATCTAGGCAGAAAGGAAAATGTAATTCCAAAATTCCTAATATTAGTGGTAAGAGTAAAGAGACCACATGTTCATGTTTCAAAAATTAGTAAATTCATTTATGTGTTTGTTTTGTGATGCACAACTCAGAGCAGCACTCTTTCTTCTGAATGGTTTGTCAAGCACTGGATCAGAGCATGTGACCCATGTCATTCTGAGGTCAGTCAGGAATAAGAATGTATGGCACAGAACTGTAAGCAATGAAAGGAAAATTTTGTAGTTGTAATTGATCACCTGTTATATCTGATGAGTTTGTTGTTTCTCTACTAAAGAAAGATTCTACTTGTTCATTTTTATAACAATCCTCAACAGTCATTCATTTATTAAGGATGCAATTCATCTTTGGTCAACTGTAAAAAGTGTGTAGTCCATGGCTGCCCACCAGTTGCGAGCCAATGAACATTGTTTTGATTTTTAATTGGTAAAAGTTAGATGTGCCTGACCGACAAGTGGGGCAGCTTCACCCTAAAACAAATTTAGAACCCTCCTACAGCAGGCTGACCTTTTACCATAGTTCTGATTTCTCTTGGGCCTGTTAGACCTAAAATAACAACTATTTAATATTCTGGAAATATACGAGAAAGCTTTCTTGCACGTTGGCATGCAGGCAAGTCTGAATGTATGTGTGTAGGCATATAGTTACTTTTATTTTTAACCCCATGTGGATTTAGCCTTCTTCAACAATTATTTTATTTTCATTTTTATTGTGAACTGAAGTATTTTCTAGAATGTCACAGTTTTTTAAATGTGAAAGCTTGTATTTATTTAGGGTCAGGAGACAGGTCGAGGTGCTGACTGAAGTGCAAAATAAAATATTTATGGCTAAATTAGTAAATATACATATAGGTTGCAGTATTATTTTAAATTGTCCTGGTACTGAAAACATTTATCACAAATCTCAAGCTTTTTCTTTCTAAAAATATTTTCTGGTCTAATGTTTACATCAGAGCAGAAATAATTAAAAATAGTAACCATTCACATCTTTGCTTTCTCAGATAATAAGGCATTATTTTAGTATATGGTTTTAAATTATATGCAGTTCTAAAAGGTTAAATTAGAATTCATTGTTTTAAATTAGTGTATATTAATGTAATGGTACATTATTTTGCTTTTACTGTCACGTAAAAATGTGCTGCAAATGTCTTATTGGCTGGGTGCAGTGAGCACATTCCCTAAGTGG
>SMGT01005197.1:1872-16457 GCA_004794575.1 Lanistes nyassanus
AAACTCGGGTGTGTCGATTATTCTCTTTTAACTTCGATTTCATCGTTGTGAGCCACCCTAAATTTTCCATGTCTATATCACTAGAATTTCGTCTGACTGCATTACTTCTATGGGAAAGCGGCTTCTGTGGAAATATATATTTCAATGGAACAAACCAAATTAAGGTTCTTGGTAGAACTCACTCTAAGGGAACGCACTGCAGCTAGCAAATCCACTTAATTTTGCAATTGATTCCCTTCTAGCGCGTATTGTGTGACTCGTCGACTCGGTTAATTGCTGAAACTGTACGTAACAGCTTTTCAAAGGAAATGGGCTGTTACAGTTTACTTTCGACACCCAAAACTACTAGAAGTCAGGATTTCTATTTACGGTATCACACAGGTGACACAGACTACCTGCTCTTGCCAGGTCTATCTTTCTATCTAAATACGTCAGCTATTAATTGATTCTATCTTTCTAGGTTAATTTTAGTAATCATTGCAAACAATTATTATAGCACACTCTTAGATTTCCCTTAACTTCAAGGCTGCGTTTGCTGTTGACGGTTGGAGTCAGGGAGGTATCTGTGTACTCACCAAGATCATGAAGTGGTATACTGATTATGATCCCAAAGTAAACCAGCTATAGTGTAATAGTGGTTCTGTCTACACTGCTCGCAGTTCCTGTAAAGGCAGTAGTGCCTCCATGTTAAACTGCAGTAGAACACACACGCACACACACACGATGGCAGAGAACCACACGATGGATCTTCCGAACACCGTTCGCTTGAGACTGCCGTAGTGTTAGTCAAACACTTAACAGTGATGACAGACCCAGTACTGAGCTTGTCGGACACTCTGTTGTAACATCTGCAGCTGCCATGGCGGCTGATAACAAAATAAGAAAAAAAAAAGAAAAAAGGCTGATGGTATGTTCAATTGTAAACAAAAGTAAACATATAGTATTTACATATTAGAATGTTTATAAATTTTACTTCATGCAGAAAGATATCTTACCACACACAATTTCCGTACAAGATATTTTAAAGGCATCTAAAATATAGGTATATTTATATACATATATGCATAAAATATAAGTATATTTATATACATATATGCATAAAATATAAGTATATTTACATACATATATGCATAAAATATAAGTATATTTATTTACATACAATAAATATATATGTATACATGCAACATACATATAAATACAATAATACTTACCTATTATCTTTATAAATAAAGGACGAAGGGCTAATATCGTGATATTTTTCAGAATTTCAGAATTTTATTTTTCTTCCTTCACCCTCAGTGGGGTATGAAGACAGAACATAAGCAACAGTACAACAAAGCAATAAAAAGGTGAGTAAAAATTGACTTTGATAAGCAAACGAATTAATAACCTATCTTAAGAGGCTCCCAAGAGCTTGCTACAAACATACAATTATCCATGTACACAGGCATCTTTAAGTAAGATTTTTAATAAAACATGATAGCTTTGTAAGTAATCGTTTGCTCCCTGTTGAGAATAGGCACTGAAATTTATAGGTATTAGGGCGGTTTCTGTAGTAATAAGGTAGCCATTTGTTTCGGTCATCCTTAAATTTATCGCAGCAAAATAAATAATGGTACTCATCACCGATGTCGTTACTGTTACAAAGATGACAGATTCTTTCTTCTCTGGGTATTCTCTGTATTCTGTGCGTTTGGACTGGGAAGTTGTTGTTCAAGAGTCGGAAGTTAAGAAGCGGTGTGTAGTGATTTGGAGGCAATATTTTTATGTAGTTTTCAAAAGTGAAAGACGTTTTAATAGTTTTGTAGTTCTTATAGATGTCTTTTGTATCTACATCTTCTAACCAACTTTGAATAGACTGATCTTGTAAACTTCTATCAACTTTCTGCTTGAAACATTCATATTAGTAGGGGAGATTATTTTGATTGGTCCAAAAACCATTTAGTCCAATGGCTTGTAATGTTGATTTTACTGCTTGTATATAGGTTGAATGGAGGGTCCCATTCTCATGTAGCCGTAGTATTGCTCTGTATAAAATACTAGATAGTTTTTTTGTGATTCATAACATTGACTAATTTATACCAAAAACAAAGTATCCTACTTTTAATTTGAACGTTAATGGGGGAACGACCTAGTTCTCCAAGGACCATGTTAGTGGGTGTAGCTTTCCTTAGTTTTATAATTAGCTTGTAGAATTTCAACTGTAGTTTTAGGGCTAGGTCGTTAATTGCCGGTGCCCAGATTTCACAGCCACATGTTAGTATTGGCACTATAGTTCTGTCAAATAGTTCAACTTGGATATCTACTGGTAGCTGAAGCAGCCTACATTTCTTAAGGAGAGAAAAACTAGCTCTGGAGGCTCTATCATACCAGTCTTTTTGTGCTACATTAAATTTGTTGTTTTAATTTAACCTTAGTCCTAGGTAACAAAAATCATAAACTACATCAAGTTTGTTGCTATTATAGTAGAACACTTGTGTTTTTTTAATTTCCCCTCTTGAAAAAATGATAATTTTTGTTTTCTTTGCGTGAACCGTTAAATTCCACTTATCACAGTATAGTTTCATACTATTTAAGGTTACCTGAAGATCCCCAGGTGATTCGGTACAAATTACCGTGTCATCAGCATATAGCAATAAAAACATTTTAAATAAAGCTTCGAGTTCATCAGGGGGGAGTTCAAGAACGGCTGGCTCTTCTGCGATTTGCGTGAGGCCCATTACATTATCTTTATCTAAATGTAATTTCAGGTCATTTAAATAAACTGCAAACAGTAAGGGAGATAAATTCTCTCCTTGTCTAACTCCCCAGTTGTTAATAAAGTATTCTGACTCTATGCCGTTTATTCTAACACAAGATTTGGCTTTGCTGTATATATCCTGTATTACTGATAATATTTTACCTCCAATTCCATGGTTTAGTAACTTCTCCCACAGGAATATTCTTTCAATCTTATCGAAGGCCTTTTCATAATCAATAAAGGCGCAGTAAATTCTTTTCCTTTTGCTTAGATAAAAGTCAATAATACAATGGAGAGAGAATAAATTATCTAGCGTTGAATAGCCAACACGGAACCCAGACTGTACTTCACCCAGCAAATTTCTCTCAGTAAGATAAGTATTTAGTCGTTCATTTAATACACTAGTAAATAGCTTTCCAAAAAAGCTCAGTATAGTTATCCCACGATAGTTATCAGGGTCATCTCGTTTACCTTTGTTTTTGGAGATAGGGATTATAGTTCCCAATGCCCACTGTGTGGGTACGTGTCCCGTCGAAAAGATTAAGTTAAACAATAATGTAAATAGATTGATAATTTTATTACCTGCGAACTTCAAAAATTCATTTGTTATTTCATCGCTACCACATGCTTTGTTAAGCTTTAATTGTTTTAAAGAAAGCGATACCTCATTTTCCATTTTTGGTTTATTGAGCTCTTCATCAGTGATTGAAAATGATCATAAAATTCTGCAACTGTGGGTATCTCTGTATAATTACAAGTTATTATAGTATTGCCCGTGTACTTTTAGTTATTTCGAGGTGACAAATCACAGTTGGTAATCAGCAATAAAGTATCTTTACCAAACCTGACTAGAGTCGGTCACTGTACCATAATGTCTACCGTGATAACAGGCTTTGTAACAATGTTTTAAAATTCACAAATTAACGATAACAAGTAGAATGGTGCGTTAGAGTTTCATAAAAGGAATAGTAGAACAAACACGTTTTGTTTTCTTTTTGAAACAAAAACTATTTTTTATATGGAAATAAAATGAATGAGCAACTCAGAACATGGCCTTTACTGTTCATTATTGAGAAGACATGCAGTGAAAACAAAGGGAGTGAATGAGGCTGGATAATTCTTGTGTTGGCAAGTACTATCGGTGTGAAAGTGGACAAGCTATAGTGATGAGCTATAGTGATGAGCTATAGTGATGAGCTATAGTGATCACGCGGTCGCTTACATTTCCGCTTGCTTTGGCACAACGGCTTTGGAGCAATGATGAGACTTGCACAGAGGGAGAAAGAACCAAATGCATGCAAAACCACAGCCTGACAGATTAAAAAAGAACTGAAAGAACATTAGACAGAAAGCAACCTGAACTGAAAGACAAAAAAATTCTATACACATTTGACACGGTTACTTTCAGTTTTGGCTTTTTACTTCAAGTGCATTCAGCAATTTGCCTAGCACAGTCAATCGTCCATTCAAACTGACAGTCTAACGCCTGCCGTTTTCCGCTGTTAAAGATAAGTTGGTGGACGATCACATCACATCACTGATACAGTGATACTCGTTTAACAAATAACACAATAATAATAATAAAAGGTGAATTTATAGACGCTGGACAACAACACACTAACAACAACGTACAAATAATTATGGGGTTCCGATAGGGACTCGGCAATTCACGCCCTCACACAGCGACGCAGGAGAGAGTGACGCTTCTAGACAAATTGTAACATAACTGAATATTATTATTGTACAGAGGACGAAACACTTTACCTGCTATGAAAACTTTGGAGATCAGCAGGAAATCTTTGGAGATCAGCAGGAAGGAAAAAAAAAAACATTTTGCAGACACTATTGGCTTAGTCCTGGGGCCGGTCTACGTAATCGGTAATCCCCGAAGCGCACACAACCGCGCATGGAAAGTTTATTGTTTCTTTATTATATCTAATATATATCCTCCTTTTACTCTAACAACTACTTTCTGTTTGTTTTGTCTGTGTGGATTTGCGATATTATGCCAAAATTATTTTAGATGCCTCTCTGATAATTGGGGGTGGGGTGGGGGTGGGGGATGCATTTGTATTCTACCCGAACTATGTTTTGCGACTTTGTCGCAGTCTTTTGTCTCGCCCGCAGCGGGGCACAAACCGCAGGCCTTTGGCCTCGGAAGCGATGTGGACGCCTTAGATCCCCGAGGCGGCCTGCTCAGTGGAACACTTTACCACTTCTACCCTCTTATTAGTGGCCATTAGTGCATGCCTACCACTAAACTGTTATCTCAAATAATACCGAATTTTAATTTGCACTAGTGTGTGTGTGTGTGTGTGGTGGTGGTTGTGTATTTGTATGTGTGTGTGGATGGGTGTGACATTTAAAAAATGAATATAAATGTATCTTCAATTATCACGTTTCACATCACTTAAAGTCATCATCAAAATCGCCAAGTGGAGTTCTCTGTCCTTTCAGTCTTTAAATACGCCTCTGGTATTCTGACTACCATTATTACTCCCTCTTTGGCTCCCCCTGAAATGCTAACTCAGTCTACTGAGGTACGGTTGGCAGAGTGACTGACCACCCGTACCTCCCATACACCTCCACACCGTGCCATCCTTCCCTGGGAAAAACCTCACCGCGCGTATATTAGAGATAATTGTTTTAATTAACAAGGAGGCTGGCTTGGACAATGATCCCTTGATGATAATAGGATCATTTCCTTTGCCCAGCGCTGAATAGGTTGAACGTGGCAAAAACATCTCTGTTATCGCATCCCCTACCTGCCTTCGGGTCTGGGGACACAATGTATGATATCATTGTGATTGTCACTATTATTGTCATGATTGTCATGGGTTAGTAATCCATTTAGACTCGTCGTGATAGTGAATAACGGTACGTAGTAACGAGGACAACTGGACTGTTAGTACTACTGATAAATTGGGGGACGAAACAATTTAGAGGACAGGATATTGTGAGTGTGATACGGCAAAGTGACAGATTGTCAAGTCAAAATAGTTAGAGAAAGAGGATTGGTACTCCACAATAAACAGAAATTTTATTACTTGTTTGTGTATTTATATATTTCAACAATATCGCGTTGTCTTGTTTGCGCGGAGTCCAACGAAAGTCAAAGAACCTGAGCTTCCCGTGAATGTCCGATTTGTGCTTGGGGCGAATGCGGTTCATATATGAGGCTTTATCCCAGGGAAAACAAGACTATTTATAGGAACCTGTAACCGTTTGCGCACCTGTTTTCAAGTTTTTGCTTAAAATAATGACTGTAAGTTATCGTTTCGATGGCAATACTACCGTCCCCGACGCAGCTTTCCCCCACAACGAATGTCACAGTAACTCGTGAAGGGGACACAACTTACCACAACGATACGTACCTGTATGACGTTATTACTGTTGTCCCCCTTGTTGTGCATAAGGTGTGTTCTGATCGACAGTTTCTCCAACTCAAGCTCTCAATCGATTAAGGAAAACAAGAAGAAATATTTGAATAGTTTTTATTTTAACTCCAAGGGTAAATAAACATACTAAAAGACAGAATTTTAAATTTAAACCAAAATGTACATTCCTGTAATCACGAAATTATATTGGACCTGCGTCACTATAACTCTTTTGGCACAGTTAACACTGTTTTCGTTGGATAGCTCTGCGACTAGCTGTGGTTTTAACGCCCGTGTAAATTTTATTTATCTGTGTCAAGCGTCACCACTTCAGGACTCTATTAAATACAGGAAACAATTGAAATCAATGACAAAGTAAAATTCCAAGTCGACTTTTATATTCCTCGTTTCCTTCCTCTGGTATGCAAACGCTTAAAGCCTGTAATGTTCAAATGCATAAATTGATATAATTACTGAAGAAAGTTTTCTGTATATGCATAGGTACGTAATCACTACCAATATCCCTTACCACAACAAGTCAGCCTACTTACGTAACTCTAATCCATCCAGTCTTACACAGGTGCATGCAGTCTGAATAAGGTAAGTAATCCATCCCCTCACAGGATGCAATTTAAAAAAAAGCGATACATGCGCTGCTAAAAAAACTCCGTACATGAGGTTTATGACTGAATTTTATGTTTAAAATAACATAGTGCAAATAAAATACGAGAGACATTCTTTTTGAGACATACAAATGAAGAAGTCTATTAGACACCATGTAAAAAGTAATTGGATGGTATGCAACAGGTATTCAGACACTGTGTAAATGAATCAGAAGGCATGCAGCCTGCAATCACACGTCATCACGCGAAGCTACAGCCACAGTGTCATTTCTCATGCCTCGAGTGTCCCTGCACCTCAACCAGAACCAGAACGTGCAGTCTATACCTACATCATTGCATAGAAATAAGCCAGGTGAGGACATTTCAACACACGAATGAATCTCTACTACGTCCGATCAGCCGACAGAGGAATTTGCAGTTCTACAGAAACTAAACCTCGACGCCGCAAATCCCACGTTAAGGCGAAGGTGACACGAGTCATTGAATGACAGCATTCTGGTGGAGAATGCTCCCACCCACTTTCCCAAATCGTGTTGTTGTTTTCAGAAATTCAAGAGCATACATGGGTTCCAGTCAAAGGATTGTTTTCTACCCATAACTAAGAAGTTCAAAATGAACTGTAATTGACCTAGACTGTTAAATCTTTTAATGTCTGCATTTCACAAGTCTAGTAGATTTAGTTTTAGCGCTCGATCTTAATATAGACATTGTAGTTGTCGGAAAGTACAGTCGGAAGCTGACGTGGTTCATAGATATCTGCTGTCTTTTTCTCTTCGATTTTGTACCAAAAGGTCATGCGCCTTATATTCTTGTAATCCAGGATATTGAGACAATGTATGACAGTTGTAATATATATATATATATAATAAAAAAGACAGGTTAAAATAGAAAATAAAACAAGATGTGTTTTTCTGTCAGATCCAGCTGAGGGGATTTCGTGCGAAATACAGTTTAACGAAAAAACGTGGTCAGTGGATGGATGGTGCGAAGTCCTTAAGGCTCGCTCCGCACGTGGAAGATATTACTGCCTTCTATACCAAACTAGTCAGGTATACTTATTGTTATTGTTATTGTTATAATACTTAGATAGTGAGTTATACTTACTGTTGTATCACTTAGATATCAGTAGACTGTTTTTAACGCTTTTGCATCTTCTTCCACGAATTAGAATTGTGATGTGAAGTTTTTACTCAAAGTCAGAGACAGATATATTTATTTTAATTAGAATAAAAGTATCCAGAGGTGAACAGCAAATAAAAATATCACGGTGTCTAACAAAGATCTTTGTAGGTCTGTATAAAATATTGCTAGTGGCTCGTGAGGTTACTTGTGAACAGGATGAAGAAACCATGAACAGGACAGGTTCTGCTTGGGGCTGCCTAATGTGCGTTGAACATACGACTCTTTTTTCCCTTTCTACAGGAAAATCCAGCTGTTTCGAGGTCAGTAGGACGATTTAACATGTCAACGAGACCGATTCTGGGAAGATCTTATAATTATTCTTCTGGAACCTGCCAAATGAACACCCTCCTTCCCAAAGAAGGAAAATACAACTACAGCGTGGTCATTTTTCCTGGTGCAGTACACGTTTCACCTGTGTTCACTGGAAATAATGAAATACGTGGGTATATATGTGCATACTTTTTAAAAAAATTAGTTTGATAAATCTTTTGATGTGTTGACTTTTTTCAAAGTGTGTTAACCACATGCGCATGTGACATCATAAAGTCTTTTAGCTATATGCTGGGATCTGCGTTTATTTTAGCTTGGATTCTATAACAAGGAGACTGTTGATGTGCACACCACTTATGTCGCTAATAGTTATGATCTGTGACTTCAGCATCAGCAAAGATTCTAATTACCAGTGGAGTTGTTTAGTACATTTTTAAAAACCCGAACGAAAACAGTTCGATAGTGCTTATCAGGTCAGCACTACCAGTTTGTACACATTATGTTAAGATTACTTTAAAAGTCTTTTTTAAAACTGCTGCCGTCAAGAAATTCTATACTTTTTTCCCTTGTGGGGGGGGGGGGACGACTATTTCTGCAGGTCGCCCCCAAGAACAGATTTCCTACAGCTGCACAAAGTCTATACAGGAAGGTCAAGACTTAAGATGTCGCTGTGATTCTGATGACCTGGGAAACCCGCCTGGCTTCTTGATGTGGGAGGCAACTAACTCTTCAGAGCTCAAACTCGAGAGAGTTACTAACACAGACAACGGGACCACACACAGCTGTATTTTGATGTGGAATAACACAGCTGTCGCTAGCGCCACCTATACCTTGGTTGTCATAGGTAGTGTTCAATTTCAATTATCCCCTTTTAATACCTACCTACTTCTCCATTACAGTTTAAGTTGAAAGAACATACGTAGCGGAACTGACTGCCGAAAAGACGCGGTTCCCTTGTACTTTCCCGCGATCCGCTAACCCGAAGCCGATTCTATCCGTAATCAACTTGTGTTTGTTCTCACCTCGTGCCTCGCCACTTGCAGTTCGCCTACAACCCATCGGACAAGCAATGGGGGAGGTCCAGCAACAGTCACATCAATCCAACATAGTTTGAATGGCCCACACGATTTGGCGTGTGCTGCACCTGAGTTGGTGTGCCGTCTAGTCGAGAAATAGCTGCT
This sequence comes from Lanistes nyassanus, assembly GCA_004794575.1. Classification (NCBI taxonomy): domain Eukaryota; kingdom Metazoa; phylum Mollusca; class Gastropoda; order Architaenioglossa; family Ampullariidae; genus Lanistes; species Lanistes nyassanus. The sequence goes on from SMGT01005197.1 coordinate 11,246, forward strand.
TAGTTTGAATCGTGACTAACGAAGTTTACTAGTTTTCTGTTTGTCAACAAGCATGGTGTTTGTTCATATCACTCACTCACTCACTCACTCACTCACTCACTCACTCACTCACTCACTCACTCCACTCACTCCACTCACTCCACTCACACCATCACTCAATCAAAAGATCATCAATCATTGTAGTAGTAATAGTATATGAAACATTGACATCAAGAGTTGTTTCACAACAGGACAGTTACATCGATATTTTATCAAGCAGTCGGCAGGTCTTAAAAGGTAAATAAATGCGTAAATTATTGGTTTTAAACTATAATACTTTATGAGTGGGGATTTATAATAATTTCGATCGGCTGTTGTTGGGATCATGCCATGTTAGTGTCGCCGTTGTTCTGATCGATATCATATCTGTTTCCTTGACTGAAAGTCCTAAGTGCCAGGGTTAAAATGACTTTTTCCAGTTATGCTCTGTTTTCGGTTTACTTGTAAAGTTTCATTACATCTTTTTTTCTCTTCGTGAGATGAAGAAAATTGAAAAAGCCCGTAAATGACACTTATACATGATTTTTAATTATCAAGCCACAATAAGCACTGCATGTGTTTATATTTGCAAAACTTTGTGCTAATCTTTTTTTTTTTACCCACAGTTAACTATTTTTAACACTGGCTGGTTTCAACTAGTATATCACTGTCATCACCACAGTGTAAGCTGTTAAAAAGGGTAAGTCAGTATTTTATCGTTTTTCTTGGGACGGATGATGAGTAATCATATTCCAGATAGATTTTTTCTTGTTTAATAATGTTATACTGATTTAATACATTATCTTGTGCATGAACAGATTCAATGGATAAAAAAATGTTTTAACGTCGTTAACCGATGGTTTGTCACGTGATTACGATCGGCTTAGATTTAACCAACGGCCATGAATACGGCTCCAGGACCTGTATCGACTGACATTAAACTTGACCAATGATGGTACGGGCAAACCCACTCCACAACCAAGCATGCAGAGGAACGCTCAAGAAATAGAAAATACACCAGGAGCAGACATTAACATAGATGCCCCATACCCACGCACAGACTCACAAATGCCTCCCTGGACCCTACACCCACCACAGATCGACATGGACCTCACAGTTTTCAACAAGGAAACCCTGCTTATCAAAATACTAACTAAATTCAGGCAAGGACTACCCCCCCAGATCTATACAGATGGGTCACATGACCCAACATACCACTTAACAGGAATAGGAGTCTATGCACCAAAGATCACCAATATCGCAGCTGAGCTACCAAACCACACATCAATATTTACAGCAGAGATCATAGCAATACGCACTGCCCTAAGGCTGATAGCACTACAAACTAGAAAAACTACAGCAGAAAAATCCTTCCCGGTTGTCTCTGACTCCCTGTCAGCACTTCAGGCTCTTCAAAACCAGTCTTCCCAAAGAATGGATATAATGTATGAAATTTTAACCTTGTTAAATAGACTCCATAACATAGGAATCCAAATCAACTTTATCTGGGTGCCATCACACGTAGGAATAAAAGGAAACGAGGAAGCAGATCGGCTAGCTAAAATGGCAATAAAAGACAACCCAACCACTAAGCTCATCCAAATAAACGTACCCGTTTCAGCAGAGGAGAGAAAATAGCCCTTAAACCAGCAACTAAAATACAGTGGGAAGAAAAGTATACAAAGGAAGCCAAAGGCACCAGGAGAGAATTAGAAGAACTACCAGGTAACGAACTAGTATTGTTCCATTCCACCAGATCCAACCAAAGTAGGATAGCCAGAATGAGACTAAATGGAGAATATCTTAACCGTAAAGACCCGCAGTAACCTGTAGTTGTGGAGACAGACTTAGTACGCCACATGTCCTGCTAGAATGTAGCCTAAACAGTCAGGAGAGAGATGTACTAAAAATGCTATGAATAATCTTTATCTAGAAGTAAACCTAAAATCTTCTCTTACCTCTCCAAAAAAATATAAGACAGCACATAATGGAACTGACAATGCAGGTAGTTAATGCCCACCCAGATGTTAGATATATCTAAACATTACAAAATCAAAATCGGAATTAACCAGCTAAAACCAGCAAATAAGCTATAAGACAGAGGTTACTAGTAAACCACTAAAAATAAAAACAGACTATATCAAAGTAAACTAATATTATACAAAACACCTTAGCGGTAGAGATAAAAGATTGTAGGGATGCAGCAGCGGTAGGTCTGACCAGCGAAAACTCCACCACTCCAGCTACTCAAGCCATCATCAGTGACCAGGAGAGAGGCGCAAAGGGCCTAGGCCCAATGGGTTGACTCCAAGGAAACGAAACCGCAGACCTTTCCCCCACCTATCTCCCCTCCCCTTCAGTACGAAATCACCGCGAGGCGAAAGCACTTTCCCTCAAAACAACAACAAAACAACAAAAAGTGTTATACTAATAGTTAGGGAACCAACAGTTAGCATTTAAAGGCTGGTTGAAATGACATCCAATTCACACGGGACTCTCCTTCCATTACTTTTGGATACTTCGGGATGGGCCCTCACTACGTACGCGTTTCGCACTGTTGTTCTTCCTTGTTGACTTCCCACACAAAAAACTGCTAGCGACACGAAGATGTATTGTCAGTGTGCATTATGTAAAAGAGAGAAAATATAGCTTTAAGATGGTAAAAGTATTTCCCTATGCCTAGTGCCTCGGTGGTTTAGCGGTTCGGGCTTGTTTACACCCGTTTCCGAGGCTGAAGGTCTGGGGTTCGCGACCTGCGGAGTGAGTGAGTGAGTGAGTGAGACTGGGAAAACCCTTTTTTGCTTAGCGCCAGTAATTAGGGCCTAGGCCTAGGCGCAAAGGGCCTAGGCCCAATGGGTAAGGGGCTAAGACTAAGATCGAAATGGTATGCTTTCTGGTGATCTTCATAAGCGTCATACAAGGTAAAGTGTTCAAGTACAATAAGTACATAAGTACCTATAACATAAGTACAACAGTATCTATAACATATATACAACAAATATATTCGGTAATGTATGAATTTATCTAGAAACATTATTATCTCTTCTCTCTCGTTCTTCTTGTATCTCCTGAGAGTGCATGTCGGACGTGTTAGCAATATGTTAGTCCATGATCAGCATAGCTCTTACATTTCCCCAAGCCTTGTCCAGGTTCTACCCATCTTCAGCTCATTACATGCTTCCTCTATAATTTACAGAAAACCCCACTTTCTCATACAACAGGAAAGCTTATTTTAACAACAACAACAAAAAATTATGTTTTTCCTACTGTTCTGCTATTCCCTGTATAAAGATGTAGACCGTTGTTCTGTGGTTGTTTGTACTATAAAAAGACAACAAATGATAACCCCAACAAAGTACTGGCAGCGCTCAAACACAACCGTATGCTGACGTATGTGACAAAGGGAGCTTACCGTACCCAAACAAAGAGAGAGTCGAAAGTAAGGAACGTGGCAGATCTAGGGTCGTTCAAAAGAAAGGGATGGCAGATCTTTTTCAATTTTTGAAGATATGCCACGTTCCTTACTTTCAAATCTCTCTTTGCTACGTGTTTGGGTACGGTAAGCTCCCTTGATTGCATACGTCAGCATACGGTTTTGTCGAGCGCTGCCAGTACTTTGTTGGGGTTGTCATTTGATGATTTATAGCGCTCGGTCCTCATTTGTTCTTTATTAAATAAAAAGACATGTTAAAATACGTTTTAAAAATGTGCTGTTTGACCGAATTATTTTAACCATGGCAAATACACCTTATTGCATATTTCCACCTGTTATTTATCATCTGGAATAAACTGTACAGGAGCAATATCATCCTTATAAACTAGCTGTTAGGCTTTTTTGTATAAACAGCACAGGTAAACATAAAGGTATAGATATATATATATGTATTTATGACAAGCTTTAGAAAATGTGTTGTACACATATTTTGTGTTGGTAAGAGACCTTTCTTCTTGAATTTGAATTTGAAGACATTTTATATGTAAAAATAATTTGTTTGCAATTAAACATACCGACCGTCAACCTTTTCTTTTTTTATTTTATCAGCCGCCATGGCAGCTGCAGATCTTACAACAGAGTGTCCGGACACGTTCGGTACTGGGGCTGTCATCACTATTAAATGTTTGATTAACACTACGGCGATTTCAAGCGAACGATGTTTGGAAGATCCATCTACTGTGTCGTTCTCTTTTCATAGTAAAATTGGTAAAATGGCCTTGCTGTGCAAAATACCATATCCTGGTACGTGTAAAAATAACACAGATGGGAGCTCTGAATGTGTGAGCACTTCAGGTGATATCAACACATACCACTGCCAATTTAAGGCTGATGAAGGTGTGCACAGTGGGGGGAAGATAACCTGCCAGGTAGACTGCGTCGGTAAACCACCTCTTACTGCAAACACTACTCAAGGATGCCAGACATTACAAATCGGTAAGTCCTTATTTTGGAAATTATTGTCTCTGGGGTAGATTTGAAGAAATAAATATATTAATGTCAACACTGGCATTGCTGGCTCATTCAAAATAAGATCTCATAAAGTTGGGAAATAATTTGTGAAATTCTGACGTGGAAATGAAACATCTTAGGGAGGACGCCAAGGAGATAAAATAACTTTTTTGAAGTGGCGCTGCTGCTAGAAGTTTGTTGATGTGCGTCTCTTCTACCCAAACCCATTTCATCTCCATTGCATCTGTCTAATACTTTGTGATTGCTCAATCAAATAGGCATATCTGACAGTAAAATAATCATGTTGAACTTTTAATCTACTCTAAAGGCTTTAAAAATGAACTTAAAAGTACTTTTTATTAAGCTTAAATTCGGAGTTCAGTGTTGTCAGCCTATAGATTTTTCGTGGAGTTCCTAGTGTTTAGGTCAACACCGGCGATTTTAACCATTTTTATTCAGGACAAGACAACACGGGAAATGAAAACTTCTTCTCACATACATTTCTGAAAAAGGCAAAAATTCATTTTTAGCCCTCAACTTGAACTTTCAGTCTTTTCAATTCCTAACATATGCTTTAAATACACTGAATTCGAAAACTGTTGCAATTTGCAAATTTTAGCTAAATCTGTCTTTCTCAGACGCAAAGACTTTCAAAACGAACAAAACAACTCTTGCTTGAAATTAGGCCTAAGCCAAGGACTACTATAATCAAGGACGTGCACAGCTAATTTTCAGGCTTTGCTAGCGAAG
>SMGT01005199.1:0-16438 GCA_004794575.1 Lanistes nyassanus
CGTATGTTTCTCGTGTTTCCTTCCCTAGAATTCTAGCACACCCCACAAAACGTTACACGGGTTCACTCCGCAACCTTCCTGTCTCTCTCCTTCAACAAAGGCAGGGTTTTCTTCCACGCCCTCTGCGTACTTTATTTAGGGCCGCCACTGCTGCTGCCACCCTACGTGCTCCGCCACCCCACGGTTTACTGGCACTTTACTGTTGCACTACATCTTCTCTCTCGTCCTCCTCCTGCTTGACCCCACTTCAGGACTCTACTTTGTCCGGCCCGCACCACGCTTTTACCGGGTGGGAGCGGGCCGCAACGGAGCCATTGCCAGCTACAGCAGCAGCTAGCAGATGGAAGTGCAGCGGACACCGCATTTTGTGTTTCTTACACGCACAAAGTTTAAGATAACAAAACAAAGAATATATATACAGGAACATAAATAGAGTGCGCTTTGCTCTTCCTGTTAGTGTTAAGGAAAGTTAAGTAGGGCGAGAAGGAAATAAAGATAATTACGTTAAAAGGCAGTTTAACTACCTAATGTGAATAGAAAAAGATAAGAAATATGCCTAGACTAACCTAATCTAGTAAGACGTTGGGTGAGTTTAGTATCTACTGAAAGATTATATCGAGTAGAATCCGACTATGTTAGTTGTTAGTATCTGAAACTATCCTAGAAGGATATAGAAACGTTTAAAGAGAGTGAGCCTAGCACAGCACGCTGTAAGATGACACAGCGCGTCACAGCCACGTGTCGCTGGCAGTACCCGACCCATACCGCCCCCGGCGTCCGCTGTGGCTGTGAGCGTGATGGCCAAAACCGTCTCCGACATGTCATCGGCAACTTGTGAAATTCTTAATTCTCTATTTTCAATTTCTGTACCCTTGATGTCCGTTTAGTTTCTTAAAATGATGGCAAGAACTTCTACCCCTATTAAGAAAATATAGCCCCTCTGGTCTTCATGTATAATAAATGGCATGACTCGTTTAATTCTGTTAGCTGTGCATGAAGAGGCGATTTTGTATGGTACATTTAGAAGGGAGATTGTACGCCAGTTTTTTTTTTTAGAAAGGTTTTTTGTTTATCTCCTTTTGGTATGAGGGTGATAAATCCTTGTCTCTGTAAAACAGATTATATACCAGTTTTGAAGCCTTCATCTGCAGATCGAATTAAAAATATCTCTAAATCTTTCCAAAAAATATAAAAAATTCCGCCGGAAAGCCGTTGTTACCTGGGCTTTTATCGTGCTCTAGCGGCTTCTTTTTCTGTTAATGGTCCTTCTAGACTCTTTTTTTCGTCTGCTGTTAATAAGGGGAACTTTAATTCTGTAAATGACTCGATTTCAAAGTTTTGCAGTTCACCCTCTCTACTCTTGTACAAGTCTCTGTAGTATGTTTCACATTCCTCCATAATTAGTTTTTCTATATACTTCATTAGTTTATTTGCAAAATGCCGTTTCCCTTAATTAAAAAAGTATTTTGAATTCAAGTAAGAATCGTTTATTGTCAACTGTTTACATAATATTGAGCTGTGAATTCCTGTGCAGCGTGTGAGGACGGGTGGTATGGATACCTTTGTACCCAGATTTGTGGTAACTGTGCCAGAAGGTCTGCCTGTGACATGGCCAGTGGCTACTGTGCGTCATGTGATACTGGTTTCCAACCTCCACTTTGCAAGGGTCAGTTGAAGTTGTTCTTCACGTTTGTCTAGTCTATCACTCGTTTTGTACCACTAACCACACGCACGCACGCACCACGAACCACCACACACACACAGTTTTTAACAACTGCGCTCAAGTTAAACTAATTTCTTGTCAACTGTTTACAAAATATTGAGCTGTGACTTCCTGTACAGTGTGTGACGACGGTTAGTATGGAGACTGCACACACACTTGTGGTCACTGTGCCGGAAGGTCTGCCTGTGATAAGGTCAATGGCTACTGTACGTCATGTGACACTGGGTTCCAGCCTCCACTTTGTCAGAGTCAGCTGAAGTTTTTCCCCATATGGTTGTCTGGTCTATCACTCGTTTTGTACCACTACCACACACACACACACAAATAGTATAGTCAGGCCTAAAACGAGCCTTATTATCCGTAGGAGAGCAGGAGCGGACTAACCGGGATTAACCTTTGACCGAGTGACCTAGTGACCTAGGGGGATTAACCGACTTTGCCTTTGACTGAGTGACGTCATGACCTTGGGTGGGGTGAATGACCTGAAAGGCTGGGGATTGGCCATTGGGAGGAAATCACGCCATGATTTCGTGGTATAAAACGAAATAGGTCAAGGTCACACGTGGGAGTAAAGTGCGTCCTTGAGTGCTGAGAGAGAATAGATTACACGACTGTGAAAAGACGTTTTGTAAAGAAAAAAGTCACTACAGTGCGTGAGCATGGGTGGGGTTATTTCTGGTATCAAATAAGGAAAGCTACTAGGCCGACTCTCAAAAAATGTAATCATGTTATGTCTAGATGGTGCCAACAGAGGGTTATCTCAAGAGTGCCGGGAGAGGATAGATTACAGGACTGTGAAAAGACGTTTAGTAAAATAAGTCACTAGAGGGCGTGAGCGTGGGTGGGGTTATTTCTGGTAATCTCAGGAAAAGCTTCTAGGCCGACTCTGAGCAAGTTGAATCATGTTACGCCTAGATGATGCCACCGTAGGCAGGGTTATGTCAGGAGTGCCGGGAGATGATGGTTGATTGATTTATTTTTTGTTGTTCTAAAGCCTCACTTAAAGGATCGAATTATTTCCTTTAAATGGATGTCCATCAAACGCCACGAGGAGGCCGAGGTTTATCGCTTGACAAAAATAGTGTTGGGCGCGTGTGAAAAACACATTGTATCACAGCTATCGACAATTATCACAGAATGTTATTGGAATGCCATAATGGAAAACACAACCAAGTTTTGTACAGGTACTGGACAATTAACACAGATTGTTATTGGAATGCCATAATGGAAAACACAACCAAGTTTTGTACAGGTACTGGACAATTAACACAGATTGTTATTGGAATGCCATAAAAGATTATGTTCAATAGCACAGAGAAAGAGTTTTAAATATCTAGAGGAGAGGTAAAGACGCCATCGGCATGAACTTTGTCATGGGAATTTTGGCAAGAGCCAAGATAGCATAGTTTTCTTAATTCTAGATAGTTACTAGTGAGGCAGAGTTACTCAATTTGCATAATTGTGGTCGGAGGAGGGTAGTCAGAGATCGGTTACAGAGGTTTCACTAACAGTTCCTGGTCGTCTCTCCGTGGGTAGCAAGGGCTGTCGCAGTCGATTTATGGGGCTGGCACCGGAGCTGCCTGCGTCCTGTAAGGAGGTTTCGCTAACACTTCCTGGTCATCGGGTGGGGCTGGCAGATGTATGAGTTTGTACCAGCGCAGCCTGACAGCCGATCATGGATGAGAGGAGAGGGGCGATGTTGCCTGGAAAGGTTTATGGTCCGGAGATGTGGCTCATACCCTGGGTTGACCAGATTTCCTAACCGCCTGCTGACGAAGCATCTGCTGCTGGGTGGTCCTCTAGACCAATATAGGGTAGGGGTTTCGCGACCCTTGTTGTCTTTCTCTGGAACTCGGCTAGTGCAGCGTCGTGGTGGCTTGTCTCTTTGTGTACCAAGTCTCCGGCTGTAAGTTCCGACTGGTCGAGGAGTGGACCCTGTTCTGTGTGAGCAGTAGAGGAGCGACGGGAAAGAAGAATCCGTGTAGCGCCAAGTCCTGTGTGCGTGTTCGGCCTTGGATTTCTGTCTCCACATTCCAACGGACAGCGCAGCGTTACCCAGTTAAGTACCTGATAGCTGGTTGTGCTGTAGACCCGTTAGGAATAGTATACTGTAACCTGCAGCTGCCTCGTAGTGTAGGTATAGCTACGTGCAACGTTGGTATCTGTTGCGCATGACTTAATGCATGTGTTGCGCAAGTTAACAGAAACAGTACAATAAGCAAGTAGTCAGTTGTAGGCCGGTAAAACCCTAGAAATAGTACTTATACACGTAACGTAGGCCATTGTATCAGAGCGACAGATTGTTGATTGTTCTTGTTTGTGTCTTATTTGACTAGCACACTTACTTGCATCGCATTAAATTCTTCTTTGTTATTGTTCACGCCAGGTGTTGTCTTTCGTTGTGTAGTAGTCGGGGAAAGGCTAGTGGGTGGGGGCTGAGCCATTAGACAAGCGGTAGCTGGTTGTTTACTATTTGTTTTGACCTGGTGTGACGTGTTCCCACTAGCGAAAGTGTGGCTGGTCGAGTGTGCGGGTCTTGGGTGAGTGACTCGACGCGCGGTCAGTGCCCCGCAGCTAGGTGACGGACGATTGTGCGTGTGGCTGTGTGCGCCAGACAACTGGCGGCCCTGATTATTAAAGGCAGTGAGCGAGGCCAGTGCGCGTGGCACGAAGGTTTGCATCCCTCCCTCTCCTTTAGATCAGAGGTTAAGTTACCCCAGCACTCTCTCCATCCCTTAGACCACCACAAACTTTACGTTTAATGTAGAAAAAAAAAGAGAATTTCTGTGTTGTTGATAGGTGTACATGGTGGTGCCGTCTGTCCTAAAGCCTGTGTTCACGCCACCATTACTATTTTGAGTCTCTAGCGCAAGAGAAAAGTCAGTTCTAGACAGTGGGTTTGAGCTTTACTAAGTCCCTTGTGACTACCCCTCTCAGTGGTATTCGACACTCGAAGACCTCTTTCAATCACAAAACTCTCGTTGTAAAATTACTCTCATTCTTTTGTTTTGCGTCATAAAGAAAATGACCAACTGTCTTTCTTTCATGCGTCTCACACAAGCACGTCGCTTTAGACAAACCTCTTCTGATTAACAATAAACGAGACTTTCAAGACTTTCTTTCTCATTTACAAAACCAGGACGCTTTAGAACAGGTGCAAATACAACGCCCAAATTCCAAGTACGCGGTGGAAGCGATCGCCAGTACTAGTTTTTACGCGTGCACCCTATCCGTGACTTTCCTGTCGGCTGTAGTCTGCCTTCTCTTTCAGATTACATCACAAACAACAAAGCCATCTTTACAACGTTCTGAAAAACATTCTTTCCCTTATACAGACAACAAATGTTTTTTCCGTGCTTTGGCTTTAATACGGCGAGTTTCTTTGTCCGCCTTGGAAAAACCTATCAATGAGCTCCATCATCAATGGCTCGTTCATCAAAACTTGTCTTGTTTCAAGAGTGTGAGGTTTCACGATCTTCCTGCCACGCACGGACGCACGCACGCACGGACGCACACACGCACGCACGCACGCACGCGCGTACGACCATCACACACAAAGTTTTTAACAATTTTATTCAAACAAGAACAAATGAGGACAGAGCGCTATAAAATCGTCAAACGACAACCCCAACAAAGTACTGGCAGCGCTAGACACAACCGTATGCTGACGTAAGCAATCAAGGGAGCCTATCGTACCCATACACGTAGCAAAGAGAGAGTCGAAAGTAAACGACCCTAGTCTTCACACGGCTAGCCCCTGGTGTACCACGTGTGCATACAGCGAATCCCTAATTTATATCGTCAGCTCGCTCACTAAGCGTAAACTAACAATTGGGATTCGACACAAACACAACATAGGACAATTACATGGAATCCTCAGGGTGCACAATATAATCAAACAAGAACAAATGAGGACAGAGCGCTATAAATGCCATGTAATTGTCCTATGTTGTGTTTGTGTCGAATCCCAATTGTTAGTTTACGCTTAGTGAGCGAGCTGACGATATAAATTAGGGATTCGCTGTATGCACACGTGGTACACCAGGGGCTAGCCGTGTGAAGACTAGGGTCGTTTAAAAGAAAGGGATGGCAGATCTTTTTTGAAGATCTGCCACGTTCCTTACTTTCGACTCTCTCTTTGCTACGTGTATGGGTACGGTAGGCTCCCTTGATTGCTTACGTCAGCATACGGTTGTGTCTAGCGCTGCCAGTACTTTGTTGGGGTTGTCGTTTGACAATTTTATTCAAGTCAAAATCATTTATTGTCAGCTGTTTGCAAAATATTGGGCTGTAAATTCTTGTGCAGTGTGTATGGACGGGAGGTATGGAGACTGTACACAGACCTGTGGTCACTGTGCCGGAAGGTCTGCCTGTGACAAGGTCAATGGCTACTGTACGTCATGTGACACTGGGTTCCAACCTCCACTTTGTCAGGGTCAGTTAAAGGTGTTCTTCACGTTTGTCTGGTCTATCACTCGTTTTGTAACACTAACCACACGCACGCACGCACGCACGCACGCACCACGCACCACGCACCACCACACAAAGATTTAACAACTGTGCTCAAGTCAAAATCTTTGTCAACTGTTAACAAAATATTGAGCTGTGATTTCCTGTGCAGTGTGTAAGGACGGGTGCTATGGAGACTGTACACACACTTGTGGTCACTGTGCCGGAAGGTCTGCCTGTGACAAGGTCAATGGCTACTGTATGTCATGTGACACTGGGTTCCAACCTCCACTTTGTCAGGGTCAGTTGAAGTTTTCTTCACATTGTTGTCTAGGCTATCACTCGTTTTGTACCACTAACCATGCACACACACAAATAGTATAGTCAGGCTAGAAACAAGCCTTATTATCCGTGGGAGCGTAGGAGCGGATTAACCGGGATTAACCTTTGACCGAGTGACCTAGTGACCTAGGGGGATTAACCGACTTTGCCTTTGACCGAGTGACGTCATGACTGTCACGTGTTGGGGTCTGGTGGGTCAAGGAGATTGCACCATAGATTCCAGGTGTGATCCAGCCTCGACTCTCCGGCCCTAATTAAGGTCTATTATTCCTTGTTCAAGCCGCCATCTAGCCGCTCACATCATCACCAGCCCAGGATTAGGTCCCTGTTCACACTTATGATCGGGGGTGCTGGCCCTAGAAGCAAGGGGCAAGGTGTTACTTACCTTGGGGCTGCTGGGGAGCGACTAGTGCAGGTGTCAGCCTGACCAGGTGTGCTTTAGTTTGTTCAGGGGAAGATTACGTAGCTGGAGGAACCAGTGACGCGTAGTATCGAGCATCAAGGGCTTTGATGTAGCCGATGGGTGTAAACGACCAGGAAGGGGAGGGGGTAGTTGTGTCCACACTAGGTGTCCACTTAGGGGCGTGTTCTACTAGTTGACACCGGGTGTGGCTTCTACTGTCTCTGGCCTGATTGGTTGATACATGTAACCGCCTTGTTGACCACGTGCGTGTGAATGAAAGAATCTATGGACGGAAGTCTAGAATAAAAGGACTGGTTTAGACAGTCGAATTATCTTTCGCCCAAAACATCCTGCGAGAGGGCATCTTACGCCAAAAAACATCCTGTGAGAGGACGTCTTACGCCCAGAAATATCCTGTGAGAGGACATCTTCAGCGAAATCTACAGTGAGGGCTTCGTTAGCCTGAACTCCTGTGAAGAAGAGCTGCTGTGGGGAGACGTACGTGCCTTGTGGTACAAGTCTGCTGAAGGCTGAAGGGTTCAGCTGCAGAATTTGAGGTGTCTCGTTCTGCTAGACGTGTGGAAGTCTAGCAGCGACAGCACGTGGCTTGAGTAGACCAGTTGCATAACGCAAGGGACTCTGCGAAGGTGTGTGATCCTTCCAGACTGGCGTGAGACTCTAGCAGCACGTGTTCCTCTGCTGTGGGAAACCTCTACGCTGACCGGGCGGGAGAGGACTGCAGAACGTAAAGGAGGGAGACCGAAGAACACGGATAAGACAACCGTCTGAAGCAGGGGGGCGAAGGTCCAGCCTTACAAGGAGGCTGCCTGTAACCGAGCTCTTGGGGTGAGCTCAAGGGGCTGTGTGTCAGCCTTTGGAAAATGTCATACCCTCTGTGGCGTGTGTGATCGTCGGCATCGAAGTCTGCTGTTACGTGGAGGTGTTCGAGAGGTCTTCAGGGTATCTACTGGTGAACATATCCAAGGAAGGAGCGCTCCAACGTACAGACTGTCGTGCTGACTGTAAGAAGCATTCGGGAACGAGTGTTGTGTTCTGTGAGTGTTGTGCGTCACGTGGTCATTCTTTTCCTCCTATGCAAAGGCGAGATTAAGGTACGTGGTTTGTCATTGTGTTTAATGGCGAGGCGGGTGATGTAGGTTGGTATTAGATGTTATAGTAGACCTAGCTCAAACAGAAGGAAATTGCGGGACCCCTAGAGTTGAAACGAGTTGTAACATATATTGTCTTGATTGTAAATACTCGCTGTTTCTATCAACAATACATTCTTCTTTTTTGTGTTCACTGTATTACGGTCTTTTGTTATTCTTTATGGGAGACTGTAGGTGGTGGGGGCTCGGCCATATGATTAAGAAATCATATTAATTAACTTTAGTAGTACAGTGATAGTTCCACCTACGCATATGTCACACTCTTGACGGTGGTCGCGAGAGCGAGCAGAGCAGACGACCCGTCAAGAGCAAAAAGAAATCTCCCAAGTTGTGACAATGACCTTGGGTTGGGTGAATGACCTGAAAGGCGGGGGATTGGCCACTGGGAGTAAATCGCGCCATGGTTTCATGGTATGAACGAAATAGGTCAAGGTCACACCTGTGAGTACGCACGCACGCACACGCAAACACACACACGCGCACACACACACACACGGACACACACACGCGCACACACACGCTCACACACACACGCAACACACGCGCACATAAACGCGCGCACACACACACACGCACACACGCACGCACGCACGCGCACACGCACACGCACGCACGCGCGTACCACCACCACACACAAAGTTTTTAACAATTGTATTCAAGTCAAAAACATTTATTGCCAACCGCTTACAAAATATTGGGCTGTAAATTCTTGTGCAGTGTGTATGGACGGGAGGTATGGAGACTGTACACAGACCTGTGGTCACTGTGCCGGAAGGTCTGCCTGTGACAAGGTCAATGGCTACTGTACGTCATGTGACACTGGGTTCCAACCTCCACTTTGTCAGGGTCAGTTGAAGTTTTTCTTCACATGGTTGTCTAGTCTATCACTCGTTTTGTACCACTACCCGAATACACGCACACGCACGCACGCACGCAGACACGCATGCAGGCAGAAAAAGGGATTCTCTGTATGCACACGTTGTGCACCGAGGGCTAGCTGTGTGAAGACTAGCGCCGTTAAAAAGAAAGGGATGGCAGATCTTTTTTGAGGATCTGCCAAGCTCCTTTGTTTCGACCCTCTCTTTGCTACGTGCTTGAGTACGGTAAGCTCCCTTGGTCGCATGCGTCTGCATACGGTTATGTTGAGCGTTTCAAGTACTTCCTGTTAGAGTGCAAACTGGTTTATTAGTACTTGTACGGAGTTCGCGATAAACGTTCGCGTGCCCTTGAAGTAGGTCAGGGCAGCCGTTAGGGTGTCTACTTTGACTGTATATGGAAGGGGGGGGGGGAGTGTCAGACTGTATGTCGGGGTCAGACAAGGTTGTGTATTGAATCCATTGCTCTTCTCCATTTTCCTGTCAGAACTACAAGTACAGTTGTCTGGTTGCGGTTCACGGGGAATTGATACTTTTACAGACTCTTGGGTAGATCTCTCCTCACGTATGCCGATGATTTAGCTATAGTTTCAGGCAGTTGCAGATCTCCGAAAGTAGACTAACTGTCTGGACAATTACTGTAAATAGTTGGGGTTATCAGTAAATGTGGAAGACAAACTGTCCGGAATATTACTGTAAAAAATGGGGGCTATCAGTAAATATGGAAGGTGGTAGTTTTCAAATGCAGGTTTTGTCAACAATTATAATAAAAAAGGGTTCTATTAGGGCAAGCCAATTCAGACCGAACCCAGGGATTGTTACCATGCTGTCTCATTTTCGACAGCCCTGAAGTGGACTAAATGTGTGAAATATGTGGCAGAAAAAAACCAGTAGACCTTTGGTGGGGATAACAATGTTTTACGATGGGTTACACAATATGACAACTGACACTTTATTCCATGGATTTGATGTACAATCATAATGTAAGGGTCTGTGATTTGGGGTTTTAGAGGATATGACGAGATGAAACAGGTGCACATTAAGTTTTGCAAGATGGCTTTTGGTGCTCGACGAAATGTGAAAAATAATACTGCTTTGGGTGAGTGTGGCAGATTTCCTTTTGTAGATACGTATGTACGTATGTGTGTGTAGTGAAATATTGGTATCGGCTATCGTGTTTGCCCGAGTACAGATACCCTAGACAGTGTTACAGCATGTTATTCCAACCTGATCAGCCAGGGAGATGTAACCGGGGATCAAGAATAAGAAGCCTGTTAGTTTCACACGGTTTTGCGTAAGCTTGGCACAACCAGTGTGTTGATAATGTGAAGCTGTTTATGGTAAGAAGACTATTGTAATATTTCACCCAGACCTAGAGCCAGCTACATAGACCAGCTTCCGTCACAATTTGGCTGTTGCGATGTATCCGTTTACGGTTGAATGGTATTGTGTGCTTTAATAACAGTTATAATGATCCATACTGTACATCACGTCACCTTCATCGTGTCGAAGATTTATGCCATTTTCTCTTGCTATGCCCGAGATATGTGTTTATTATTTCCCATGGTTGTGTGTGAAATTGTTGTTCGCATGGGTTAGATGGCCTGAAAAACTGAATAAACACCGTTGTTGTTGTTATTATCAAACACAAACATGCACACAAACACACACAAATCAAGAAACCTCACCCCATCATACGCACGCATTCTTCATTTGTCTTTTAAGTCCAATTTTATTGTCAAAGAACAGATTGACAGTTAAAATTATAAAAAAGAAAGGAAAAAAGGATGTTAATGAATATCACAAACTGTTCAACGCCATTCACGCTACTAGTTGTTTCTAAAATCTTACCTCCTTACAGAGTGTGTTGACAGTCGGTATGGGGCCAACTGTACCCAGACTTGTGGCAACTGTGCCGGAGGCCCGGTGTGTGACAAAGTGAATGGTAGATGTAAATCCTGTATACCTGGGTTCCAGCCTCCACTTTGTAAAGGTCAGTTGAAGTTTCCTCACATTTTGTTGCATGAGGGTTGTCTTGCAATCGCACAATGATCATAGCGAGGTTGGAAAATCGAAAGATGTTGGTGGGCGAAAACAGACGCCAGCTGAACAACAACAATAACAATAACAACAAACGTCTCGAGGCAGCATGCGAGTGTTCATCTAGCAAATGATATTTTAAACACTTTTCAGAATGTGCAAGCGGCTTTTATGGCGAGAACTGTACACAGACTTGTGGTCGCTGTGCCAGTAACTCTGTCTGTGACAATGTGAATGGCAACTGTGTATCCTGTGAAGCTGGCTTCCAGCGTCCACTTTGCAAAGGTCAGAATTTGTCTAAACTCTCTCGTGAGGATGCATATAAAATCAGCACAATACTGTGAAAAGGAGCGTACACATCAAGGCAGGCATGCAGACTCACTCACCATTCCATCTCGCTCCACCACACACACATGCACGAAATGTAATTAGCGGAGCACACAGAATATCGTAACAGGGGTTAGGTGAGGAAATGTGGCTGTCAACGTTACAGACTATATTTTTGGCTAAACTGCTTACAGTGTGTGAAGACGGTCTGTATGGAACTGACTGTACGCAGACTTGTGGTAACTGTGAAGGTAACGCCATGTGTGACAAGGTGACAGGCAGCTGTACATCCTGTAAATCAGGCTTCAAACGGCCAGAGTGCAAAGGTCAGCTGCACCCTGATGATTAGTACTTACAGAAATTCATACCCATGTGCACAGACGTCACCAAACATTGAACTTTAGTTCTCTCTCTTTCTATCTCTCTCCCTCGCGTACGCACGCTCGCATGTAAGCGGTTCGCACGCACGCACAAACACGTGTCACACACACACACACACGTGTCACATACAATCTCCTAATTTTGAAAAGACCCAACAAAAATATTCCGTTTAACTTCGGTACATTTCTTTCAGAATGTAAAGATAAGTTGTTTTTTTACATTCCTGGCCATCTGATAAGGGTATACAAAGAAAATGGAAACAGGCAAATTCAAATAAGTTCAATTGCCTAACACTAGGTTGATCAGATGATAAAATGAGTACATAGGCACTTCCTCAAAGTGCGTGTTTTCTCAGAGAAGAGACTTGTGTTTGCCTGTCAATTTTTGCTAGTAGGCCTACAGTCATGTGTGTCTCCATCCACACAGAGAAATATCCAGACCGCTAGACATGCTCCTTCTCGAGTAGTTTACTGTCTCACTGGGTGGAGAAAGGGGATTAAATCTTTCGTACTACTTGGTTTTGAATCACGCGTGTTTTATATTCCGTGTTGACAGACTGTGATGACGGTCGGTACAACGTGTTAAACAACTGTCAAAACACATGTGGTGGAGGATGTAGCGACACCTGTAACAAGACTGACGGCACGTGTCAGTGTCGGCCAGGCTGGGAACCTCCTCTGTGTCAACGTAAGTAAACAATGGCGGTTGCGTGTTTTCAGAAGGATGCAGGAGAGATGGTATTTTTCTTTTCAAGAATAAGTTAATATGTTTCAGTACTGCAGTCCTTGAAAACCAACACCCGTATCGAGGTGAATGTTAAAAATCAACGTTATTTATAACAAGCTGTTTGAAACTTGTGTGTGTGGGCGCGTATGTGTATGTCTAAGAGTAATCCTTTTATTCGGGATCCACAGGAAAAAAATGTGACGTCTGAAGTTTGAATGTATAGATCTGTCCTTTAAAGTGAACATCTGTAAGAATATCGGAATATCAGGAAGCGGACTGACGAGCGATTAGAGACTTGACCTTCGAACCCACGCCTCAGCAGTTTTCCCCACCTGTAAATGTGTACCTGACCCACGGGTCAGGGAAGATAAAAGAGTGGGGGAGAGGAGATGGGTACAGCTCTCACGACGCTGACCCACAGAAAAGTGTGTGTCTCTCTCTGTGTGTGGGGGGGGGGGGGGAGGAATCTCAAAATCCCCTATTCTCCTATGACGTCAAAGGTCACGGGACATCTTTTAGACCAACCTTTTGTGACGTTTATTTTCGATATTAAATATGATCACGACGAATCAATAGACTAGGAGTTCTGTAGACAGGGTTGTCCAGCTCAATTTTCCCAAACCGTGCATTCATTCAGGCTGCGCGATGGGATTCTGGGGAGAAAGCTGCTCCAGGGCCTGTGGTGATGGATGTGAGAACAGAACTTGTGACGCAGTCGACGGCACGTGCACATGTGTCAATGGGTCATGGGCATCACCTAATTGTGCAGGTAATTAATTCGTTTCTTTCAAAATATGTGTGTGCTCGTGAACGTTTGTGTTTGCAAAACCATCAGTAATGGCACATCGGTACACCTAGCGAACGTCTTACAGCAATATACACTACTTAAAAGAATTGAAAGACCAGTGCAAACTGCACGTGAACCGTGATGCCGTTAGTCTCAATGAAGCTGAAGTGTACCTCATTCATTTGAATAACGTGCAACAAGAGATTAACGGGTCATTACAGCAGCATTCCCATCAACGAAAGAGCCAACCCACGTATACAACAGTCACTGAAGAAGCGAACAGAATAATCAATGTCAAAAACCTCTGTGGTCTCCACTGGCCTGCACGCAAGCAAGGCACCGTTGTCGCATGGACTGAGGCAGTCATTTCTTGAAGTCGGGGTCTCAATTTCAGATTGATCTGGCTTTCTGTATGGTTTCCACCAACAGGTTTGCTTTTCTTAATTTCACATTTTGATCCATGATCAGGGTAGGCATGGAAGTGCTTGGGCCCTGGTTGAGTCGTTTGATTTTTTCAAAGCCGTCGTTAAGATTTGAACTAAGATTCTGTAAATTTACTCCGTTCTTCTCTTTTTTTGCTGTTAGGATTGTCGCTTTTGCTACTACTTTTGTTCTTACATTTTCCGGACTGTTTTCTATATTTTTTGTTTCTTCCAATTTTTTAGTTTTCGTTTTCTGTTTTTGACATCTCATATGCTTTGGTCCGCCAAACCTGTCTTGCCTGGGGTTCCTGATGCAATGGATGTGATGATGCTTTCTGTTAGTTTTTATGTTCTAATGTCTCTGTTATTTGACGAAAGTGACCAACAAGAAGGAGTTGACGGACAAAAGTGACCAACAAGAGGGAGTTCACTGACAAAAGTGACCAACAAGAGGGAGCTCACGGACAAAAGTGACCAACAAGATGGAGTTGACGGACAAAAGTGACCAACAAGAGGGAGTTCACGTAGCCACCACCAGTACAGAACCCGCAAGTGCAGATCCCTTCCCTCGCCCCTTCCTTCCTCTACCCCTAACTCCCGTCTCCCCCACCCATCCTGTTGGACTAAAACAACCTTCGCTTCCCTATAGTTATTTTTGGTTGATTGTGTAACATGGGTAATGAACAGCAGTTGCTGACCATATGTGATATTTCAAATGTCTGATGGTCTGATTCCTTGATGATAAATGCTGTTTCAAACACATGTTCATACACTGCCAAATCCGCATAAATGACATGTATGAAAATTGATTCAGTACTCACAAAACTCAACAGGTCAGCTAAAGCGGTCGCGACACTTGCCATTACACTTAAGCACAGTTTTCTTTAAGGCTGTACATCACTCAAGCTTCACATTTCAAGTCACATTTCAGTCGTGTACCGGCTATAGCAGACCCAGAAACCGACGGAGCTCAAGGAGACTTCAACCTACCTCCATGAGAGGGGACGTCACTCTCAGTTCCCTGTTGTAGCCTGAACTTTCGCCTTGCAAGACCTAACAGATAGAGCACGTAAAGGTGTAATTTGTATTTGAAATCATTGTGGTATCTAGCAGTTCGAAACCCATTGTTGTTTTTTAGGTTGTTTGATGCACAGATACAGCCTATTTTGCTATATGGATCTGAAGTGTGGGGTCTGTGCGCAGATACTGATATTATAGAGAAGGTTCACCTTTTTGCAATGAAATACTTTTTAGGTGTCGCTACACGGACTCCAAACACTATGGTATACGGTGATTGTGGCCGTTATCCACTGTACATAAATGCATACGTGAGATTGTCGTGGTATTGTCTCTGTCGTGTCTAGGGGTATGGCGCTTATGTGTTTTACTCGTCTGCTCGTTGACTAGAGTTACAACAACATAAAAATGTGTCAAGAAGGGGGAAACTAGCACTGTAATCGCTGCCTAATTTAATCAATTTCCAATCGGCTCAAGCCCCCACCCCCTTGCTTGTCACGCGCACAACTTAATAAAAGAGGGCAGCGATAATACACTATTATATTTATTTACAGTTACAACAGAATATTTCACTACACAAGGAATGATGCTCCAATATACATCTACTGACATATGTAGAACAATCACTCGCACTCTCATACATTCATCCCAGCTACGCTATACGTATCCACACGCACACGTTATTGACCGGGTTATGAATTTTACCGTACCGATACTTCCCTTCGGTAAACACAAGAAAACTTAATCCTTTTCGTACTAAAACCTCTCTGAATATGACGTCACGTCGACGTCTTAACACACAATCAGATCGACCGACGATCACACAAGAAATAACCGTTTCTACAAACCGACAAATCAAGTTTGATTTACTATCGTCTAAGTTTGTTCCTCTAGCTTTGAGCTACGGTCGTGTCCTACACTGTACGTAAACTCACTTTCACGATGCTGGATAGGAATACCGCAGACGCCACGTCTCTCAGCTCCACAATCACAACACCGGTCCGAAATGCCCAAGTTCCTTTCCTGACTGGTAAGAGTCACCCCTGTTGCAGAAGCACTGCTGGTTCTCAGTCCACGTCGAGGATAATGCCTGTACTCGTCTGTAATACCTTCGTCCTTCAGCATACGGCAATCGGCATACGGCAATCGGCAATCGGCATACGGCAATCGGCGACAAACATTCGCGGACGGGTGCCTATAAACCCCTCAGCGCGGTCTTGCAAGAACAACCTAGCAGTTCGGGGAGGTGGTCTGTAGCCCGTGGAGGGTGGTTCGCCCCCACCCCGCAGCCGACCCCCCCCCCCCCACTCAGGGTGACGGGTCAACCGGGGGACGGAGTGCGGGTTCCCACCGCGCACTGTCTCCTGGCTGTTTTGTCGGGCCAATCGGGTCGCCCGTAACAATTTGCTCTACCTCCTGATTGGGTAGGCAACTAGACGCCGGAAAAATCACAACAGAGATGCGTTGGTTATTGTTTGAAAATAATCCATCTACCTCAGTATCGCCTACCCAGAAATGCTGTAGATACGTTGTTCGGCGTTCAGCAAACCCCCCACCAAAAAAAAGAAATACATAACTACATAATGGTGGTATTGTATAAGATGTTAGATGTGGAACGTTACAACGTGTCACATTTTGAGGTATCACAGGATCGTTTGTAGAAGCTAACTTACGTTTCTTAACGCCTTCTAAGACATTTTTTTGTCAAACTGCTTACAGAGTTTAAAACAAGGGAACTGGACCAAGCTAAGACATGACAAAGACAAAGACAATCTAC
>SMGT01005204.1:12767-25666 GCA_004794575.1 Lanistes nyassanus
AAGTAAATTTCGTGCTCTCCCAGAGAACAATATGTACTGGGGAAGGAGGTAGTCAACCCACCTCCCTGGTCCAAGAGTCAGGGACAGGCATTGCAACAACTGATCATGAATGTATTAGTAATGTCCAGTCGCTGGCCTTGGAAACTCGTGATGCTGTTTACAAGAATAGACCATGTGATGTAGAGGACGTTGGAGTAGGGAGGAATAAGAATAGGGGGACATGCGAGACGGAGATTAGACCAAGAGAGAGAAGGATACAGACGGAAGAAGCGTGCTCGGGCTTACGCCCAGCCCTTAGGGCTTATGCTTGCCTGGTCATGGGACTTAGAAAGTTTTGACCATGAAGGCCCAAGACAGGAGTTAGCAGGCAGAAGACGGGAGGGGCAAAAAGGAGGATGAGCCATAGGGCTATCTTCTATATGCACCTCCGCTGCAGCTGTACAAAGGAGCTTTACTCTGGAAGAAGCCACAGCCTTTAGCTGCCAGGCAAAAGTTAGAAAATAGTAGAAGAGCAGGCTTCCGTCTGTGTCACTAATAGGGTAGACAGTAGTGAGAGAGAAGAGGTCCTATAAGATAGCCACTAGACTATGGAACAGGTTGCATGGTAAGCCGGCCACCACCTGCAACGGCTTATGTTTAACAAATAAAGTTTGGGACGCGCACACCCGAGTTGGCGTCGTCACGATTGAATGAGTCTGGGCGTTGTGGTACAGTGGTGAGTGTGTGTACATACACATCTGTAAATTGTGAAAGCTGTGTCTTGCTTCGGTATGACTATCTACTACCTAGACTGTAAGCTCAAGTATGTGCTGCCAAAGATCTTTTGGTGGGTTTAGGGTTATTTTCAAATATAGTGCTAATTTATATTTGTTTAATTCTTAAGGATTTTTTTCTTTCTTTGTTATTTAGGTTGCGCTCTAACTTAGTGGAGTTTTGTACATCATGTGGTATTCGCCATTTAATCTCATTCTGCTTATTCTTGCCTGGTTTGTTCTAGTAGATTTCAATAATATTAGACTGTAACTCGGTAGTTCTTCTATTTCCTTTCTTGTTCCTTTAGCTTCTTTTTTGTAGGTCTCTTCCCATCTTAGTTTGATGGCTGGTTTAATAGCTATTTTCCTTTCTTCTGCTGAAACAGGCGTGTTGGATTTGTTAGGGTTTAGCTTTATCGCTTGTCTAGCTTGTCTGTCTGCTTCTTCGTTACCTTTTACGCTAATGTGAGAAGGGGCCAGGAGAAATTCTACCCTTATGCCTTTATTGTGTAGTGTATTTACCTGAGGTAACACTATATCTAATCTTTCCCATGAGTGGTTTTGAATCGCCTGCATTCCTGTCCCTATCCCCTGCGCATCTCTATTTATCCTGTCCATTGGATCACTCCCTATCCTGCCACCCGACCTCCCCTTCTGGGAAACCCACTGACAATCCCTCTATCGCCTTGACCCATTTACCATGGGAAGTCCCACCAGCTGAACAAAGGCACTGTGCGTACTACTTCTGTGTGTTCGCTTCTGTATGTCTGTGTGTCCGTAAGTCTGTGTGCGTGGCTCCTATCTCTTGCTCTACCGTTACCTACCATAACTGTACGGTTCCCTGTAGCGCTAGTCGTCTGGTTAATTAATAAGCTACTAGATTAAGTTTTGAGTCGGTGTGAAACCGACACACGTTCCCTGTTGACGTCTGACAAGATGGCGACTGCTTCCAAATGTCTTTACGTCAGAATAATGTTGAAATCACAAAGCAAAGAGTCTCTGTGTTTAAAACGACAAAGGAAGTCAGTTTTCAGGTCTGACAGGTTTAGTTGTCAATTATTTCATGTAGTTGTTGATCTGTACAGTGACATTCTGTGAAAGTAACATTGAATAACACTAGTTTTGTGGTCGGGGTGCCTGTCAGAGGAAGGGAGTGGGGACATGATAAAGAATTTTGACTTTCATAGTACTAAGTACTAGATAAACAGAAACAAATATGATTGATACAGGTTCTGTGGTCCGGCGACAACAGTCACTATGCCATGTACATCTCCCCCACGCCTGGGTCAGACCGTATCGATGACAGGAGAGTTCTATGCTGCTAAAATCACTCTGTTCCCAGAGCATCTTGACCTGCTGAACACAAGTTGTTACCATAGAGACGCACCCGCCGGCTGGCACGTGGAATATTTAACCAGACCCTTCGGCTCTCCCCGGCCGTCGTCAGGGAAGTACAGGAGGACGAGGAAATCACGTGATGTCAAGGCGTACAGAGAGCGGTGTGGCTGACCACACAGACGGCCCGCCAGTCAGGGGACTCTATCAACGAGGTCGGCGTGACTTGCCAGGTGACTGCGTCAGGTTCTTTAATGAGGTGGCCAGCTTCTTACAAAGTATCCTTGTTCCGGGTACAGGTGTGTATATATTGTGTACTGTAACGCGTAGCGGGAGTTGACTGAACACGTGACATTAAATTGTGTGATAAACAACAAACAAGTAAACAAACAAATCATGTAGTAACTAGTCACGTGACAACCTTTTAGTTGAGGAAGACAGTGTGCTGGTGTGTTTGTCCGGACATTTTACGTCATAGCAGAATGACATTTTTGTCTACCTCCATGTGTTTGTCTGTTTGCACATTTGCGTCATAACAGCATGACGTCATTGTGGCTGTGAACGTTGTGTCTGTTACACGTAACTAAACAAAAGAATTCACTTTGAATGTTAACAGTGAACACCACAACATCTACCACCGTCACCATCATGAACAGCCTACAGTGGAGAGACGTGTTGGTGTTGTCGTGGTGGTATGATGACAGTGACCCGCCGGGTCTGGTGACGGGGCTGATAGAAGCGGGAATCCCAGTGCGGGTGATGACGGATGATGACATTGAGGACGTTGCCACGCCCGTAGTGACGTGGTGTGGATGGGGCGGTAGATGGACATCGTGTTCGTGGTCTGGAGAGAAAAGTCGTCGTCTGTGTGGAGCCTGGTGTTGATGTGTCCAGAGTCCGAATTCACCGGATTTCCCGGTGTACGTCACAACTTGTGATTGTCTCCCCTGACCACTAGCCACCTTAACATGAATCTCACTCACACACCTGTCACCTGTTGTAGTCTTGTGTCCGTCTCTCTTTCACCAACACCCGCCTTCGTTATTCCTTCTCTTCTTCTTTCAGTCTATCACCACGTCTTTACGTCATAAAGTCGTGACGTCACGAACATGACGTATACTGTGAGCACGCGACCAATAGAAAACTGTTACAGACTGTGTCCTGACTGTGTGCCGACTGTCTTACATGGAGATTATTTCACTGTAACAAACAAATTTCACCGTGTGTAGCTGATTGTTGGAATGTATTATTTCTGTGGACTGTAATGACTGCAAATCTACTGCTGTATCAATGTTCATCAGTTTTGTAATTTGAAGTAAATATTGCAAGAAAGACAGTTAATAGCCCTATTTTTGATCCGAAATATTGTGTAATATTTTACATTCGTTTACAACAGTGTGTGCGTTTGTCTGACATAGATGAAGAGAGAGAGAGAGAGATTTGATTTTGATTCTTTAGTGATTTGACCAATGGGTCAACAGAAGCATCGACGCAAATGTAACACAGATATCAAACTTAACACCAGTGCCATTAACAGTGTGAAACATAAGGATGTTTCATGTTGGAGTTCTAAGGTGTGTCACAAGAAGTGTGACAGAGCCATTACAAGGTTGGTGTGGTTCATCAACAGAACTTGACAGTAAGTAACGTCTTATTGTTGTGTACCTATACGGGCACCTAAGACCCGCATCCTTACCACGTGTATCCTGCAGTACAGGAATGTGCTGTCTCGGTTTGGTGTACACTTTGCAAAAGAAAGTAAAGGACATGGGCTTCGTTTTGTATTTCACCTTTTGCATAATGGACAGGCTAGGTCTCGCGGCAATACATGCTTTCAATATCGTAGCTTATGTGTCGCTATGACTTAAATTCCGAATCTCAGTCTAATATAAACATCTCTAAAACATCTAAACTGATATAAACCAATATAACGCTTGATCTGTATAAAACTCTTCTAGGATGCACACTTTTCTTATCGGTCACTTTTTTCTAAATCAGATTGCCAGTTTTGCATGAAGGAGTCAAAAAGACTTTATTTGAATATTCGTAGGAATGCGTTAACATTCGCAACTCCCTGATGTAACATTCGCAACTCCCTGCTGTAATCACACCACTCCAAACCCTTTTACACACAAAGTTTTTTTTTTACAAATAGGCTCAGTTACACTTCTCGAGATCCAGCATATACAAAAGCTATAGTTGTAGCAGTGGGTGGGGTGGTCGGGGCGACAGAAGCAACAGTGGCAACAGACGTCACACAAGAGGAGGGAAGACGGTAGCGCTATATACACCAGCAGATATCCCCACATCCACAATCATCGCTTGTATTGTCCACACGGTCATCTCTTACATCTCTAGCGCTCTATGCACTAGCAGATATCCCCACATCCACACCTCTTTCATCGCCTGTAATGTTCACACGGCCGTCACTGACATCTCTAACGCTATATACACAAGGAGAGATGCCCACATCCACAATGCTTTTATCACATGGGAAATTTTCAAAACCCATCGTACCCTGATGCAGAAATAGTATTGGCCCGATATGAGTCAGGAGATTATTGAGTATGTAGATAAATGTGTCATTTGCCAATCGAGATCGTTACAAAAGTCCAACGTGCTTCTGCAGGAAACTGACATCCCACCTTACCCGTTTGCTAAGATTACCATGGATGTTTCCGGGACTTACCCAAGAACATTGGCAGGAAACCTGTACATCGTCAGTTTTGTAGACCATTTTAGTGGGTGGCCTGAAGCGTTTGCTGTCCCTGATAAGACAGCTCAGACCATAGCCTACTTGATTTGTGATGAGGGATTCCCTAGATACGGGTGGCAAGACAGCTCAGACCATAGCCCAGTTGATTTGTGATGAGGTATTCCCTAGATACGGATGAAAAGAAGGCCAAGACCATTGCCCAGTTGAACTGTAATGAGGTATTCCCTAGATACGGGTGTCCGCTACAGTTGGTAACAGATAATAGTACTGAGAACGCGAACAAAATAGTAAAATAAGTTACGAAAACCACCCACAAGCAAACTCAAAAGTGGAGAGATTTCACCGTACCTTGCATGATGTAATGGCGAACAAGGTTAGGGATGATCTCTCAACTTGGGATCTATTCCTAAATCAAACTCTAGCCGTTATTTGATTCAGTATCAGTGAATCTACCAAATTCTCGCCGTACTTCTTGTTGTATAACCGAGATGTTGTCCTACCTTTGGACACCATATTAAAACGACAAAAGAAGTACCTGGGGGAGGAAGCTCATCACTATTTGCCGACGTTTTTTACTTCTCCCTCTCGAACTCTGAGGCTGGTGGACTGCTCACACGCTGTGTCGGCCATATCATAAGGCCGTTTCCTTGGTAACTCCGTGCACACGATGATACGTTTACGGCTATACAGTCAGCGTTATTATTTGATAGCTATTGATAACTGTTGATAGCTGTCCAGTAATAACTTGCTAATAACTTGATAGCTTGCCAGTAAAGCGTTTTTTAAATGAAGCTACTGTTTTCGTGCTGTTCATGACGATTCGTATACAGAACAGAGACAACTTCTGTCAATACGTTCGTGTTGAACCGATAATAGAAAATCCCCAAAACTAAAGGTGGTCGGGACAAAAATCACTGGTAACTCCGTGCACATGATGATACGTTTCCTGCCATACAGTCGGCATTATTACTTGATAGCGTTGATAGCACGCTGCCAGTAAAGTCGGTTGTTCTCGACGATGTTTGTTGCTGTTGCTGTTGACGATGTCTGTTGCTGTTGCTGTCGACGATGTTTGCTGCTGTTGCTGTCGACGATGTTTGCTGCTGTTGCTGTCCACGATGTCTGTTGCTGTTGCTGTCCACGATGTCCTTTGCTGTCTACAATGGAATCTACAATCTTCTCGCGGCCCAACAATGTCGCACAGGTGGCCTGAGTGATGCTTCACTGTGACGAATGTAGTTCACGGTTATTATCAATATCATCTGTCCATCCATTGTCGACTCGAAGTTTCACGCGATTGGATTCTTCATGTGACGACAAAATTGTGGCGTCACGATCTGTTTCGATGACGGAATCCCCACATGCCATGGTGTGTAAGATAACAGTTCCAACTAGTTCCGTGGGGTTGCTGCTTAGTAAATCCTGGGATTAATGACACCTCGTGCCTGCATGCACTTACCCGAACTTCATAAGTTTTCGTGTCTGTCCTGGGTAAGTAAACATGCCGTTTCTAGGTACGAGTGTTTAGTTACTAAGCAGTAACCAAGTTCACACCATGCAACTTGCGTTTGATCGCAAGTCATCGTAAAGGACTGCGATCAGACTACCGCAAGCTTCCAGCTGGACAGGACGCACATCAAGGCGCTGCCCGGGTCAACCGTCAAAACCGCCTCCCAGCCGGAGCAGGCCGCTGGAAAACTAATTCGGCACACAAGCATATTACACCGTGGGGCGAAACTAGTCGTCTGGTAATTTAGTTACGACTACTGTAGTTGCAACGAGTGAATGGAATTATGACTAAAAATATCCTTTTCTATGGAGCGAATGCACGTCAGTCGGTTGCGCAACAGCCCGTGTCACAACTCTTAGTGGTTTTTATAATTGTCAATGGTTCAACGTTTCTATATTTGTTTAGCAAAGAATTAAGCCGTTCTAAGTTGTGGAAATGTTACGTGATCTACTTTTGTCCGGGTCGCAGCGTTAACCGTCGCACGACCCGACAATAGTTTCCGCACTGATGTGCACAGTTCTGCTGTGTTACGGGAGGACGGTTCGGACAGTTCATCTTCTTTTTAACTTTTCGCAAGTTCACTTCTTCGCTGTTTCGCTGTTACGCCACTTAACACTAGTTCAAGTTCAACTCGTTGCCATCTCTTTCTCCATTGGCCGTCGTCCACGCTGAATCGTAATCTCACCAGATCGTTCAACTGTGGTCAACTGGCTTGGCAAGACTGGATTTCACTTCACCTTTCGCCTCGCTGTCAGATTGTCCCGAGTCTACATTCCATTGACTGAACACTTGCATTTCTGTGAATTACGTCTACAGACTCCAACCGTTGTCTCCTGCACATAATCTACTACTGCGGTCTACGTGTTAACGTGAACAAACACTGGTGTATCTATTCCATTCTTGACTGGATTATAATTCTGTGCCGGTTTGGAATAACTTTACACATCCGCAAGTAGACTTGTTATTTATACTTGTTCAACTGTAATCCAGTTGTATTACTGTTCTGCAAGTTATAACACTCCACACATTGTAGCTATCACACACACACACACACACACACACACACACACACACACACACACACACACACATACACGCATTTGTTTCATATTTGTTCATCTATCTCTCTTCTTCCTCTACTATCCTTCTTATTGTTTATAGTTCAATGAATGTGTTAATTTATCTGGTCGTGTACCTTTTGATTGAAAAGGTGGGGTCTGCTTAGGTGTCTATAATTCTTATTTCTTCCCTATACATACAGCAGACCCTACAAAACGTTACAAGGGGTGTCAGAGTGGGAGAGAAGGAGGTGAGAGAAGAGAGAGAAAGGAGGGATAAGGGGGTTAAGAGAAAAGGAGGGATGAGGAGGATCAGTGTGGGTTAGGGTTAGGGTTGAGACCAGTAGGTACCAAAATGGGTAATGAAGTAGCACTCCATATTCTTACTGTCAATGGAATCGCCCTTCATTTTCCAGATACCCTATCCAGGGAATACCTCATTACAGATCAACTGGGCTGTGGTCTGGGCTCTCTTGTCACCCGTATCTAGGGAATATCTCACTTCAAATCAGCTGGGCTGTGGTCTGGGCTCTCTTGTCACCCGTATCTAGGGAATATCTCACTTCAAATCAGCTGGGCTATGGTCTGAGCTATCTCAACAGAGACAGCAAACGCTTTAGGCCATCCGCTGAAATGGTCTACTAAACTGACGATGTACACGTTTCCTAACAATGTCCTTGGGCAAGGATAGGAAACATCCATGCTAATCTTAGCAAACGGGTAAGATGGGAAATCAGTTTCCTGCAGAGGCACTTTGGACTTTTGTAACGATCTCGATTGGCAAATGACACGTTAAACCACATACTCAATAATCTCCTGACTCATATCGGGCCAATAATATTTCTGCATCAGGGTACGATGGTTTTTGAAAATTCCCAAGTGATGAAAGCATTGTGGATGTGGGTATATCTCCTTGTGTATATAGCGTTAGAGATGACCGTGTGAACATTAGAAGCGATGAAAGCATTGTGATATGGGGATATCTGCTACTATATATAGCGCTAGAGATGTCAGGGATGGGCGTGTGGACATTACGAGCGATGAAAGCATTGTGATATGGGAATGTCTGCTACTGTATACAGCGGTAGAGATGTCAGGGATGGCCGTGTGGACATTACAAGCGATGAAAGCACTGCGATATGGGGATGTCTGCTACTGTATATAGCGCTAGAGATGTCAGGGATAGCCGTGTGGACATTACAAGCGATGAAACATTGTGGACATGGTGATGTCTGCTGGTGTATATAGCGCTACCGTCGTCCCTCCCTCTTGTGTGACGTCTGTTGCCACCGTTGCTTCTGTCGCCCCGACCACCCCACCCACTGCTACAACTCTAGCTTTTGTACATGCTGTATCTCGAGA
Source organism: Lanistes nyassanus (assembly GCA_004794575.1). NCBI lineage: Eukaryota > Metazoa > Mollusca > Gastropoda > Architaenioglossa > Ampullariidae > Lanistes > Lanistes nyassanus. Next base: position 21,501 of record SMGT01005204.1, read on the forward strand.
AGTGTAACTGTGCCTATTTGTAAAAAAAAACAAACTTGTGTGTGTAAACGGGTTTGGAATGTTGTGGTTACAGCAGGGAGTCGGGAATGTTAACGCACCCCTATGCATATTCAAATAACGGCTTATTGACTCCTTGATGCAAAACTGGCAATCTGAATCAGACAAAAAGTGACCGATAAGAAACGTTTTATACAGATCAAGCGTTATATTGGTTTATACCCGCTTAGATGTTTTAGATATGTTTATATGAGACTGAGATTCGCAATTTAAGTCATAGCGACACATAAGCTACGATATTGAAAGCATGTATTGCCGCGAGACCTGACCTGTCCATTATGCAAAGTGTACACCAACCTGAGACTGCACGTTCCTGTACTGCAGGATACACGTGGTAGAGATGCGGGTCTTAGGTGATAGGTCAAACAAAACCATTACACAAATCTCGCGCTTTCTGTACAGAGCTTTTATGCAGCACGATGCCTGTATAGATACACAACAATAAGTTCTGTTGATGAACCACACCACCCTTGTAATTTAGGCCCATAACAGACAATGGCCCTGTCACACTTCTTGTGACACGCCTTAGCACTCCAACGTGAAGGGATATTTATCCGTATGTTTCACACTGTTAATGGGACTTGTGTTAAGTTTGATATCTGTGTTACATTTGCGTCGATGCTTCTGTTGACCCACTGGTCAAACAATAAAGAATCACAATCAGAATCAGATCTCTCTCTCTCTCTCTCTCTCTCTCTTTTCATCTATGTCAGACAAACGCACATACTGTTGTAAACGAATGTAATATATTACACAATATTTCGGATAAAAAATAGGGCTATTAATTGTCTTTACTGCACTATTTACTTCAAATTACAAAACTAATGAACATTGATACAGCAGTAGATTTGCAGTCATTACAGTCAGTTCACAGAAATAACACATTCCAACAATCAGCTACACACGGTGAAAATTGTTTGTTACAGTGAAATAATCTCCATGTAAGACAGTCGACACACAGTCAGAACACAGTTTTGTATTGGTCACGTGCACACAGTATGCGTCATATTTGTGACGTCATGGCGTTATGACGTTAAGACAACACCAACACGTCTCTCCAGTGTAGGCTGTTCATGGAGTGACGGTCTGGTTAAATATTCCACGTGCCAGCCGGCGGGTGCGTCCTTATGGTAACAACTTGTGTTCAGCAGGTAAAGTTGCTCTGGGAACAGAGTTATTTGAGCAGTATAGAAGTCTCCCGTCATCGACACGGCCTGACCCAGGGTCTTGACACACAGGCGTGGGGGAGATGTACATGTCATTGTTGTCGCCGGACCACAGAACCTGCAACAATCACATTTGTTTCTGTTTATATAGTACAAAGTAATATGACATTCAAAATTCTTTATCATGTCCCCACTCTGACAGGCACCCCGACCACAAAACTAGTGTTATCCAATGTTACTTTCACAGAGTGTCACTGTACAGATCAACACCTACATGAAATAATTGACAACATCTGTCAGACCTGAAAACAGACTTCCTTTGTCGTTTTAAACACAGAGACTCTTTGCTTTGTGATTTCAACTCTATTCTGACGTAAAGACATTGGGAAACAGTCGCCATCTTGTCAGAAGTCAGCAAGCAACGTGTGTCGGATTCACACAGACTCAAACTCAATCTAGTAGCTTGCCAATCAGACGCCTGGCACTAGAGGGAACCGTACAGTTATGGTAGGTAATGGTAGAGCAAGAGATAGGAGCCACGCACACAGACTTACAAACACGCAGACATACAGACGCGAACACACAGAAGAAGTATGCACACGCACACACACTCTCATGGGCGCAGCACACAGGGCATCTGTTCAGCTGGTGGGACTTTCAATGGTAAATGGGTCAAAGCGATAGAGGGATTGTCAGTTGGTTTCCCAGAACAGGAGGTCGGGTGGTAGATAGGGAGTGATGCAAGGTTTCAAGTTTTCTTTATTCTTTTACCCTTAGGGGGTATTCAGAAAAAAGAAAAAAAATGTCAAAGAATCGTAATTCATAATTCACCTGGCATTGATAAACTCAATGATTAATAAACACACAAATAACACGCTCAATCACTCACGCAGGCGTACCCACACGCAAAAACATAGGCGCCTATTCATCTATTCATTAATGTACTCTACTAAGAGGTATTTTAGCAAAATTAACTACCTTGGTCAATAGACTTTGTTTTTGCAGGAAAAATAAATAGGATAAATAGAGACGCGAAGGGGATGGGCACAGGAATGCAGGCGATTCAAAACCAGTCATTGGAAAGATTACCTCAAGTGTTACCTCAAGTAAATACACTACACAATAAAGGCATACGGGCAAAATTCCTCTGGGCCCCTTCTCACATTGGCATAAAAGGTAAGGAAGAAGCAGACAGACTAGCTAGACAAGCGATAAAGACAAACCCTAACATAAAGCTTATCCAAATAAACACGCCTATTTCAGCAGAAGAAAGGAAAGTAGCTCTTAAACCAGCAATCAAACTAAGATGGGAGGAGATCTACATAAAAGAAGCTAAAGGAACAAGAAAGGAAATAGAAGAACTACCGAGTAACAGTCTAATATTATTGAAATCTACTATTACAAACCAGGCAAGAATAAGCAGAATGAGATTAAATGGCGAATACCACATGATGTACACAAATCCACAAAGTTGTAGCTGTGGTGACAGGTTTAACACATCCCACGTATTGTTAGAGTGCAACCTAAATAACAAACAAATCCTTAAGAAGTAAACAAATATAAATTAGCACTATATTTGAAATCAACCCTAAGCCCACCAAAAGATCTTTGGCAACACATACTTGAGCTTACACTCCAGGTAGTAGATAGTCATCCCGAAGCAAGACACATCTTATAATAATAAATTTTAAACTTACAAAATCAAAGTGTCATTTAAAGACGGAGGGAAGTATAACAATAACCAAAACGTAGAATATAAGGAAGATGCAACGTTTAGCACTTAGGGATAGGTCAGTAGGAAACAGCCAGCAGGGACAGAGACAGAAGCAAAACACAGCAGGCGGGGCTCCAGAACAACAGCGCCCCACCACTACCAGTTCAGCCCCGCAATCAGAGCACGCCCCCCAGCCCCAAACACCATCCTCCCCTCACCCCTATAGTGTGAAATAACCAACTGGTTGAAGCACTTTCTCCAAAACAAACTGCGCTGGGGTACGAAGGTCGAGAGGTCAGAGTTGAGAGAACGTTAGGCAAGTAGCAGCGAGGAAGGGTGGAGGAACTTCTGCACGTGAGTCGCGGTTAGGGAGAGAGGAAGCTGTTGCTTTGTTCCTGTATAACAGTCTTTGTCTGGCCGGCACCATCAACCGGCACAACATTAGATAAAAGAGAATCTGGACCCAGGGGCCTGGTTAGCTCAGTTAGTAGAGCTGCGGACTAGCAGATGGAAGATTGCTGGTTCAAATACAGATGCGGCAAAGGATTTTTTCCTGGAGTTCCACAAACGCCATTCGCCTTCTTCCCATACATTAAGTTACTATCAGTCTGGTGGTTCTTTTCGTGCATAGCTTAGTAATAGGACCCCGTCGCCCCTTAGTGCGGAACCACCGGAAGCCCTCAGTGGAATTACTTTCCCTTTGAATAACCAACCCGCACACTGGTTTCAACCAACATTTCACATACAAATCAGCATAAACAAGTTTAGATAAATTAGCAGATCAGCAGTCGATAAATGAAAAACATGCTCATTAGTCGACGTTGATCCATTCTCTTGTAAATAAGTCAAAATGAACTTTATATACATATATACTAATCGAAATTCTGCACAAACAAATTGTAAACGCACTTTGTGCTCATACAAACATACATACAAACAAACATTGTGTTTTGCAAAGATTATTTGAAGTGCCTAGCTATTACCGCAATAATAATGCTAAATAGTTCATAAGAGATAATATTAATCGTGTTGCATGTATATGTACATCGATTGTAGAACTGACCTGGCTACCAGCGTCTTGTAATTGTCACAGGTCATGTGACTGTCAGGCCCAGACACAGCCACACGTCGGTGCCATCAGTTCCCGAGTTCCCTCAGCACCTCACTACCGAAATCCCTGATCAGAGCACACACACACACACACACACACACACACACACACACACACA
>SMGT01005381.1:9978-30454 GCA_004794575.1 Lanistes nyassanus
GGGGGGGCGTGAGGGCTCAGACTTGACATCTGAAGGAATTTTTTTCCCTTTTGGATTCAGACACAAAACCGATCTGCAAATTATTTCACTTAAAACCACACGCAGCCTGACAATAACTAGTATAGTGTGATCTTTGTGTGTACGTTTACCCTGACCTAGGGTACGACAGAGCGTTCCGTGTCACGTGATCACTGACCTAAGGGAAAAACAGGGAGATAACCATATTTTGGGTGTGAAACTAAAAGCCAGAACACCTTTAAAGCAGGCTTTCTATCGCTGAACGATCTTCGCTATTATGTTTGTATGCAGTCCACGCAGTCCACGCATGACAGAGATCTGCGATTCGTTCAATCATCGTAAGAACAACATGAGACGACCATGTGTCAGCGGCTGGCATGAAAAAAATAGATCAATGGTGTTGTGTCTCAGCCTGCAGAACTGTACACCCATCCCCTGCCAGACACCCCAGGCCCTAAGCCACCCAACGCCACTAGCGAGCACACAACACGACACACAAGTACACACACACACACATGCACGCACGCGCACATACACCTATATGCACATGTGACTTTCTAACACGAATCGAATGTTAAAGTTTCCTGAGGCCATATTGAGCTACATCCAGAAGGTCTGTGGGTGTAATAGGTCATCGGTTCTGAGACCTTGATTGAGTGCGACAGATTAATCACTTATTTGTATGCTTGTGAAAGAAAACTGCTAGATGTTACGTCTAAAATTAATGCTTATTAACGGAGGTAATCCGCTTGTTTTGAGTGAAGAAAGCCCTGAAACTGGGTTCTCTAACCTTCCAGGACCACCAAATGGACCATGGAAACACATAGGGATGGAAACACATAGGGATGGAAACACATAGGGATGGAAACACATAGGGATGGAAACACATAGGGATGACAAGATTGGTTCATTCAGTTGGAATGTTTAGCTGGCTGCACTTTGAAATTTTGGCCGAAGGAAAGCTTTAAAATTAAGGAACCCTGCGAAAAGAAAACGACACTCATTCACATTTGACAGGTAGATTTGGGGTTCGCTGGCCAGAAAAAAGTACTGTGCAGTCCAGACACTTAGAGCTGCCTGTCAACCAGTAGGAAAATGTATTTCTTTGGGATGGTTGGATGGGGTGGGGGGGGCAAATAGCGTGTACTTGGAGCATACTGGAATTGTGTGTGTGTGTGTGGGGAGGGGGAATAGGGTGGAAAAGCTTGCCCAAATTAAAAGAAGTACTGATTTAACATTCTGTTCATAATTAATTTGTTGTGATATGAAACGCCGACTATAATAAGACATTATTCGTTACATAATCTAGATATAACTGCAGCTAAACAGATTAACAAAGACAATATTCTCATGGTTGACGCAAGAATCAGTCATGTTTTCCCATCTACGTAAACGTGTTAGTGCTAGGGGTTCATAACATGATGAAAATGTGAAATGGTTGTCTGCCATGTACCTTATTATAAAAACAGCGCGTTTCGATTGAAAACTGTTTCTATTTTTGCCTTGGTCGATAACCAGTTTAGCCTGCAGTTTCCGTTAACTGATCCAGCAGGCTTGTGATTATCAAACTAGTTTCTAGCCCCTCGGCGTTACGCAACCACGGGTGGTTAAATAAAGCTCCTTTGCGTTTAAAGATAGCCCGCCACTGATCGATAAACATGTAGCTGGTTTGGACTTCAAAAGCTGCGCAAATCGTCAGGCTGTTGTTCCTTTAGCGAATTCTTTTAAAAATAAGATAGAATACATCGCCATCACAGTATTTGGTTCAAAGACTGGAGGCAGCGAGGTGTTTATTGCCCGTCTGTCATGGCCGACTGAAAGATCAAGCACGCCTTAAATGTGTGCGAGTTTCGATCTGTTGTCATTACGACAGGTATAATTATAGTAATAACTGTGAGAGCAGCGCTGTTTCCCGCACATCCATGTTCTTAAGGTGCAGCACGACGTGGGAAGAAAGGAAGAACAAACAAGCGAAAGACAGAAAAGAGAAGAAGGATACAATGTTTCCAGTAAACAATTGTGTTAGCATAGAATCCTGTTTAGTTTCCTGAGCAGCTTCTTGAACTACCTTCATCGAAAGACGATGGGTATGTGCAAAGGAATGAAAAAAAGAAAGGATAAAAACTTGTATCCCCAAAATGAATGTTGTATTATCTATTTTTCATAATGTTAGTATTTATTACCAATAATTCGCCATGGTAAATATAAAAATCCTGTGAACTAGTGATAAAATGCTCGTTGCAGTAACGTTTACATATCCTTGTTATTCCTTAGTTCAAAAGTAATTTACATAAAAGTCGTTACCTCTCAACTTTGACAGCACAAACTGCCTTGACCACTTTTTTAAAAACACACTGGCTGAATTGACAGAGTATCTTGACCCTGTAAATGGAAACCTTGGGCCAAAGGGCGGGATGTTACCATAAGATGTTTTCCTTTTTTTCTTTTTTCTTTTTTGGTAATCCACAGGAAAAGCAATATGCCTGTCAGGTGATGTGCATAATCGATTTATGGTTTGAGGCTGATGCTGGTAATGTCATTCCATCGATTTCTGTGTCATCCTGTCTCCTGGAGGTGCACAAAGAGATTGTGGAATTTTCCTTCAATCTCCGGTCATGGAGCATTAGCCCTAGGTGTTTGTGCGATGCAGACAGAAAGGAGAGAGAGAGAGAAAGAAGGCATAAAAGAAAGAAAGGAAGAAATAAGGAAATGAAGAAAAAAGGAAAGAAGGATGGAATGAATAAGGAAAGGAAAGAATGATGGATGGAAGAAAGAAAGGAAGCAAGGTTGAAAGAAAGAAAGAAGATGGCGCAGCGAAGCAGACGTTGCGTGATGCAGCACGCTGCAGCAGCCTGCGACATCTATCCTCAAGCCCGTCTCTCAGTCGCTTGCTGTTGCACGGTCAGACCCACTCGATCACGTGAAGTGCTGGACCGGAAAGTGCGCGCGCCTGTCTGTTCACACTGAAGGCACCTCAGGGCGCAGACCCTCCGTCTGCATATCGCTTAGCTCACAGCAGCATGCCTGGCTTACGGTCCATCCCTCATTCATCTCATTAACGCTTTTCCATCACTTTTTGCATCTTCTCGCCTTTCCCGCATTCCTACTTCTCCTATTTCTGTTTTCCTCGTTCTCCTTTTCTTATATTCATACTTCTATTCCTGTATTCCTACTCCTCCTATTCTTGCATTCCTACTTCTATTCCTGTATTCGTACTTCTCCTAGTCCTGCATTCCTACTTTTAATCCTGTATTCGTACTTCTTCTAGTCCTGTATTCCTACTTCTCCTATTCCTGCATTCCAACTTCTCCCCTTTTATTGTATTCATACTTCTCCTATTGCTGTATTCCTACTTCTCATATGCCTATATTCATGCTTCTCCTATTCTTGTATCCATACTTCTCCTGTCCATGTATCCATACTTCTCCTATGCCTGTATTCATATTTTGTTCGTGTATTCATACTTCTCCTATGCCTGTATTCATACTTCTTTTGTTCTTGTATTCATACTTCTCCTATTCCTGTATGCCTACTTCTCTCGCTTCTCCCAAACCCAGTTTTTTCCATTTTTGCCTTTCATCCTTCTATTTCTATACTCTCCTCTTCATCGCTTTTTATTTCTTCTTTGTTTCCTCCTTTTCATCTAGCTTCGCATGCATTTATGTCTGTGTTTTCTTATGTCTGCGTATGTGCCTGTGTACGTGCGTCCGTGCGTGCGTGCTAGTTTGTTTGTCGCTTGTCCCCGCATTTGTTCATTCTCTCGTCGCTCTCACAGAAACACTCCTCTCGTGTAATATCAAGCAAATTCATGCAAGTCTCCCCAGACTACACACAAACACGGCTGCATAAAATACGAGCTGGTCCCACCGTAATGCAATTCCAATCGTCATGACAAAATCAATAATGCACCGCCTTACTACCTCCACACGCACACACACATACTGTGCACGTGTTGTCCCACATCAGCTGTCCTGTCCAGTAGATCGAAAGTGTTGTCACGTTTCCACTGTGGCAAAGTTCACCATTTTAATTGGGCAATCATATACCTGGCTTCTTCTGCAGCTGCGCAAAGGTATTTCACTAATGAACGAAATCCTTGTATGTCTGTTCGGTGTCCTTTTTACCTTCCCGAAGTTCATCCCTAGAAAACAAATCATCCATCATTATTTGCTTTGTCTGGGATAAAAATATGATTCCTTTAGGCTTTTTGCACACACACACACACAATCCCTCTGCGCATTTCGACATCAACGGATCAACACATCGCTTGTATGTCCAGCCCGAGAGAATTCTTACTTGCTTGTATGTCCACTCCGAGAGAATTCTTACTTGCTTGTATTTTTGCCCGGAACAATACATTGCTTTTTTCTTTCTCTACGTTTGGAAAATGCTCACTTTACATGTTCCTTTATGATTATTGTGGCCAGCTCACATTATTTGGTTCATTGAATAAAAACAGTCGTGAAGTAATTGTGGCCGTTTATTGGGGTTCCAGCTTCGTTGTGGAACCTGTAACAAAAATGTTTTACAATTGTTGACAAAACGATGAGAAACGGAAAGCATTTAAACAGTTCGTGAAAACTACTTCAACTACATGTCTGTAACGCAGATTTCTCGCGACTTCGTATGAAGGATTTTCTTCCTAAACGCTCCTCCCAGAGACCGTCGCGACTGTGTGTCACCATAGGAGGTCTGATAAGGCTTGGATTAAAGTAAATCACACTTCGTTGCCGATACCTGTTTTTATTCGATTTACTCGAGCAGTGTGACTCAAGCATAAGATGTGCATCCGGGATACTGAGCAGTAGAAAGAATTTTGTATGTTAATCATTGGGCGAAAGTGTGCGTTTGCGCAAAGAGTCATGGGCGTTTATCTCGCGTAAATGCAAAAACTAGCTATTTAGCCGAACATAAACCCAGAATTTATTGCAATAAATGTTCTCCTACCTCTGCCATTCAATCGGAACGTACACATTTTTTTCAGAAAAGGGACTACAATCTTTTACTTGTTTCAGGTATCTCCTATTTTGCGTTTTTACTTCTGGGCATCAGTCTTAATTCCAGAGAGAACAATCTCTGACGTCGTTTAGAGTCGCAACGAAACGTTGTCTAGGGAGACCAGAAATTATTAGGGCTGTTCGCTGTCTGCAGTGTTTGCAAGAACCAGGGCCATGCGCAGAGCAAACTGGGCCATCTGGGCCCTAAATTCTTGCGTCGAGGGCCGGGCGCCCTCTTACCACAAGCCGTTTGTGCACAACCGTGACCTAGAAAGTCTGGCTTGCACTCGCTGCTGGCCCGGTGCCGTGTGCCCTGATGAGTTTTGCGTTCCAGTTTAGTAAATGTCACGCAGACGACACTGGTTTTCCCCTTCCAGCCTCGATCTTGACTTTCGCGCACATAGTCTGGAAGCTCAACAAGAAAAGATCAGGCATTTATTTAAAGACATTTTTCCTGAGAAGATAGTGAAGTGATGGCAGTCACGCGATTAGAACAGGTATCTCCCAGTTTCATTCCTCTGCCTATTCTGAACGTTTTCCCAATCTGTTCGTACTAACAGGTTCTGACCTCTCACATTCAGTTCCGCTAGTTCACAGAAGGGGGGAATTAAAACAGTTAAATGATCATTGTACAAGGTTTTCCAAAACTCGGATATTGATTTGCCTTACATCATCATCATCAACGTCTTCGTCGTCGTTCACCCCATACACACATTTTCCGAAGCCTCAGAGGGGTACAGCTTGCGGCTGCTAGCAGGCGTCAGACTGGAGCGACGGAGGCCAGCAGACGAGCCAAACCAATCACTTTCTACTCTACCCCCAACCCTAACCCGTCCCCTAACCGCCAACCCACGTCGAAGAAGTAAGAGAAATGTTACTAGGCTGTAGGCTGTGGGCTGTGGGCTGTAGGCTGTGGGCTGTAGGTTGTGGGCTGTAGGTTGTGGGCTGTGGGCTGTAGGTTGTGGGCTGTGGGCTGTAGGTTGTGGGCTGTAGGCTGTGGGCTGTAGGTTGTGGGTTGTGGGCTGTGGGCTGTAGATTGTGGGCTGTGGGCTGTAGGTTGTGGGCTGTGGGCTGTGGGCTGTAGGTTGTGGGCTGTATGCTGTGGGCTGTAGGTTGTGGGCTGTATGCTGTGGGCTGTAGGTTATGGGCTGTATGTTGTGGGCTGTATGCTGTGGGCTGTATGCTGTGGGCTGTAGGCTGTACCCCACTGAGGCTTCAGCAAGTGTGTGTATCGAGTACGTCGTTGTCGTCCTTATGATCATAGATCATCATTATTACCATAAGATGATGCAAATTTTTTTCCTTACTGGCTCCGTCAGAAAAAAGAAGAATTTTTTTTATAACTGGATGGGTCAGTTTGGTGCCAACTGCACAATACTTACTATATTTACCGTCAGGTGTCTGTTTAGGAGTATTTGTTAAAAGCGCATTTAATTTATCTCTCTTTCCACCTCCTACAGATATTCAATATGTGAATGTGTACGTATTAGCGTGTTTGTGTACATATAAATTCGTTCATTGGATCTGTTCAGAGTGTGAATGTGTACATCCGCGCGTACATATGAAAGCTTCAGAAAAGCCTCAGATGAAAAAAAAAATCAAATGGCAAAGACAGGTGTGCGTGTATAATGCGACAGCTTATACTTTTTTCTGTGAAAACATTACTCAAACGATGTTTTATTCCAATCCTCTCGATTGAATTGACACGGAACTGATAAAAGCTGTTTCTAGAAGAAACTGGTTCATTTCGAGATTGTATTGTGAGCTTTTTAGATGGAAGATCGTATTGTGAGATTTGTAGAGCGAATATTGTATTATGAGATTTCTGCATCGAAGATTGTATTTGTGAGGTTTGTGAAGGGAAGACTGAATTGTGAGCTTTGTGGAATGAAAAATGTATTGTGAGATTCATAGAAGGGAAGATAGCGTTTTCAGATTTTGTAGAGGGAAGATTGTATTGTTAGATCTGCAGAAGCTAGAAACAGCACCCAAAACCCTAGTTGCTCTTTTGTACTCGAAAAACATAAAATGTATTCAGTCGATCGTCTGCTGTGTTTCGAAACGAAATTTCTTGGATGGTTCACGTTTACCGACTATCCCCGGCGGGAAGAACATAGAAAGAACATAAAACGTCTTCTCTGGTTTCAAGTCTGGAAAAAGTGGAGGTCGAACAAACAGATCTATACAATTAAATAAAGGTAGGCTATTGTGCTGATCTTGAAGACTTTGTGAAATACTGTTCGTCCTTCTGCATGCAGACAGACCTACTTGTCAGATTCTGGAGTTTTCTGTAGAATAGAAGCTCTAAAGGATTGTTTTGTTTTGTTTCTTTGGGGAAAATACGTATCATTTAAGATAAAACCACATGAAAAAACTCGAAACTTTTTTTTGAGATATTTGACTATGAACGGTCCGTACCCTGCTTTTACCGGGTGCGAGCGAGCCACAACGAAGGCATTACCAGCTACACCAGCAGCCAACGGGTGGAAGTGCGGAACGTAGCACAATATGTGTTTCTTACACGCACAAGACTTAAGATTAAAAATACAAAGAATATATGCACACCAACATGAAAATATGCGATAAATAGAGTGCGCTCTGCTCTTCCTGTTAGTGTTAAGGAAAGTTAGGTAGAGTGAGAAGTGTGAATAGAAAAAGATAAGAAATATGCCTACAGACTAAACTAATCTATTAAGACGTTGCGTGAGTTTAGTATCTAAAGAAAGAGTATATCAAGTACAATTCGAATATGTTAGTTGTTAGTATCTGCAACTATCCTAGAAGGATATAGAGAGGTTTAAAGAGAGTGAGCCTAGCACAGCACGCGGTCAGATGACACAGCGCGTCACAGCCACGGTTCGCTGGGCACCACTCGACCCATACCGCCCCCGGCGCACGCTGTGGCTGTGAGCGTGATGGCCAAAACCGTCTCCGCGATGGCTGCCCCCATCACAAGTATATAATTATAAACTGTCATTATAACTTATAGAAAGTCTGCACCCCTTTCCAAGATAATATTGTACGGTCATTCCTATTTCCACTAAACATTTCTTGATAATATTTTTTTTAATAATACGCAGGGGGAATTTTCTAAACAGATCTTTCCTCTACATCCACAAGCATTCAATTACTACTTGCTTGTTATGACTAAACTAATGGTAATACTGACAGAAAATGAATAACTAGGGAGTAATATAAATTGAGATTTTGTGCGTCAACAAAACAGTATGCACACCTTTGCACGCTTCTGATATGCAGATCTACCGACCAGTGTGCAGGCTAGCAAGTCGAGAGGCTATGGCTCCTTTGATGCGTGTGATTGTCACTATAAGTTACTGCATGCAGCTGATATCGATGGGCATGACGTTGATGACGTCACTGTCCTGTCAGCATACAGTTGTAGTACGCGGTTGCCATGTACGATCGAAGAACAGTTGCCCGTGTACGCCTTGGTCTATCAATTGCACAAAGCCTTCCAGAAAACATTTTTGTCACTCATCCAAACCGAACTGTCTTTTCTATGCATGCAGATAGCAGTCTGGGCTGAAATGCAGAACGCATCCTGGAATTATTAGTTGGAGCAGCGGTCGAAGGCTGCTCTGAACCTTTGCACAAATTTAACCCATTCTTGTCAGATTTTTTCTGGTCTGCAGAAAGAGAATTTAAACTATAGCACCATCAGCGTAAATGCACATCCTCCGTCTTTCCTTTGAGAGTCTGTTTTCTGCACGAGAGGCCTACATGGTTGTTTTGAGTGTCGTCTGCTAATACACAATCGTGACGTCACGGGATCGAACTTCCGCTTTTCGAGTTTGACCAGGTGAGGTTTTCAGACAATAATCAAATATAAATAAACTATTCGATTTTTTGCAAAATAGTAAACGTACTGTTATTTTATTCACTTATTGGCATCGATAAAAGAAATTTGTCTTTGATCGCAGTAGGGCTTTAAGGCTTTGCTTACACGGCCAGGTTTGGTGAACTATGATGCATATTCGTCCAGCTAAGAAAGCCTTTAGGTAAGTTCCACAAGAGCGCGTTCCTCGTTTGGGCACATAAAGGTTTCCAGAAGACGTGTTTCTCTCCTAAATTCTACCATGAAAGTGAACGTGTTTTGTTCTTAACTAAGCGAACTTTGTGGTCCTGAGAAGTATCAGCTGCTGCGTCGTAACGAAAGTTGTCCCCCGGTAGGACGTGAGGGGCAAAGGTGTCGAAATGTGTTGTGGGGGGGGGGGAGAGAACTGGGAGAGTAGGTGAGAGTGGGGGGATCAGAGATACTCGGAGTAAACACCCGACAGCCAGCCCTGCAAAAGGTTAATATTAAAAGAGAATTAAAGTGTGTGCCAGACACGGATGCGAACCCGGGACTCTCGCTCTCTTGGTGGCAAGAGTGAGTTACTCTAGGCTCCTGCCATATCCCTGCCAGTATTTCTTTTCTTTTTCTTTTTTTTCTTTTGAAGCCACCGTCAACCTATCGCACACATGCATCCAAAATCGAGATCGTCCAAAAGCGAGACAAAATCGGCCGACTTTTGTAGTTGTCAGAGATCCGAAACATCCGGGGAATTACGCGGCGTCGACTGACGATCTTAGTTGTCTTGAAGCTTCGTGGTCGATGGCCTCTACTGTTGGGCCTGTTCACACGTCGGCGTCTGATGTTCGCTGAGCATCACCTTCCCGTGATTTCCCTGGCCTTGGTTGTGTGAAGTTCGCTGGGGTTGGCCTCAGTGATAGTCTGCCTGCCACAAAAGCCTGATAACGTTTTACAAATAGTTTTACGGGGTTTTTAGACAAATTATTCCCTGATTAGCGACTTTCTTCTGTCCGTGCAACGTACTTACTGATTATATGCATTATACTGATCTTGCTGCTAAAACTACTTTATTCAGGGACCTTACGTTTGCAGAATAGCGTAGATTTAACAAACACAATGACAACGAGGAAGCAGTAACGATTTTTATCAACGTGCACGCCCCAACCAAAGCTAGGTAACGATTTCTTGACCTCGGGGTCACTTGGAGAACTCATATCACTAATCGAGTAACAATTGTTAAAAGACGTAGCGTGAAGTGGACGACACAGGGTCAGTAACTCTCTATTTCTGGGTTTCCTAGTCCCCGCCTCGGACCAGCTCTTTGGGTACCTCACTCCCTTTTCCAAGTCTCGCACTGGGAAAGCTGACGTCGTTTTGCTCCCGAGTGAAATCACATGACCGGAACACTAATATTCATGCTAATGGTGCCAGTCAAATCCAACCAGGAATCCGTTAACAGCTTTTTCGTCACCTCAGAGTGATTTCCCTTCGACGATAATGGCACAGTCAACAGAGCCTGGTTTCTTGTGGTCAACTTTTACCAAGAATATCCCGTCAGCTGAAATTGTTAAACGATGTTAAATGATTTATGAACGTGGTAATAATTATCAGGTCGAATAGAGTTCCGACAACTGCGCATGTGCACAAAGCAAACGGTCACCAGACCCCGCTGTTACGTAAACTCCATGTGATGTAAATGCGTCTTATCCTAATTTTTAATCATTTCCTCTTTTTCTTTTTATTTATTCCTTTGTCCTTTTCCTACAACGTATGAAGGGATTTTTCTGGAACTTTAATGAACGCAAAATGTTGCTGACGCAGAGATAACGGCAGTGCAGTTCGCGAGGCTGGCGGGGTTTGTGGCACTTAGTGTCTGCTGGGGCGGGACTGTGGAACTGCTGCAGACAGCCTGGCGAAATAAATTGTTGCCATCTACAGGCATCTGTGACCGCAGAAATACTGTCCTGTCCGGGGCGATGTATTGAGAGCACTCGCTGGGACCTGCCGGTAATGACTTTCAGCACGGTACACACGCATGTGTGATGACCTTTGCCCTTTCATGGGCGCAGACTTTTTCCCCACAGCTTGCCTGTAAGAAACTGTCTGAGAGATGGAAAACAAGAAAAAGAGAGATGCAAAAACAAAACAATAGTAAAAACAACAGAAACATGTGTCGCAGACTAGTAATAACCTGCACGTACAGAACAGAATGAGACACTACAGCCTGGAGATTAACATAATTTATGGAGGGACAGACCCACGACAGACAGGCAGAGACACAGGCAGAGACACAGGCAGGCAGGCAGGCAGGCAGAGACACAGGCAGGCAGGCAGGCAGGCAGGCAGCAGGCGGACAAAAGCAACTAGAATTAATTCTTGTAACAAAGGTAAATTTGGAGATGAAACGAATCGCTTAAACACATCATAAATATACATAAATAACAAATAACACTGCACGTATAAATCTGATACATACTATTTATATTTAGAATGACTAGTACTATCTACCTAGAACATTTCTAGCACTCTCCAGGAAATGCGAGATATTAAGGAACCTCAGTGTATGCGGATCAATTCTTCTGTTTACATTGATTGAGTCGGAGACTACAGCAATCAGCTTCTCTCTCCCAATCAGCTTCTCTCTCCCAGTCAGCTTCTCTCTCCCAGTCAGCTTCTCTCTCCGAACACGAAGGCCCAGGTTCGATACCCGTGCCCCGCAGCACACTTCCCCCAGTTCACCAGCTGGGAGGGGGGTACCTGACCCATGGGTTATGGAGGGTAAGGCGGGGGGCTAGAGGGAGAGGAGATGGGCACTGCTTTCACGATGCTGACCCACAGAAAAGTGCTGTTACTATGACCTCACACACACCCTGCAACCCGAGTGGTCGCTGGACAACCTTCAATTTTCTCTTTGAATGCACTGTTTGCGCGAGAATAAATAAATGTTTGCGCCAGCCCATGTATGCGTTCGTGCGTGCGTGCGTGTGTTCGTGCGTGCGTGCGCGCGCGCGCGCCACGCGGTCAAAAAAGAGTGGAGGTGTGTCTAGTTCGTGAAAGAAAAGAAAATTATAAGCATGTTTTGTCTTTTGTGTGGGACGGACCCCTTGGGGGTACAGAGACATGTCGCATTGATCAGATTTCGTTGCATGTTGACTGGATCGAGCTTCAGTCTAGTAATTACGATGCTGTTCACATACATTCCTCACGTCAGATTCCAAGCCGTGTTAAGCGCTTGCTTTCCCGCCACGACATTGCTTTCGAATTCAACCTTTTCGTGCCTCTGATACAAAAGCGGTTGTGCAAGCACGCACGCGCGCGCGCGCACACACACACACACACACCACACACCACTTTCACACATACGCAAGCACGCAAGCATGCACGCACACACACATTTTCTTTTTTCGATATTCGATGTTTGAAATGGGGCCGATGGCCTGCAAAAACCGAATAAAGGAGTATTGTTGCGATTACTCCCGCACATATAATATAAACATTAAGAAACGCGAAAGCACAAATACAGACATGAGCACAGTAGCCGAAGCATGAACGCGTGCTTTCGCACACGCGCACACACACGCACGCGCAGACTCCATCTTAACAACTGTGCCGCTCTGGTTGGCATGGCAACGTCTCTGCCAGGCTAGTCGCTGAAACCATCGACCCGTTCAGCTGTAGTACAAAGCCAGAATTTACTGCAGACTCCTTTTCCGTTTTCCCATCCCTCTGTCTTCACCTCGACTTTCTGTTTCCTGCGTGTTCCAAACCCCTCCCCTCCCCTCCCCAGGCGTTCACGGACGCGCGGCGCTGTGCATTATGGGAAATGTCCTCGCGACACTTGACTGGGACCCGGAGTTCGCCGATAAGTTATCACTCATCGCCGTCAGACCTCCGTCTGCTGTGACCGGAATCGATGTGGCTGGCAGCAGTGTTGTGGCGCACTGCCTGCACGGGATGCTAATGCTGTTGTCGTGGTCGCGTAGCCTGACACTCCAGGCGTGTCCAGCACAGGTAAGGCTGCTTTGTTTCCCACGGTGGTCACAGCCGTACACGTACGGGACAGCATGCGGAAAACAGCGATGGGAAGCAACTAACGACGAACATCAGATGCTTGCTAAACGTACAGCGCCGAATGCCATATTGCCTTGAGAGACTTACAGGGCGCAACTATAGAGATCACTTTGCATACGTGAGTAAAAATCAGAAAGCGATAACATTAATTTAAATGTATCTTACCATTGAACTCAGTTCGGAGAAAACTTGCCTGGTGTAGTTCATTGGAGTCAGTTTTGTAAATTTGAGCAGTAAACAATACGTGCATGGCAAAATGTTTTCAGGAGACATGTTCAGACACTCACTGGAACAACCATGAACTTGCACCCACTGTCACGTTTCGGGTTCTGGTGGGTCAAAGAATTTACCTCATAAACTCTAGGTGTAACCCATCGATTCCCATCTTGTTTATGCTGGGTTGTTAATCCCCTTCTTTAAGCCACCACCTCGCTTTGTTACGTAATCTTCGGGTCCGGTGGACGCAGTCTGTGCAGGGGCTCTGTTCACATTTCTAACCTAAGATGCTTAGCATTGTCAGCGATGCATGTATCTTTAGAATGAGAACAGGTGTAAGTGGGACCTCGTAGCATTCGGCGTAGAGAATTGAGTAGATAATAGTCATCATCGATGGCAGGTGCTGCCTCAAGCTCAGATGCAGGGTTAGGCAGAAGGTAGAAGTTAGGTCACCACGGCGGCTGTAAAGAACCACGTTGACGACCCCAAGCCCTTGATGGTGAGTTCAAAGGCAAGCTGCTAGCAGTGATTAGCACCTCTGACAGCCAGGGGCAGGGGGTGGGGGCGGATAGTAATGTCCACTCGAGGGGCCTGCATATTCGGGGATAGAAGCGCTCCTGTACTTATAGAACTAGGAGGCGTGGCAAAAGCTGTCTGTCTTGGTTGGCTGATTTATGTATCTTGATGACCAAGTGTGTGTGAGTGCAGCAATGTGTGTGTGAAAGTTTTTATATTAAAGGACAGGTTTGGAGACTGAAAGTCGTCTGCTGCTAAATCTGCTGTTAAGTCGTCTGCTAAACAGTCTTGTATGGCTACTTTGCTGACAACATCCTAGAACCGTATTCATGGCAGCTGGTTAGGACTGCGCTTTATCGCGATCACGTGACAAACCATTGTTCCTAACAAAGGTCGCTAACCGATTATCACTATCGGCGTAGGTTTAACCAGCAGCCATAACTGCGGTTCCTGGTGAAGGCTGGCGCGGGTTGACCTTGTGGCTGTTGCTATCAGAGCCGAGTGTTTCAGTCTGTTGGGCTTGCATGAAGTCCCGTGCTGGCCCTAATCGCCTTGAGCAACCCAGTTGCTGTGGCACAGGGCTTTCTTCGGGAGTGTTGGATACTCACAGACTGGTCTGCGACTCTCGGCACGCGTTCCTCTGCTGTGGGGAACCCATCCACGCTGACCGGGCGAAAAACGAACCACGAAACATGAAGGAGGAAGTCGAGGGACGGAAGGAAGACGACAGTCTGGAAGAAAAGCAGAGGTCCGGCCTTGACTAGCCGTACGTAACTGAATTCCTGGGGGGGGGGGGTAGGAGGGGGGCGAGTTCAGAGTTCTACGGTCGACCAGAAAGTGTCGCGCAGTGAGGTGTCTGTGTGACGTCAACGAGAGTGCCTACAAAATCTTCAGTAAGCGTTGTGTTCAGAGGCAAAGGACACGGAGGTGAGTTGGACAATAAGAGTCTGCCGTTACCAAGGAGCAGCCAGGAGGACCTTCTGACACGTCAGCGTTTAGGACAGCAGAGAGGGCGCCCCTTGGGTACATACTGTTGTGCGGACTGTGCCAGGTGACTGTGCCAGGTGACGAATGTTGTGTTTTCTACACGTGGTCATATGTGTGCAGTTGAATCAGGTACGTGCATACATACGAAAGAAATCCCTCTTATGAGCCTAGATATTTCAATCTGTAAATACTCGCTGTCTGTAAATAATATTCTCTTTTTCTTTCGCGGTATTACGGAGTCTGTGACTCTTTGTGTTGTGAGGAGATTGTAGGTGGATGGGGTCTCGGGCCACGGTGTGCTGTGAGATAGTTATACAGTGATACAGTGATACAGTGATACAGTGATACAGTGATATAGTGATACAGTGATACAGTGAGATAGTTAAACAGTGATACAGTGAGATAGTTATACAGTGATACAGTGATCACGTTTCCATCTACGCTCGTCATCCTCTTAACGGCGGTCGTGTGGGGGGACCACAAGAAACGATGGGTGATTTTAGCAGAGAATCGTGTGTGCGCTTAAGTTTGATCCAGAAATTACATCCCCTGCGCGTATAGTTCATGAACAGCAACTCCTGCTTGTCTCGTCCCACGTGATCGATCGTGTAAAGCTTTCAGCCTGCGGCAATCTACACTGCATAATGTTCTCCAGCAGACAGCTCCGACACACTCTGTCTGTTCTGTCTGACCAGTCGCTTATGACAATTCGGGTCACCGTTCGCGCTCTGAAAAAAAAAGTGAACTTGCATCAGACCGGACGCCTCTCTTCTGTACACCTTGCGGAGTGGACGTCTCTCTAAGATCTTGCAGGCATCGTTCTACTTTTTTTTACTTTATCTGTGTGCTTGTCTTTCCAGTAGCTTTAGAACTTTCATGGATGTAAATGTTTACTACAGTCATCATATCATTTGCCTCTAAGTATGGAATCACTGGCTATTACTGTATGTCATGCTCATCTCCCATTGTAAAGGACACGTGGCCAGAGACAATAAAGTTTTTTCGTTCGTTCGTTACCTGTCGTTTTCTCTTTGTTCCCCATCCATCTGCCTCTGAGTCTGTCTGCCTATAATTTTCCACTACGCGTTCGCTCGTCCGTCCACTTGTCTGCCACCCTGTCTGCCTGCCTAACCTGCAGTGTGTCCCATCATGCGCGCTAACTTCCCAGAAGCTTTTGTAACCCCATCCCTCTAGCTTATCTGAGCTGTCGTTGCATCGCCTCCCTTAACCCCAGCGGTGTCCCTGGGGACACAGGCAAACCGATACAATCAGGAGATCCTCCAACATGTCATCTGCGAGCTGCTCTGCTCCGGCAGTCTCTCAGTTTAATGGCTGACAGATTCCTAGAGTAATTTTTGCTCCAATGAACCTCTCCCACGTTTTCGGAACAACCAGCCAAGCGAAGACTGCAGCAATGTCTGGTACGTCTTCCTTTGTCGTCGTCGTCATCATCATCATCATCATCATCATCATCATCATCATCATCATCATCATCATCATCATCATCATCATCATCATCAAGAAGCAACGAGTAATTTTCGTGCAGACTTTACAACGTCATTGTAAATGTTGCATTGTGGAGTTACTTTACAGCATATTGTAGAGCTTCACATCAAAAAATACATTAGGAACCTTCGGATCATGTGCTAATTATGTATATTACGGCATTATATCATTATTGTATAATACTGTAATTATATTGTCTTTTGCTATGAACAAAAAGATATGCCATTTTCCATAAGCTATTCCCTGTCATGTACTCCACATATCTCTAGTTATGTAGACTGTAGTTTCATCTGAGCAACAATGTTCCTGAGCCGTCCCAAACTAGATTAAAGCAAGGTGCTTTTATTTTTTGTGGTACATCTGTCCGTCTGTCCGTCCGTCCGTCCGTTGGTCCGCCCGTTTCTTTTGTATTTAGTTGTATTTAGTTTTCATAACTACATATGTCTTTTCCCAACTCTACTATCGACGTGAAGATGACGTTATGGGTCAGGTTCCCCCTCCCCGTCACCCCTTCCCGTCATCCAGTCTCGTCATCAGTCCCACTACCGCGCCTCGCCATTGTTCCGTTTTCATCGATCAGATGTCGTCTGCCCACCAGCATTTCTGAGTAATCCGTCAGGTTCCTCATCTTGAAACCTTAAAACTCGAGTGCAGTGCGGGTGCAGACCTCCCAGCTCGTTAGGTGCTTACGTCATAAGCTTCACTAGTGCAGTTGAACTCGGCAAACCCTCGCTGTTTTTCAAGACGAGCGAAATGGATCTGCCCAGCCCGGCACCGCTAAACCAGACTGCAGACAAAAATAAGGACGTCGCATTGCCAAATGACTGTCTCATCCCATCAGCATCGATTTTCCCTTCCCCATCCTCTTCCTGTCTCATCTACCCCCTCCCTCCACCAAAGCTACACTCCGTTATCCCTCCCCTGCCGTCCTTTTCGGCCCGTCGGGTCTGATCTCGCCGGGAACTGAAACATGTTTCACGTCCGGCTGTGATCCAGTTTTTAGTCAACAGCTCGGAAGTGGCTTGTGCCGCCTGAATAAGGCATCAACCGTTAGCAGACAAAGCCACAGGGGATCAGCAGCTGCTTGTATCTGACCTGGGTGAACTTTGGAAATGTCATCTCTACGCTACATGAAGGTTTTCCGAGATATATTGTCTTCGAGATTCTTGACGAAGGATTTTAATTCTCGTATTCTGCAGACCTGTGAAACAATTTTGCCGATCCTGCGAGAAAAGCTGTAAACAGTTGTAACAGGGTGTTCACTTATCTATTGTAACCTCGTTTAAATATTTATAGTAATGAGGTAAACAGATAATTAGATCAGACCTTCTCCAGTCCTCTTTTCTTCACACTATATTTTAAACACTAGTTATATGTAAAAAGTGTTGAAGTAGGTGCAAATGGCTGTTTGCTACATGTGTTCTAAATGTTCTTAGTATGCCCCTACTTGACTGAACACTTGATGGTGGCACACATTTATACATTTCCCGGCCATTTGAATACTTTCGAAAACATAAACCGGAACTCTTTTTACACTATTTTAGCACTAACACAAACACTCTCTGACGCACACGCGCGCGCGCGCGAGCACCCATGCATGCACGCACAGATACACCACTGCCGTCGCTCTTCATACTGACGTGCTTTTTCTTTAGTTTTAATATGTTTTGTAACATTTTGGAGTCTTTCACGCTGTTGCAGGCACCGAGGAACCAGCAGAAGGGAAGTAATTCCGGCTTCTGGTGACAGAGTGGCTGCCCCTGTCGACACAGTTCTTCGCCAAGACATCATTCTGCAAGGCACGAAGCCTCGCGTGAACTGACCGCATGGCTTGGACCACCTGACTTCTTCATCTGTGGCGTCCCGTGTAACAGACCAGCCACAGACCAGAGCTGCACAGCCCAACGTGAGGACAGGAAGTGACGTGATTGTAGCAAACCTGTTTTCACCAGCTGCAATGGCTCCACTTCGTAAGAGTGATTTCTTGAAACTCATTTGGTCTGCTTTTTATTCATGTTCTTTTCCTCTTGTTCTTAACAGTTACAGTTGTAGAAACGTGATCACAGCGTTACTTCATTACAGGGCAGTCATTTTCTCGCATCGTACATAACGCAAAATATGGTTTTTATTGTGAACATTTGGGAGTTTCGGTCTGTAGGAATATTCCCTGCCTTGGAGTTGGGGTCACGTCATAAGCTACGCACGCCCACTACCGTGCGGTTTCAGAGGAAAAAGAAAACCCTTTCCGGTGGTGGAGGTAACAGAGAGGAGGGTAGCCAAGACTCGACAAAGTTGTGCACAAAACTACATCAAGAGTCCAGTGTAACGGAAAACGAAGAGTCGATCACTCCGCGTAGTTAGCACCCAAGAGCAAAAATCAGTCCCCACCACATGCAGTTGGAGCTAAAGTATCGGGACTGCAAATTTGGAAAGATGGATGAGAATGGGTAGTCGCGAGAGTTCAGCTTTAAAAATGAATTGCTGCACGCAATAGCATTCGCGAGCAACAAAATGTTTTTTTTTTTTTATGTTGGAAGAGATCGCTTTTAATCTTCTCTCACTCTTCTTTTCTGTTCTTCCTACCACATGTTAATTTCGGAGAAAATTATCTTCTAGAATAACCGCCTTGCTTTCAGATCCATTCTTCGTGAAATTTTCTTTAAGAAGACAGCGATGTTGGTGTCTTAAAATTAAAGCAGCAACTTGAAACTAATTCAGCCAGTAAAAAAGACTAGTTCTCATTGAAACTTCTGACAATATTACAGTATTTGGGACAGCCAGAAGACAAAAAACGACAACGCAGATTAGAAGGTGATACTGCACGCGCTGCTTTGGTCATTTGTTCTCGAAGGAACAAAAATCTATTAAGTCATCTGCAACAACACGTTCACACACCTGAACAAACATCCATGCATAGGCATGCACAGAGGTCTGCACCCGCACTGCACTCGAGTTTTAAGGTTCCGAGATGAGGAACCTGACGGATTACTCAGAAATGCTGGTGGGCAGACGACATGTAGATATGTGCCAGCACACGCATATGTTCATTTGGAAGTACAGGTACGTGTATGTGGACACGAACACAGCAAATCCTTACATAAGCAACTCCGGTACACGTTGTATTCTGCGGAAAGTGCTTCCCTTGTCGGCCAAGGTACATCCATGTGCCGTATGGTTATTAACGAAACTAAATTAGTTTTGCGTCAGGAATGGCGGAAAACATTCTGTACGATGTGAAAATACAACAGAAACCGAAATGACGGTGGCTCTTTCTTTTTTTTATTTTAATAATTCAAAAAGACGGTGTGTGTTACGTCATCATCTGAACAACTATCCCGCTTCTGCTGCTGCTGCTAACACTTTTTTCTGCTCCTCCTTCTGTGGCAGTAGAGGCGACGATAAAAGAAAACCACTGGAACGTGGAAGCTGACTGAACCAATGCACACATAAACAACTTTCTATTGACGCCCACACGCGCGTGCGTGCATCTGCATACAACGTTTGAGTTGTCTGCCCAGAATTTGTAAGAGAATGATGAGCAAACTAAACTTGGGCCAAAAGAGCAGTTTTTTGCCGTTGGAGGCAAAGGCCGAACTGAACTGAGAGTGGCCTTAAGAATGGCTTGACATTTCTGTTCCACATTTAGTCGTTCCCCAGGCACGGAAAGTTCTCCTTCATTGTCCAACTGCTGTCTCAGAAATCAAAGTTGGCGACGACATTCCCGTCTTTCATCTTCCCTCGTGCCAGTGAAAGGAGCATCGACACAGCGATAATTTTCCTCCAGTCTCCCTTGTGTGCTGCCCCTGCCTCAGAATATTTCCTCACTTTAATCATTCATTTTCTCAGACTCCAACCAGCGCGCACGCAAACACACACGCACCCACACACACACACGCAGAGGTCACTTTTTCTGATAAACATTTCATTTCGATCGAAAATAGGATGTTTCTTCTAAAGTGGGTTTTATCTCCTGTACCAGTATCTTTATTTATTTATTTATTTATTTATTTATTTATTTATTTATTTATTTCCGAGACTGTCTAGTTAGACTGCATTATACCTTGTGGAACTGTGTCAGGGAACAAAATGGACAAATGTCTTTCTAGAGACAGTTTTATATTCCCTGTAATCGTTAACTACGAATAAAAGAAAAATAAGTAATCTTACGATTATCTTAATATTAACATTAATATCTATAATAGATTATAGATATAGATTTCTATAGTCTTACAATAACATAACGATGCTGTGAGGTTGAGAAGTGGAAATATCGGATAAAAACTCATGTAGCTGCTAAAAACAGTCCCTAATATCTTTGCACTCAGCTTTCGTGGAGCTGGGTGAATCGGAA
>SMGT01005381.1:44432-62540 GCA_004794575.1 Lanistes nyassanus
GTGTAAATGGGAGCTTGTCTGGTAGTCTGTTCATATAGCCCGCTGTATAACAATCTGTCAACACTGTATATGTCCCTGTAGCCCGCTGTATAACAATCTGTCAACACTGTATGTGTTCATATAGCCCGCTGTATGACAATCTATCAACACTGTATATGTCCCTGTAGCCCGCTGTATAACAATCTGTCAACACTGTATATGTCCCTGTAGCCCGCTGTATAACAATCTATCAACACTGTATGTGTTCATATAGCCCGCTGTATGACAATCTATCAACACTGTATATGTCCCTGTAGCCCGCTGTATAACAATCTGTCAACACTGTATGTGTCCATGTAGCCCGCTGTATAACAATCTATCAACGCTGTATGTGTTCATATAGCCCGCTGTATGACAATCTATCAACACTGTATATGTCCCTGTAGCCCGCTGTATAACAATTCATCTGTCAACGCTGTATGTGTCAGCTAACCAGCCTGACCATTTGTCTTTGTATCTTACCACCCCCCACCCCCCGTGATCTGACCTAGAGGTTGAATCAATAAAATTCAAAGTTCTCTCTCGGTAGATAAAACGTGGTAAGAGATTGCCCCTTGAAGCCAAACCAAGTAAATATTCTTCGCATCCATTTCCTTTTCTCTCCATAGACATCCTATTCGCCATAACTAGGCTGGAGTGCATCAGTCTTATAGTATCTTCTGTCTCCAGATAAACTAAACCGTCGTGCGTATCCAAGAGTAAGCCAGGGACACCAGCTTTTCTGATAATCAGGCTGTACTGGCGCTCGGCACAATCAGCTGTTACTTCTAGGCGATGTGAGGCACGCGTTACACACGTCGCAGAAGAATTACAGTCTGTTGCCAGTAGAGAATGTAAAACAAACTTCAAATAAAAACGGAAAGGGGGAGAAAGTACAGTGTCTTGCTTTACAGTGTCTCGTATCAATTTGTCATAGGCTTTAGTTACACTAGTTTGACGTATGCTTTATATGGCATCATTACACACGCGCCACATTCCCACACAAACACCCACACCCACACACACACAGAGCACACAAACACACACACACACACACACACACCACACACACACGCACGTACGCAAACCCCACAGCCCCCGCCCCACACACACACCACACAAACACACACGCACGCACGCACGCACATCCCCGCACACACAGCACAAACACACACCACACACACACCCTCACCACACGCACACACCACACACACCCACACACCACACACACACACACCACACACACACACATACACACACTAGAAATAACGGAGGTAGAAAGACATCTTTCTGTCGGCCTGTGATCGGCTACTGATGCTCAGACATCTCGATCTGAACATGGGAACGCGTTCCTTTCTTGTTGAAACGTTTCCGTCTCTCTTGTGGAATGATTTTATGACTTGACAGACACAGTGTTTATTACCCGAAACATGGGTGATGTCTGCCTGTCTGGTACTGACCACTTTTACTTTATGACCACCTCGGTGGTCTAGTGGTTAAGGCGTCCGCTTCTGAGGCGGGAGGTCGGTGGTTCGCACCCCGACCGAGAAGACTTAAAACTTGTCAATCTAGTAGCTGCCCTGCCGGACGCCTGGGACTGTAGGGAACAGCACTAGGGCTGGTTGGTCCGGTGTCAGGATAATGTGACTGGGTGGGACGTTCAGCCCCCCCCCCCCAACTCCAAACTTTCATTTTGTGTACTGTTGTAAAGAACAAGATGAAAGGGGTACTAGTGACCAGATTAACTCCGATGCGAAAAAAGGTTCATAATCGTAATCGTTCCAGTAGAAAATATCTTTTAAATAAATATCCGCAACTAACAAATGTATCATTGTTATAAACATCAACAGCGGGGTTGCTTGCGGTAATATGCTCACATGACCGCTTGCTCAGACGATATGTTTCGGTGTCTTTTTCAATCAAATTTTCCCGTTTATCTTTATTTTTCAGAAGCAGTTTCAACACAATATGTCATTGTGTAATCACGGAACCAGTGTTTCAGAGATCACAGATCATCCATTTCCTCTCTCCCTCCTTCATCCACGTTCGAGGGTCACGAGATTTC
The DNA here is from genome assembly GCA_004794575.1 of Lanistes nyassanus. NCBI lineage: Eukaryota > Metazoa > Mollusca > Gastropoda > Architaenioglossa > Ampullariidae > Lanistes > Lanistes nyassanus. The sequence continues at coordinate 46,516 of SMGT01005381.1, forward strand.
CTCAAATGATTTGTCAGAATCTTGTCCGTGAGTGGTACATCATGGGATGCCCCCGATCGTCATAAATATGTGCCCAGCGCTCAACAGATCTCACTGCGCAAATTTTCTTCCCAGCCTCGTCTTTCGGGAATCTGTCAAGAAGGCGTAAGATGGAACAAAAGACTGTTCCTAAGAAAGAAGAACCGAAGGGGAGCAATAGATTTCAGGAACCCAGCTGGGAGTCTGACATCACGCTTGTAGTGGAAGGTCAAAAACTGTATGTCAGTAAAAACTTTCTGATGCTGCAGTCGGCTGTTTTCCGCAAAATGTTCACGACAGACTTCAGAGAAAAGAACTTAGAGCAGATCGAACTTCCGGGAAAGCGATATTCTGCAATGGTTGGACTTTTGGAGCAGATTTATCCCGGAAATGCAATTGACTTAATCAAAGGTAAGCTTAGTTTAGTAATTAATTTAGTACTGAACCCAGTTTCCTGCGAGCTATGGGCAGTGCGGTCGCCTGCAGTAGAGGCGGGGGGGGGCGCTACGCGGAATGTTATAGAGAAGCACCAAAGTTTTGCCGTGTTCGTGACCTCTGTGCGGCCTTGCGATGTCCCTTTTAGCACCTCACAACGGCGTCTAACCAGACTGCCCGTTGCTCTCATGAAATGGCACCCTGCAGCCAGTTCCTCGGCTTTGGCGCAAGCCCTTAGTCCAGTGCTAAGAATGGACTAGCATAAAATCTGTTGCACGGCTCCTCACCAAAGAAAATTTTGTCCAAAAAACTGGCGTAAATTTCCACCACGCTTTCCACTGCTGTTGTGACGTCATTTTTGTCCCAGTTGCAACAAAAATATAAAAACTTAGAGTGGATCCCACCACGAAATGAATCAACGATTTAGTGGCTGCTTAGTCCGACAGACGAAGCCCGTCTAGGGCTTAGTAACGAGCAAAAGCGGCCGGCGTACGTATAGTCTGCACTGAGGTTTAGTCGGGCGTACAATGAGTGTAGTTTAGGCCAAAGCCGTGCAGCTGGGCCCTGGTGTACGCAAGCAGTTTTATAACGTAAATGGGAAGTCCATATGGTCAATGCAGTGTGGGTATCACACTGAATTCAGCTGCTTGTATTTCACAGCTGTCACCTCGACATTTGCTCTTACAGTAAATACATAGTCTAGATTCCTTCTCAAGCGCCATCATGCGTGGTCATTTCTATCACATAAATGCACGATGTAGTTTCATCAAAACGCCTGACGCCCTCCACTCTATTCACTGAAGCTTTATACAGAGATCTTGCACATAACCCTATCACTGAAGGCAAAAGATTTACTGAATGTCTGCTTTATTTCGCACTGCTTACTGCGCGGAAACGTGTAAAAGGAAAGTGCCTATATAATCTCTCGTATGTGCTTAAATTTCGGCATTTACATGAGATATTCACGGGCGTTTGCTCTTTGAATGAAGGTCTTTTATGGTTTTAGGATATCAACTGTCGGGAAAATGATCCGCCGCTGTGTGATGGTATAGGATACGTTTTTTTCTTTATCACAGTCTTCTGATGTCATCTGTGTCAATCAAGCATCCCCAGACGTTAAAGGTCCCACTTTGATTGCACTGGTTGTATGCAAGTGGATGTCGTCTTTACGAAGGAAGTAAATTTACACATTTAAGTGATAATGTGGATTTTTTTAAATCTGCAGACGAAACAATGGTTGAGCTGCTGGAACTTGCTGACGAATACGACATGGAGCAAGTGTTCTATAACTGCCAGCAGTACATCGGCAAACAGCTGTACGAGTGTCAGAGCACAATGACAACTGAGAGGATTGTGCTGTACCTGTGGCTCGTCGAGAAGTACGAGAGGCTGCGATCCTACCGACAGGAACTGGTGTACCGGGCGAGTCGCATCAAGGCCTTGGAGATTTCCTCCAGCCAGCACTACCTGTCCGTGCCCGCTACAGCCACCAGGGACGTCTTCCTGCTGCGCATAGCGATGGCGGAAAGCTTTCCCAGTAATCCCGTTAGTTCTCTAACTCAGATTGAACAAAACACATGGAGACAGAAAATGAATCAGCTGCTCTAGAGAAATGCTCCCTGATTTCGCTCTGTTTTATTCCTCCACCTCTCCTTCAATCAGTGTCTTTTCTCTCTGCCTGCCTGCCTCCCTGCCTGTCGGTCGGTCACAGTCTCGGTCGCTCGGTCGGTCTTTATTTATAATACTGCTTCTTTTTTTATAAGTTTGACAGAAATTCTGCTTTCAATTTTGTATGCTTGAAATCTTTCTGTATACTTGGGAGCAATATTTGATACATTCTTCATATTCTTAGCTCAGTTCAAGTGGCGTTCGAGAAAAATCAAAAACACAAATATCGGAAAAGACTCTAAAGATTGTTCAGATTTTTTTAAAGTGCATGTAAAGTGCCATTGACTTTTTAAAAGTTACTGTTTAAATAAATATAATTTCAATTTCTTGTTGTTTATAACCTTATGCCGTTAAACTAAATAGAATTTGAACCTGCGTGCGTGCGTGTTTGTTTTAACCACACCAAATTCGCACGCGTATTCATTTTCACCCGTAAATGGTTATAGACCATATTGGTACAGTTAGCAGCAATCTGATCCACGTCACAATTCCCTTATTTGGAAAAAAAAAGCTCATGTCTTTATCTCACTCGACACTCGAAGCACGCAGAAGTCTATTCACAGACCTTTGCAAAAATGTATAACATGGTGGGCTTTTGTTAGGGATAATACCCCTTTGCAGGCTGTGGAAAGTAGCCTTTGTGGGAGATTTTACGGGTCATTATCGATCAGTTGAGCACACAAATTCTCAGTTTTCAGTTAGTGACAGTTACATTTGAAATTCGACCAGCTCAACCCCACCGAACTATTTCTGCTTGTAGTTACAAACTGGCCGTCCGACTTAACAAACAGTGACACAGTTCGACCCCGTACCTCGATATATAAATGGAAAAAAATGTGACGAGACCCCTAACACGGTGATCAGCGTGCAAGGCAGGTCATCAAAGGGGTAAAGGGGTAGCGGCGGGGATTAGAGAAGGGGTAAGGGTGGGCGGGGTTAACTTTTAACTGTTGGCTGACGTGAATAATAATTCATGAGAGACTAACCACATCTCGTCAGCTGACTGTTAGATATTTTTGGATACTTCGGGTTAGCCCGTCACTGCACATACTTTCCGAGTCACATTGTTTACTGCCCACTTGAACGTATCATGAGAGCTAAAGCGTTTTCAAACTGAACATTACTAAACATACTTGAAAAATTCATACAATACACTCTCACAGACACACGTACACACATGTACATGCATACATATTATATGCAATCAACGGTTAAATATTAAACGTCGGTTCCCTAGCCAACACTGGTCAAATCTAGCGTCGATTAAATAACTGCTGGTCATTAGTACTGTCCCTGACTAAGGGCGAGACGAGCGACGTTTGTCGAACTACGAAGCCTCTATCTAAATAGTTAATCTTTTTTTGTGGTGAGATCCACACCGTGTTTTTATCATTTTTGTTTCACCTGGGACAAGAATGACGTCAAAATAGAATTGGAAAGCATAGAAAAGTGTTCTGGAGGTCGTCAGCCAAACTGGGGCATACGGCAGACAGGCTTCCCTGATAGCATCTGGGAGGGTGGGAATGGAGGTTAGCGAAAGGGGGCAAGGTTAAGTGGGGTAATACCTACAATTTGCCACTCAACCATGACTGTTTTAACCCTAACCATCATCCCTATCCATGACAGCCCTCCCCCACCCCACCCCTAACCATCACCCCTACCCCTAACCATCACCAACTCCTACCACCACCCCACCCTAATTCTGCCCGCTATACCCCACCCCTAACACCAGGCCCTGCACCCGCGGCAGGATAGGGATAGGGCTAGGGAGGTGGGGGTGACATAGTGTTCACTGTGGGACGTTAGCGGGCGTAGGTGGGGAGGTGGTGGCAAGAGATGGTGCGGTGTAGGTTAAGGGGGGAGCAGTATGACTTAAGGGTGAGATGATGATGGCTAGGGGTGGGGCAGTGTTGGTTGGGGGGGGGCGGTATGAGATGAGGGTGACGATGGCTAGGGGTGGGGCGGTGATGTCGGGGGGCGGGGCTGATTGGGGTGGGGCGGTGATGGTTAGGGGTGGGGGTGGTGATGGTTAGGTTTGGGGCAGTGTGGGTTAGGGGTGGGTGTGGGAGTTAGGTAAGGGTGGGGACTAGGAGGAGTGGTGTTAGGGACTAGGTGTAGGGGATCCAGTCGCTGATTGTAAGCCTTGTACGTGTTGCGACACGTTGCTACAGACGCCGTTTCAGTGCCCAAAGCAAGTCCAGCTGTACGCCTCCTCCCCTGTTGTTCTAAATTTACGCCAGTTTTTCGGACTGATTTTTTTTAAAGTCAGGAGCCGTGCAGTCTATTTTAAGGCATTTTAAGTGAGTCTATTTTAAGGACCGGTATCTGTAACGCCAGCGTAGTCAAGACCACGGGTTTAGTCATGTGTACGATGAAGTAGACTAGGCCGAAACCGTGCAGCTGGCCCCAAGAGCAGAGTATCTAACAGTGCAGTGCAGAAAAAAACCTTTAGGTGTCCTCAGCTGAATGTGAAATAAAAGTAAAGGGTGCATAATCTTCACGAGACAAGCTGCGTGGCAGGTAACTTTTGGAACATTTGCCTTTCAAACTCTTAACCAAAGCCTTTCTTTTCCTATTCATTTCTTCTCACAAGCTGGAACTAAAGGGCTGTCGCTCCTGTTGCCTGGCCAGCTTGTACTGACTAGATCACACCGGGTGCGGGGGGGGGGGGGGGGGNGGGGGGTCGTGCACTAACTCGGGTTGGATCCCATGACCTTTCCGATCTGCCTCTCCGACCAAAAAAGTGGTCGTGAGTCCCGTTTACCCTGTGTAGTTTACATGCAGCCTTAGGTATGGGCAAGAGAAAAGATCGAACCTCCATGCAGCCGAAAAAGACTCGTTAAGGTTCGGGTTACTGACCTACATTACTACGGGTTTTCCCGCATTGAGGTTTTCTACTCATGATCAAAAGATATCTCCAGTCTTACGTGAATGAAAATACTGCACCTGTCTTTCTGAGGCCTTTTCTTCGCAAGCGTTTGCAGTGTGTGTGAAGATTTTGATAACTCCAAGATCTGAAGGATTTAGAATCACAGGAACAGGAAACAAATGGAATTTGTTGCTGCTAAACGTCTCCAGCCTAAAAATCGATTTCAGGAGACAGATCCATTTTCTGACATCATACTTGTGGTTGAAGATCAAAAATTGCACGTCATTAAATCTCTTCTGATGATCCATTCACCCGTGTTCGAGAAAATGTTTACAGATGACTTCAAAGAGAAAGGCTTAAGCGAAATTTCACTTCCAGGAAAAAAATCTTCTGCGATAGTCCACCTCTTGGAGCAGATCTACCCTGGAAATGCAGTTGATTTGATCAAAGGTAAGCTTTGTTCTGTAGTCCAGAATTGAACCCGGTTTCAGTCCGGTAGACTTCGGGAGGAGGGGGGATGCGCTACGAAGGATGTTCTGCAGAGAAGCACAAAACGTTTGCTTTTACTCTTGACCGCTGTTTGTGACCTTGCACCGTCCCTTTTACTGCTCCATTCAGCCAACTGAACAGCCCATAGCGCACACGACACCTGCAGCCAGTTGCACGGCTATGGCGCCAATCGGTGGTGATTCATAGCCGAGTTGATAAAGAAATTGGGTTTCAGGGATATGTCGCAAGTTTGAAACCCATATTAGCTTACGACATGTTTGGGAGGGGGGTAGGAGAAGAGTTAGGGTGTGGTATTAGGTAGGGCTTCTGTTTTCATGTTCAAGTTCAACCTGTGTCTTTGCGGTAAATGGGATGAAAGGTAGCCTGGGCATGTGTGTCCGGGTTGAGGCAGAACTCAACTGGGATAAAGAATTTCGCCGCCCATACCCCTCCTCCTTTGTCGGTCTAAATTTAAGCCATTTTTTTCAAACCAAGTTTTCTTTAGTCAGGAGACTTGCAATCGACATTTTATGCTAGTGTATTCTTACACCTAGACTGAGGACTTACGCCAAAGCCGTGCGACCGGCCCCTGACTACGATTTCGTGGTTTCAAAGCGAAGAAAGCTTTGACCGAAGGCGCCAGCGTTTACACGCGGTACGACACAGTCGCCTTGACCCCGTGGCTGGGATCATTTGACCTTTTGCGCTGATGTTCGTGCTAGTGGCCGGCAGAGTTTCAAAGTTTCAAGTTTCAAAAACTAGAAAGTCGTTCTATTCACCCAAAATCTTGAGCAGGACTGGTTCCGAGCTGGTTCAAGACTTGAAAAAGATTTCAAGGCGTTTCGTAGCACAAACTCTGAAGCATGTAAGCCGGCCCATAGGCCAAAGACGTGCAAAAATGGGGCGCCAAGAGGGGAATGGGTATAATGTTTATGGTATATAAAGAATTGCATTCTATAGCTATAGAATTAATTCTGTAACTATAGAACTATTTCTATGAGTATAGAATTATTTCTATGAGTATAGAATTAACTCTATAAGAATTCAATCAGTTCTATAACTATAGCATTGTAATTTGGTGAAGACAGTTTATTTGTACTATGAGCAGAAAACGCTATACAATTCATCTATATAAACAATTAAAGGCTGCAGCTATAGAATGAATTCTATTTCATACCATGTCAATCACTTAGCAAAACAATGAGAACGAGGCCAGCCATTTATTTCGGTGCCAAGCGGCCCTCAGGGGTCCCTCACGGCGTATTCACCTACACAGATACTACACACATGCTGGCCCTCAGGTTTTTAAAAAAAATATGTTTATGTTAAGCACACAAATAGCAGACATAGATTCATAATACATAGGCTGACTGTGCAATAACCCGTTTTTATTTTACTTGTCAATCGCTTCCAATTTGTATTATTAAAAAAACACTTTAATTTCAACATCCAAGTAATGCATCTGGCCCTTGACTTTCGGGGACTAGTGTATAGGCATTGCCAGGATACGAATATATTTCTTTGAAACAGCATTATCATAAATGAATCAGACCATCAGACGTGCAATATCACATCGTGATCATGGAAATATTATCATACATATGTACACAAAACTGTCTAGAGAATGCACAACTTCAATTACCTGACACAACAGCTATATCACGTATCCCGAAGTCTGGCCATCTTCCATTGATAATGAACTACTTTATGGAGGCTTTCATACTGAGCCAATCCTAGGAGGCGGATTTGAAAAACTTAGGAAAACGGAAGGCACTGTATTCCATGCCAGCTTGTTTTCTCAGGGTAGAGAAGCTGGCTTTTTACAAAATGGTCACCACACAGATGAACAGCAGACCCTCTGACTTCCTCAACAGATTTTTCTCTTGGAACGCGTCGAGGAAAGCTCCTGTCAAGTTATCGCTGGATGAGCAGAGAGGGGCATCTTCTATGGTACAGACTGGTTGTGCAAGCTATAAAACGTCCTGCAATCGGCAATCGGCAATCCGCAGCTTTTATAACGGCCAGGAGGTTTATCTTGCAAATCGGGTGCGGGCCTATCCGATAACAGGCAACATGCTACCCATCCGTTCTGGGTGACCGTCCTAGTGCCACCTCCTCCGCACCTTTATGGGCTCATCTGCGCCTGCGCTGCCAGGAAACCCCGCAGGAAGTTCTTGATTTGGGTTGGCTAGACACATCGATGCCCCAACGAGCCGCGAACCACAACACCTACAGTAGCTTAGACTGACGTGTAAAGAAACCCGAAATCACCCTGATGACAATACTTCTCACCCACATGTAAAATAATAACTTCCATAGTATTACTGTCACGTGATTCTTTGGGTAGATTGTGAGTGGATGGGGGTTTGGGTCGTATGAATGCACCGATACATCGTAAGTGATACAATGTTTTATTTCCGCCTACACATTGGACTTACGCAGTCCTCTTAACATAAGTCGTGTGAGGCGAGCACGTGAGACGACACGTTAGGAGTAGAAAAAAGTTTTGCTGTGTAAGATGACATGGGATTTTCTAATCTGCAGACGAAACAATGGTGAAACTGCTGGAACTTGCTAACGAATACGACATGGAGCAGGTGTTCCATAACTGCAAGCAGTACATCGGCAAACAGCTGTACGAGTGTCGGAGCACAATGACAACTGAGAGGATTGTGTTTTACCTGTGGATCATCGAGAAGTATGACCAGCTGCGTGTCTACCGACAGGAGCTGGTGTACCGAGCGAGTCGTGAGAACACCACAGACATTGCCTCCACCAAGCACTTCCTGTCTCTGCCTGCTACAGTCACCAGGGACGTCTTTTATCTGCGTATGCGTGTGGCTGAAGAATACACTAATTGCAGCAGACAGCTTGTTGATCTTGAAGACAAGAAATGGAGATTGAAAATGAATTAAATGTTCTAAAGAAATCCTCTCCTTATAGACTCGCTTTGTGCATCTAATTAAGTATCTTACGTTCTAGACAAATCTTTGAACAATGTGATGACAGCCTTTAGACTAGATATTTCCTCTTTATAGACTCGCTTTTGATATAGGAAAAAAGACTAAAGAAGGTTATGCCATTAAAAAGAGAAAGAAATAAAATTCATTGTGTACTCTGCTGCCCACACCTTGACATATTAAGGAAAGCAAAACGCCTCATTTTACCAAAATATTACAGATCCCCAAGGCCTTTATATTTTATAACTATCTTCAAATAATGATGGATCTGTAAAAAAGTTTAAGTCTCAAGTTCAATACCCTTAATGGATTACCCGTTGTTGAGGGGGATGGGGGTTAGGGTTGGGGATTGATATTAGGTGGGGCTTCTGTTTTCATGTATAAGTTCAAGCCAGAGTTTTGATTCTGCACGCATAACCGGGATGAAAGGTGGTCTGCGCATGCGTGCCAAGTCAGTGGGAGTTTCAGACTGTGTTCGGGGATCATACTCAGGGTATGATGCGCCTGGGACACTCGAACGATTCCACTGGCACCAAGGTCACGCAAAGTCCCAAGATTCGATGGTGGAGGTATGTGAGGCGTGATCCCGATGAGAAAAGACTGTTCACATGAACCTGATGAAACTTTACCTTTTTTCACCGTAATCATGTGCAACTACCTACATGATCTGGATGAAAAATCTGTATTTTACACGTTCTGATGAAACTGATCCCTTGTTTTCCTGCTGGCGTTGCCATACCAGACTGTGACTGAGAAACTAAGAATGCTTGCGATCACTGCATGGTAGTTTCTCAAGGATGGATCTGTGCACCTCAAACCTCTTCAGCTGTCGTGAGAAGTGCAGTCTCTGCTGACATTTTCTGACGATGGATGTGCTGTTGGGGGTAAACGAAAGATCCTTACAGATAATTGTACCAGAGTAAGTGTTCATAGAAGCACGTCTTTCTTAATGGCGTCTGGCGGGAAACTGAGCATGCGATTACGTCCCCAACCAATCACGTGATAAATGGACTCGGCTTGGTTGATGGCACAGAGTTCCTAACTAATAGAGGGAGCGCTGATTAAGATGGTCAGGGCGGACATGCAGTTTTGGGGCTCAGGGGGGTGGCTATAAAGTCTGGCAACTGCTGGATTCAAACCTTCGACTTACGATCTGTCCGATGGTCTGGCCGCTGGGCTATTTAGAACGGCCAAACTAACCATAGATCGAAATATTAAAGCCCCAACCTATATACGGCTATCCTTGTACGTGTTACTTTAATTACAAGATCAGAGATAACCCTCACCCCCCACACGCTTACTTGTACGCACACGTCCCTGCCATCGATCTCGATCTTTCCTGATATATTTCCACTTAAATCCACCTTTGGTATTCTAAACATGTCCTTTTCTTTTCTTTAATTAAGAAATAGTAATTTTCTTTATCTGATGCTCGTGCTCATGCCTGTCTGATAAGTACAGTCAACGCACTTTAGTGCTGTGCACCACTGGTCGCACCAATATACTTGTACTTTCTGTTCTTGTGGATCGCTGTAACCGCGAGCCAAGCTGATAATTTTATTGGTGGGTCAGATACGACTCCCTTTCATCGTGTTTCTCTTGGGAGCGCCACGTCACAACATCTCCGATTCTCCTAACAGAGTAGTGCCCCCTAGTAAGCATGGCGTGCTAGTTATTCAGACAATTCATAAGATGTGAATAAGCGACTGTGATTCCATTTTGTGTTAGAAAGCTAGAGAAAAGTACAATGATTCAGACTGTGTCAGAACTGTTGTTTTATTTTTTATTTTGGGTCTGAACTGGTCAAAAAAATGTCTAGTATGGTTGGTTTAAAATAAAATCCTCTCCTTGTATTGAAATAACTCAGTGGCATCATTGGCATGGCGGTGTAAGTACAGAGTGTCACACGTCATTTTTCTGGCTGAAGTCAAACAGAACAAAGGGCGGTAACCGAGTTTCATGAAAAAATGTGGTAAAGCACGTTTTACGTCATCCATCGGTTTGTATTGACAACCTTGTGTCCAGGACTTCAACCAACTCTGTCCGCTTGGCCTGACTGCTTGAGGTCTTCTCTTGGCGTCTGTTATTATTTCATTGTGTTTAGAGACCCCGAGTCCAACAGCATCAATTGCATTCATGTCGAAGCCAAAGAAAAGAAAAAGTGATTTGGAAGATGAATGTTTCCAGCCTAAAAATCGATTTCAAGAAGGAAACTCATTTTCTGACATCACACTTGTGGTTGAAGATCAAAAGTTGCACGTCCATAAAAGTCTTCTGATGCTACATTCACCCGTGTTCGAGAAAATGTTTACATCCGACTTCAAAGAAAACACCTTAAGCGAAATTCCACTTCCAGGAAAGAAATATTCTGCGATGGTCAACCTTTTGGAACAGATTTACCCTGGGGATGGAGCTCACTTGCTAAAAGGTGAGCAGAGACGCAGTTCTTTCAGGAAGACTGTGATGATACTTAAACACTTGAACAGTTCGTGAATTAATTGCCACCGGTAGGAGTAATAGTCCTCACTCCTCGAAGTACTACAGCAGATTCTGAACGCCCAGTCAGACTACAGCAGAGAGAAAAATGATGCGACAGTTGTGCTGCACATGGCAAGACCTGAAAGTATTGACTGACGGCTTTTATGCACGAGCACAGCTGGTCACGTTTTGTGTCTATAACTGGCAGTAGTCGCACGCTCTCCCGACATTCTAATTAGCTTCGCCAAGACTGAATGACAGCCAGCTTGAGAGGGTAATTGGACAGCTAACTACAGGAACGCAACAAAATGACCTTGCAAATGTCGATTGGCCCACAGAAAAGTGAGGGTCTCATTCACCCCATACTTATGACCTTAGGACCAGGGGGCGTCAATTAAATTGTCTCATAGACATATCAGTAGATTCAGCAGCACCTCTAGGACATTCGATGGAATTATGTACGGTATCACCTCCTTATAGGTCTATATCAGTCGCGACCTGACAAGCCATGTGCATATATATATATATATATGAACTTTTTCTCTGCAGATGAGATCCTTGAGGACCTACTTGAGCTGGCGGATGAATATGACGTGCAGCAGGTGTTCACCAACTGCGTACAGTACTTCCACAGTCAGCTAGGCTGTAAGTGTTTGACATATTTTTCCTATATGTCAGAATAATCTCCTTCATTTATCACCACACAATGAAGAAGGAATGTATATACTTGAACGATTTAACCAAACTTTGTCCCACAGTGAATTCGATATTGCACGGAAACCATATTAGGCTAGTAAAATATTGCATTTTTTAACAAAGTTACTGTGACCATATAACAAATCTCATAGACCTATCGGTCAATTCAGCATAAATTCTACGACTTTGGATTGAGATTTGTGAAATGGTTTGACAAGATGCATATATATATATATATCCAGACGAAGAAACCCTCAGGGGCTTAATTATAATTGCAGGTAACGGCTGCATATTCCGGTATCTCAGCCCCAAGAAGTACATATCGATGTCAGGTACATTGTCGACTGACAGCGTTCTGCTTTATCTCGGGATAGTCGAACGCTATCCACAAATGCATGCACTGAGGGAGAGGCTTGTGAGTCTCGCCAGTGTTATACCTGCAGCTGAGATGGAGAAATACAAGAACTTCCTGTCAATACCTGCTACAGCTACGAGGGACGCCTTACTGCTGCGGGACAAGGGCAAGCGCTCATTTTGAAGAACTCCAGCCATATGTTTTTCTCACAAGGAATCTTAAAGGGAGAGCACTGATCGACCCCTCCTCCCTTTCTCAGTCATTAGAGATGTACATAAACTCAATACTGCAAGTAGCATATCCTAAGAGGGATTTTTTTTTTTGCAGCGAAAATCCTGCAACAATCGAAGGCATATGGTTTGAACTATTTTTAGGTTTTACACAAGGCAGTACCGTTACGCATATTTTCTAACTGTATGTGACATTAGTAACCAAGCACAAATAAAAACATTCAGTATATATTTCCGTTATCATTTGTGTTTTGTTGATATTTTTCTTTATCTTAGTTTTGGAATGGCAGAGTTTTATTTCTTATTGTATTTTATTTTGCATCTTTGTATTTTTGTAGCATGCGACTTCCTTTCAGCCTTATCTTGGCCAGCCATTTGCCATTCTGTGGACATCGTTCTGTTTGGGAGTTCTCTGAATGTCGCCTAATTTAGTATCTCCTCTTCTGATGATAAAAAGGGCGAAAAATCTCTTTCACTCCGGGTATTTTACGTAGATTTTTGCCTCAAGTGCTAATGCGACACAAATACCTATGAAACCCAGGTTAGGACTTGAAACCAGTTATGTGAGCGTTCAGAACGGTTATTTCAACCCTATACAAACATCAGAGTGTTTAGAACCATGAAGATGTTTGATCAGTGCTACAGAAAAAAAATCTGTAAAAGTGATCAACAAGCACGAATTGCACAGTCTAAACATGCATCAGTTTGATATTCTATGCCGGCAGCTGTACATCCCTGGACGCCCATTGAAGATGGTTTCGGGAAACATGACATGAGGTACGACAAGAGCTGGTATAGATAAGGATTGTCGGCCTTGTCAAATACACACGGATCAGACCTCTGCTATCAATATCCACCCTCTCAACCCCGCCCGATATCCTTTGTGTATCATGTTTGGCATGATAGTCATGCCCAGTGACATCATTTGCCCCAGGAAGTCAAGTGTGCATATCTTTCTACATGCTAGATTTTCACTCTCTAAGTATAAGTGATCTTGCATCAGTTCAACACTCACTAATTATCAGTGGGCGAGATGAGTAAGGGAGTTGAAAATGGTCGAGCTGACCCTATCACCGAAGAGGATTCAGCTCGCCCTCAGAGCAGCCCGAAATGAAGGCACTCGCTCAGGAAACCGTTGCTTTACAACAGTCGACATTCGAATACATCAAGCTGTTAAAATGTATGAATTCCCCCACCCCACCCCGAGACCGGGGTATCTTCTCCCGGTGTCCCTTTCACTCCTGCTTCTTTCTTGCACGTGAGACTCCGCGAGAAGAAAGTTACGCAAAAGGAAAAATGACGTCAACATTTGAAACCACACACGAGGACCAGAGTAAAGAAGATAACTTCTCAAAAAATATGTGCGAGCAGGTTACGAGACAGTTCCCAGTCCTACAGCATGATCAATGAAAAGACTGCATCCGACTCATGAAGCCGTTGTCTTCCCATGGGTTTATAACTGCAGCGTGTGTGTGGGAAGAGTTTTGTTAAACTCCAAGGTCCCCGAAGGATTTAAGGTCAAAGGCACAGAAAACATGGAAAGGAACTTGAATGAATATCTCCAGACTAAAAATCGATTTCAAGAAAGACAATCCTTTTCTGACATCACACTTGTGGTTGAAGATCAAAAATTGCACGTCCATAAAACCCTTCTGATGATGCATTCACCAGTGTTCGAGAAAATGTTTACAGATGAGTTCAAGGAAAAAAACCTGTGTGAAATTTCACTTCCAGGAAAGAAATATTCTGCGATAGTCAACCTTTTGGAGCAGATCTACCCTGGGGATGGCGCTTACTTGTTAAAAGGTGAGATGAGACGCAGTTCTCTTTCGGTATCTATGATGAGACTTAAAACATGCACTTGAACAGTTCGTGAATTAGCTTACTGCATTACTGCAGCATATCCTTGAAGTATATATCGATAATAATTTACAGTCACTTAGCAACACACAGTGAAGTAAGAATGCAGCTCAACTGTGATATTTCAGCCAAACAGTCTCACATGTTGTCATGATATTGCACGAAAAGTGAGCACATAACAAACTGGGGAGCGGTTGGCTGAGGGGTCAGAGTCCAGGTTTTCGAACCAACAATCGCTGCTTCGATACACATGCGCCGCAGCATTCTACACCAAGCTCACTCATTTCACTGGGCTTGGAATGGGATCTCACACCAAGGATTAAGGAAGGTCAGACAGCAATGAGAGGAGATGACCAGCGCTCTCACGACGTCGTCCCACAGAAAAGTGGAGGTCTCAAGCACCCCCACAACCCTGCGACCAACTGCAAGGTCAACAGACGTCTTTTGTCCTACATGAAACAAATCTCATAGACTTATCAGTCGAGTCTTCAAGTGTTCTAGAACAGTCAATGAAGTGCTGTGTAGTTCCACATGTTTATTTATAATTCACTATATGACAAATAAACGAACTTTTTCTCCAGATGAAATCCTTGAGGACCTACTTCAACTGGCGGATGAATACGACATACAGCAGGTGTTCACCAACTGCGGCCTGTACTTAGACAAAAAGCTCAGTGAGTGCCCAGCATATTCTTTCCAATGCTTTCGAATACTTCAAAAATAAATTGCAGTCATTCAGCACCACACATTGAAAAAGGAATGTATACATTTGAATTATGAATTTATTCTGGCTGAACTTTGTCCTACATTGCATTGTGATATTGCACGTAAACGATAGTAAACTTGAAAATTCTTGCGTTTTTATTGTGAGCATATACCAAGTTTCGTAGACTACCAGTCGATTATAAAGTTGTTCTAGGATATTAAATCGAAATTTGAGTGCTGCCATACGCTTATTCATGATTTGTGGCATAGCATGGCATGACGCTCATCTAACGTACTTGTTCTCCAGACGAAGAAACCTTGGAGGATCTAATTAAGATTGCGGCTGAATACGACACACAGGAGCTCACCAACGCCAAGGGGTACATAGTGACACAGTTAAACAGGGACTGCTCAGGTACGCCGTCGACGGACCGCATCCTGTTTTATCTCGGGATAGTCGAGCGCTACCCACGACTACATGCACTAAGGGAGAGGTTTGTGGCCCAGACGAGTCGTATACCTGTTCGTGAGATGGAAAAAAGCAAGCACTTTCTTTCAGTACCCGCCACAGCCACGAGAGATGCCTTACTGCTGCAGGCCAAAAACACGTGGAACCGCTTTGAAGAACTAAAATCAAGAAAAATATTTTCGCAATGGGATTATGAATGGGAGAGCCCTGACTGACCCCTTCTTTCCCTTCCCAGCCCCTAGGACTTTTGGTCGTTGGAATACATGTACAGAATCTCGATATCACAAGATTTTGCTGAAAAGAACGGCCTGCAAAAACATACATCGGTTGAACTATTTCTCTTATATTCTTTTTTGCGCATGGCAGAGCTCTCATACTTTTTGTGCACACGCTATCTACATAGTTTTCTTTTTTGGAGAATAGCAAAGTGTCAGCATGAAAGAAAAAGCTGAACATTCTGCCTGCCAACTTTTTAAAATCTGTGACAATGTAATTTTAATACATTCATACTTTTCTAGCGAACCACCAGTTGTACCTTATAAGTACATAAGCATAATGGAGCTAGAAATAAAATTCTGTCTAAGCGCGTACGACAATGGTAAATAGCTATAAATAAAGGCATTTAATATATATTTTTATGTTTTGCTGACATTTTTGTTGGGCAGCTTTACTGGGTGGGGGATTTTTAAAATTATTTTTTTCTGTAATTTTTGTTTGTTTGTTTGTTTTTTTTTTTGGGGGGGGGTTGTCTCGTTTACACCATTAGCCACGCCCTGGACAATTTTCTACTTGA
>SMGT01005381.1:63118-94123 GCA_004794575.1 Lanistes nyassanus
TACTCAACACATAGCACAGCAGACAAACATGCAATGTCAGAAACACTAGTTTGAGTAGCCCTGTACTCAGTTACCCATGTGGAGACACAGCATGACCCAAACCACTGTCCACTACAGTCACTGAAGATCCATGCAGTTGCCAATCACAGACACCCGCGCAGACTTTGACATTGACATCTAGGGGAGCTATATAAGCTCTGGTAGGACTGTTGGGGGGGGGGGGGACAGGTGGAGATTAAACTGAAGATGGATATAGAAGACGGATAGATAGATAGGAGGACTAGCTTTGGACAGAGTAAAGAGGGATGAAGATGAAGACGGATAAATATAGAGAGAGGGGATAGAAGGAGGAGGGAGTTGTTCACGGCATGTACTGAAAGGCGAGGCCTGTAAGCTGGATGTTAAGTCGCGCCACTACACCGAGCGTCGCGTTGTGGAATAAAATATTCAAGTGCTGATCTTGCGCGGAGCTATTGCTACATCACATGTATTTTTGTGGTGCCACCACCACGCGCATGGCTTTGCCCTGGGTGTGGTGAGAGACTCCGTCACGCTACACCTTGAAACACTAATTAAAATTCTCTCAGCGGATCGGACCTTATTAAGACACCTCCATCAGGAAGGTGTTGCTTAGACAAAGTTAACGTTCTGCCACACGTGGGACTGTTGGCGCAACATGGGCCTCAGTCCCACCCAGTCACATACTGACACCGGGCCAACCAGTGCTGACACCGGGCCAACCCTATAATGCCAATTTTTAAGTCTTGCGTATGACTCGGCGGAGATGCGAATCACCGACCTCCCGCCTCGGAAGCGGACGCTTTAACCACTAGACCACCGAGTCTGTCCGACGCCGCCCGGCGTCCTGTGTGTATGATATATGTCATGACAGATAAGCCCAGTGACAACTTTCGTTTTATTACTTGAGTGCATGGCAGGTGTCGATGACAAGCTGCCAAGTCCTGTATCAGCTGACAATGATAAAGTAAGGTACAGTAAAAATGGTGATAGCATTAAAATGTACAGGAGCGAAATGAAAGTGAAAGTTATACGGGGCAGTATTCAGTTGCCATTACGGTGGGAAGGCTGTGGGTACCGTGAGCCAGTATGTCAAAAGAGAAGAAAAACTCTAAGGCAGCAGAAAAGAATGCTACAGAGTTCAACCCATTTCAGGAAAAGGACGAACTGTCCGATGTTGCTTTTGTTGTAGAAGGCAAAAAACTGTTTGTTAATAAGTCTCTGATGATGATACATTCCCCTGTTTTCCAAAAAATGTTCACGACGAAATTCAAAGAGAAAGACTCGAAGGAAATTCCACTTCCGGGGAAAAAACATTCTGCAATGGTCGCACTTTTGAAACAGATTTATCCCGGAGAGGGCGTTGAATCAATTAAATGTAAGTTTAACCTTCTTTAATTTCTGCATCAGAAAATCAGATCAGACAGGCGTAAAGCCTGCATACATAATACATTCACTAACTGTAGTTCGCACCTAATCATGCTTGCTTTACAGAAATAGTCTGTTACCGTATAAACTCCTTTTTACTTCGTCTTACTTGTGCGACTAATGTGTTCTGAATATTTTGATTTCCCCTTTTTATATAGATCAAAGCCTGGGACAGTTAATGAAATGTTTAATTTTTATGTTATTAATATGAGTGATCGCGCTCCTTTCCTCAGAACTACAATTATCGTCAGCTTATTATGAGCACACTAACTGAAGTCAACGGAGCCAAGTAAGATTCTAGAATGGAATCAAGAACAATATGCAGAAGTAATTAAGCTATAATGCACATTTAAAATTGTTGTTAGGGAAAGGATGTAACATTTCGACATGCCTTTGCCTGCTTGCCTTTTTTTCAGACGAAAACCTCCCAAGTCTTCTAAAACTGGCCGATGAATACGATGTGCAGCAGGTTTTCATCAACTGCAGGCAGTACATTGCCAGACAATTTGACAGAAATGGTGGTAAACTATCGACTGACAGCATTCTGTTCTATCTCGCAATGGTCGAAACCTACAAGGGGCTGCATTCACTCAGAGAGAAGCTAGTTGACCTCGCAAGTCATCGGAGTGTCCAGGAGTTGCAAAACAACGAACACTACTCTTCTGTTCCTGCCACCGCTCAAAGAGATGTCTTCCTGCGACGTCTTTTGAGTATAGAAGAGGAAAAGTCTCGCACTGTTGATTGTGGAGTTGTGGTTAAATATAAATAGTGGGTGCATTGAGTATTTTTTGTTCTCCCTCCCTACCCCAAGGAGGTTGGATGGCATGGGGATAGTTGGTTGCTTGTTCGTCCTGTCGCAAACCAAGTGCATATCAAGATCTTATTGCTTGAGACAAGTTAACATGCCGCAACACTGCATGGGACTTTTGTCGCAACACGGGTTTCAGTCCCACCCAGTAACATTATACTGACACCGGGCCAACCTGTCCTAGTACTGTTCCCTATAGTGTCAGGCGTCTGCCAAGGCAGTTACTAGACTGGGAATTTGACTTGGTCGGAGCGCGAACCATCGACCTCGGAAGCGGGCGCCTTAACCGCTAGACCACTGAGGCAATCGAGACTGGTTAGGAAACATACTCATATACAACTATTGACAACACCAAAAAGATGTGCCCCAAATATATTTCATAAACTGAATTGAATTCTGCGACAAACATGCCCTATTTCTTTTTTTAAGAATTAAGTATATCTATTCATCTTTCTGGACAATAATTCAAAAAAAAGGTTCATCCAAAATCTCTCAAGTAGATGGCGCAGCGACTTAGGCCAGATCAAGGTGCGGTATTGAGTCTGTTGCAATTGTCGATAGCAGACACTGTCGCCCACGTACCCTGGATACAGCTCTGGAAGGCTCTTTTGAAATTCCTCTATGCCCCTCCTGCACGGCTGACTAGAGGGAACAGCACAAGCTGTTCAGCGGTCGTGGGCTTCCATCGTTCGCGTCACTACAAATGTATCAGCTGCGTCGGCCTACATGGTACGTGGTACCGGACAGTGTACTCCAAGTATCAACTAATTCAGACACGCGCTGCTTATCAGAGCTGTCTTGTTAAACCTGACAATAAATCAGTTATTTGGAGTGGACTGGTGGAAATTTGTTATTAATATTAATTGCCCTTGTGAGCAATAAAACATTGATATGATCAGTTAAAGAATATGATAATAATTTAATGAGGTATTAGCTGCTGGAAATAGACTGTACGATTAGAGTACTCCATTGAAATATTTTGCGGAAGAACATTTTTTGTGCGTAAAAACGCATTTTAGCCAATTATCCTGAAGTGAGTTTGATAAAAGAATTAAGCCATTTGTTTCAAAGCATTTTCCACATATAGTGCATTAAATCACTACAGCCGAGCTTGCACATTTCGGGGATATGTACGTATTTCTTCAATGGGACTGAGAGACCCTGGAAGAATATATCAATCTTGCTTATATTATAATACATCCGTTTAAGTTTCTCTTTTCCTTCGATCAACTTTTGTCGCCAAAATATTGTGTATTCTGTAAAAGGAATAGAAAATCGATTTTGCCCCCCCCCCCCCCACAACACACAAATATATTGCACAAATAAACTGTAAGGGCTTTTTTCGCCATTTGCTGTTGAAAGTGTACGAATGTGCTTTGTAAGGAAGCGGAAGAAATGAAAGAAATCTGTAAATTTCTTAATGTCTTACCACAAGTTGACCTAAACGATTACAGGATATTTATGGATAAATGAAAAAGTTGCTTGGCTGCTTGCATTTTTATTTTGCTGGGACGCTGCTTCCGGGTCGTGATGATTTCCTGCTACGGGGAGTGGTGAGGGTTCCTATAAATTAGTATTGCTAAAAAACACTGAAGCCACGCGCCAGACTGATAATAGCTATAGCTGCATTAAGATGGTCGGGGCGGACATGCAGTTTGGGGCTCAGGGGGTGGCTATAAAGTCTGGCAACTGTTGGATTCAAACCTTCGACTTACGATCTGTCCGATGGTCTGGCCGCCGGGCTAACGGCCACCCTAACCATATTAAAGCCCCAACCTATATACGGCTATCCTTGTACGTGTTACTTTAATTCGTAGCCAGCAGAGCTACAAGATCAGAGATAACCCTCACCCCCACACGCGTACTCGTACGCACACATCCCTGCCATCGATCTCGATCTTTCCTTATATATTTCCACTTAATTCCACCTTTGGTATTCTAGACATGTCCTTTTCTTTTCTCCGAAATAGTAATTTTCTTTATCTGATAACTCGTGCTCATGCCTTTCTGATAAGTACAGTCAACGCACTTTAGTGCTGTGCACCACTGGTCGCACCAATATACTTGTACTTTCTATTCTTGTGGATCGCTGTAACCGCGAGCCAAGCTGATAATTTTATTGGTGGGTCAGATACGACTCCCTTTCATCGTGTTTCTCTCTGGAGCGGCCACGTCAGAACAACTCCGATTGTGCTAACAGAGTAGTGCCCCCTAGTCAGCATGGCGTGCTGGTTATTGAGACAACAATTCACAACATGTGAATAAGCGACTGTGATTCCATTTTGTGTTAGAAAGCTAGAGAAAAGTGCAATGATTCAGACTGTGTCGGAACTGGTTTCTGTCTTGTTTATTTTAGTATTAATTTTCCGGACGTTTTCATTAGCATTAGCTGACGACGAAAGCGATGAGGCTAGCTCAACAGAATACCGTTACGAACTCGCAACATCTCCAGATGCCTTTTTCGTCTACGAAAACACTCATTATTTTGAGATTGTCTCTCCTGAAAGTTTAAGGTACACATACAAACTTCGCCGTGCAAAAGATTTTGGCAAAGATTTCGATCGTGAATACAAGAAAATTCGTTTGGTTATTGCTGAGCCGATCGAGGCCTGCCGCCCCATTACCAACAACGTAGATAAGGCTGTTGCTCTCATCTTGCGAGGTGGGTGTTCTTTCTTGTCGAAATCCAAGCAAGTCGAGAAAGCGGGCGCAGTGGCAGCCATCATCGCCGACAACGATGAGGAGAATGACGAGCATATGGTGGAAATGGTTGATGATACAACAGGGCGATCTTTGGAGATTCCATCGCTGTTCCTGATGGGTAAAGATGGCATGATGATACGGCAAAAACTGATATTAGAAGGGCTTGATGAAGCTATCATCAACATTCCCGTAAACCTGACGGGAGTTCCTATCGGTATGGCAAAGCAGCCTCCATGGACGCTCTGGTGATGGTGCATATCTTAAATCTACTGTGAAACGGTATACCGCCCATTTTGATACAGTTAATGTGCTGTCTTGTCTCATCTCAGAGAGAGATATATATATATACTGTTTAGAGATCTCTGGGATGAGACTAGTATACAAAAATGGCATTTTAGTAACTTTTAAAAATCAACTTTGCAAAGGCTTGAGTTGGGTTGGGGCACAACAGAAATTATTTTAACAGAATTTGAATGCAGTGAAAAACATGGTACTTATAAAGCAAAACAAAGATTTTGACTTACTTCTTTAAAACACATCTACACCATGTATATTGGATTGGGATATTTTAAGTGTTATTAAACACATCAGAAATTTACCTGTCCTTATTATCTTGACAGGTTGCTGTCTGTCCTTTTCTTCCAGCGTTGAGGCAGTCAAGCCAATCCTAACATCTTCTGTCCGAGAGTTTAACAGTGAACTGTATCAGTGGGAAATCCAGTTGTTATCAGGCTCAAGATCCTGCCTTTTTTTTTTTTTTGAAGGCTGCAGCTTTGGCCAATGAGAAGTATCCCCTGTACCTTATTTTTTTTCTCTGCAATTGTACCACTGACATGCAAATCTAGTCCACAGTGTGTCTTGTCCGAGTTTTGTTTGTGTGTGTGTGTGTGCTTGAGAGAAAGAGAGAGAGAGCATGTGATTGTAGATGGTGTGTCTGCAAACCTCATCAGACAAATTATTGTCATTTGCCTCCTCTCTTTTCCCTAGATTCCCATCAGTGAGTTAAGTTTTTTCCCCTCACTTCTAGATAACTTTAAATTTTTGTCATGCTGACAGTACATTTCTACTCATCTGTCTACACCAGTTATACTGTATTATGCTTTTTGTAAAGACATTAACAATATCACTGGGCAGTACAGTACATCTGCCAGTTCTGTTTATATTTGGTAATAGTTTTTATAATTGTTTTTGCTACTATTATTAGTGATAATATTTTTCTTTTCTTTTGATTTTTTTATTCAGTGTTTTTTTTTGTGTGGATTTTTCTTTAAAAGAGCATAAAGCTGTGCCAGTGTGTTGGTGTACTGTTAACATTTTTTTCAGTGCAAGAGACTGCACAATGTTTTTTTTTCCTTTATACTTGAGGAGGTGAGAAGTGTTGTGATGCTACAATCAAATCTGCACTAACACTGCTTGCTATATGATACAGCATGTCAAATTTTCTTACAGATTTACTGCCTTGATGTACTAGAAGCAGGTTAAATCGTCTGCACCTCAATCCTCTTGTCCTACATTTAGCTGCAGAACAGCTTCTTTGTATTGCAGCTGGAGTATTTGCCCAAGTGTGTGAGTAAACATGCGCATGCATGTAAATTCTTCCCTGCTCTGTAAGAGAGAGGAAAGGTTGAGAATACAATTACCCACCACACACGTGTCAGCTGTGAAATGAATGCAACAGATCACTTTTCCAATACTTGTGGAGTTTTTTCTGAAAAATGGTCAGTTTCTTGTTGGGATTGGTTTTACATTTTGTAACACTCCTGTGCCTTCAGGTGCCAGGCCAGTACCACTGTTGTTAACGGAGAATTATATGCACAGGCATAATCATCAGATTTGTTTGCAAATAGTATGAGGTATTGTTAGTGCCCAAATGTTTAATGTGGAAATGATTATAGCCTTATATATTGTTTTACCTGGAGCAAGCTATGCACTCTATACTGTATTGCCAATGATTTTATAAGCTGATGTCTGTGCCCAGTGCCAGTGGGGATGTTTAGTACAATGTGCCAGGCACTACCCAGAACACAGCAAATATATCATGAACCTGCCACCCTGTAATAGTATACTGTGAAAAAATGGCTGTTGGAGCCTATGCACTACTGGCATGTGTTGTGTTTACACTAGTTTGACAATCAGAGAAAGTGTAGTACTGTTGTGGCTGTTGGTTGTTGCACCAAACATCAAAAATTGAGCTCTGACCACAAGCTGACCTAGGTGCTGTGTGACAGAATTACAAGTACGCTATAGCAGTATGTTGGGACAAACATCCAACTGTCTTTATTTTCTGATATTTCTGAAATTGTATAATCATCTAACTACAAATGTTCTGATGTTTGATTGTTGATAACAATGAATTCTTTCACTTCACTAAAATTTGGAAAAGTAAGGTTAATCATTAAAGTTACTACCAATGGCAGATGTACATGTTAAGTGTAAGAATGACTAAGATATAACTATCAGTGATATATTACAAATGAGATTTATTCAAAATGCACCAGCTGTAGCCACATGCTCATTGAAAATCTTCAAGGAAGTCGACTATTACATAGCTTTATTTTAACTTTTGTTCCCTTTTTTGGGGGGGGGGGTGGAGCTGGGGGAGGTAAATGACTTCTCACATTTTTCTCCAGGAAGGGAATAGTTGATGATAGTGTGCACAGGGGCACCTTGTAGCAGCGACCCCACGTACTGCCTGTTTTTCTCAAGAGGTTGATGCCATTATAGAAAAGACCATGTAGTTTACATTTTTGTGGATTTTTATTACATATGTTCTTAGATGACTTTATATGTATTTGATAGGTTGTAAATTGTGTCCATGGCATACCTCAGCACAGGTCCATAATCAGCAAGGTGCACACAGGCAGGAACTTTTATGGGGATTTGTGGCCTTTTCTTGCTGTTATTGAGCAATTTGAGACCCTCCCCATGGTTTAGTGATACTTCCTGCAAACTTGTGCACCAATAAAATCCCTTTCTGTGATCTTTCATCTGGAGTCTCTTGTTATACTGTATTGTTAAAAACTTTGCACAAAGAAATACAATAAGAGCTGGACATAGTGAATGAAAGCATAACTCCAGGTCATGACAGCACAGTACAAACTCATCATTTGGATTTGGGCGTAGGAATGAAACCGTGCTGAACATAAATATTTAGCCCCAAGAGTAAGACAGCACGGTTTCCTAACCCTTTGTCTGCTGTTACGGAAGCAAGTTCTACGGTTGGTAGCAATAGCGAAGCTTCATGCCATCTCAAGCATTAGTATAACCTTGAAAAAATTAAAACCTGGAAAGGTTGCCAGGGACCAGGAACAGTGCCCTGGTCAGCAAGCCATACGAGCACACACACAGTTTCCAGGATGTGCTCATTTATGACAGACGTGTTGGGTTTCCATGCATCTGACAATGAAAGTTCACAAATAAGATCAGGAAACAAAAAGTGCCATGTAAAATACACTACATATACAAATTTGTATATATATATTTGAAACGAAACCGATTCCCACCAATGTTTATTTTCAAAATTCGTATTTTAGGCTGTGGCAGGAAAGATTGCAAGCTTGCTCAAGTCACAATTACATAAAGGCATTGCCAGCTACCATCCCTATTAAAAAAAACAAAATAGAGAATTTTTGTTCATACATTTTACTTAATAATTTACAACATTTAATATGTGCAATTCTTTTGACGATCGAGGTATTGGTGGCCTCATGCAAGACAAACCATGGTCATAGACCATGACTGGGTTGTGGTTCAGATAGGGGATTCAACTCTCAAGATCAAATGAAAACTTACAAGTTCACTATTTTTGGTCATCATTTTATTTAAAATTACAAAATACCAACAGCATGCTTACTGACAACCACCAAAATTCATTCCAATCTAGATCTAGGAGACAAGACCAGTGCTTCAGGCATAGCACAAACACTTCATATTTTGAACTATGGCTTTAATTTTTGCCTTTAGTTACCACCATCTAGAAATTAAATGACGAATTTTGCTCAAAAGTATCACTAGCATGCATCTTTTTTTTTTTTGCATCATTTTTGCAAGGGAGTTATCTGACGAGAAACAACCCTAACACAACAACGCTTTTTGAGACTTTGCCCCATGTAATACATGCTGGTACATAGAAATTGATTTTAAAAAAACCTCAACAAATGAACATCCTTAAGCAGATATTGTGTCAAAACTTGCAAGCAACATTTACAGGATCCACAGAGGACATGAAAAATGTTCCAGTCCGATGGAGGACAGGAAAGTGTCTGACGTGCCCCTGCAGTATGGTGGGGGATGGCACAGAAGTTGATCATCTGGCATGATTGATGATGGAACAAGCCATTACAGTTTACAACTGAAAATAAGAGATTTCATGAACACACCATGGTCTCTCCTTTTTACCCATACTATTTTTTAGAAGAGGCAGTGATATCAAAAGTTCCAAGCTGTTTGTGAAAATGTGCAACAGCTCTCAGGTTTCAAAAAAAGACTAGCAGAACAGTGAAACGTTAAGATATTTAAACTGACAATCCTTTAGGGACATTAAGAGTGAAGGTAACAATTGCATTTCTGCTAAATGTGTTAGTTCAGTGATATCACCTGGTAAGAAACCACTGTATACTGTGAAAATTATAATTCCTTTTCTATGCTCTATGTAAAAACATCTTGCAAATATGTAACATCCTTTCAAATTGTATACAATTAAGTATTAATACTGAACAGGACTTTCACTGCAGAAGAAAATTTGACTTGAATGGTCGGGGAAATGGCCTCTAGAATTAAAAATTTCTTTGTGGGCAATTCCAAAACCAAATACTGTTAAAAAGCATGCTAGATTATTTTGAAACATCCACTATGTATAATTGTGTAATAGTAAAGTGTTGTGGGTATAAAACAAAAAATCAATAACTGAAAATGTTACATAAAACATATTCCACCTCCATTTAACGACCTATACAACTGATCTACACATCAGTTGCAAAAAAAAAAAAAAAAAGATACTGTTTCAATCAAAACGTGATGAGACATGAATGCTGAACACAATCAGATTTCACTTTTCACTTTTCTTGAGTAGAAAATGTCCTAAATTTTGGAACCCAACACAACAGAAATTTCCTTGTCAGCTCACAAAGACATGAACATATGCACAAGCAGTGTCTGTCTCTCTGTCTCTTTCTTGCACATGTACATGCATACATTTCTGTATATACAGATGTATAAATATATATACCTCTATCATAAAATATCCGACATGGTCATGAAATTGAGACTGCTCTGATGGTCAAGGTTCAAAACTCGGGGCTACTTTCTCTCTTAGCCCTATCATCACCTACAACAATATAGTCCTCATATGATAGGAGCTGCTGTTGGCTGATGCAGTCTGGAAATAACAAAACAGGAAGTGAGAATGCAAAGCTCGTCATGCAAAATTTAGTTAATGTTGGAAGAAAACAAAGCATTTTCTTTATACGTATATAAAACTGCCTACAAAAGAAAAGCATCACCTAATTTTTTAAAGGCGGAAACCAACCCCCCCAAAATCATAAATTCTGCTAAACAGCAGACAATTCCCATGCCTGCTAAATATGCATGATCACACCTTTACCTGTATCTTATACAGAAATCTGAAAGGGATGCAGAAAAGCTTGCAGCTACATTTCCCTTGGATGGCACATTTTTCCTGTCAGGACCTTCGTGCTTTTTGATTGGGCTACGCTCTATGCGAAACTATACATTCTCTAAAGAATAAATTCAGCTTAATAAAAAGTGTTCTAAAATCTAAAATGTTTGTCAAAGATTCTGGACTAAGTGTGCCAACAGGAGTTAAAAAAAAGAAAAAAGGAGTGCTGAGGACATGTTAAGGAAAAGGAGAGAAAGTGGAAAAATCTTTCTTACCCAATACCCATAAAGGCTTTAATCTGGGTTTGCATGCATTACTTTCATTACCAATGTGCACATCAGCCCGACTGAGATTTTCTGTCACCTGAAACAGTTTGCCAAATTTGAGTCTGTCTTTTCATGATGTCATTTCCTACAGACAGTTCTATTTCCTGCACTGCTTCTCACGCTCTCACAACAGTCCACTCTGCCTTGCACTTCCTTTCCAATCCTATGTTTGCTTCCAGAACATAGAGATGATAACTATTTTTGTGGAGATTGGGAGGTGCACAACACTTTCCAAATATCACTTGAACAGTTCAGATTATTTTAAAAGGCTAATGGGAAAAAATCCCCTAAGATTTTACTAAGAAATAATGTTTTTATTTCAGCTACAAAAAACAACTTTCACAGGTGATGCCAGGAACTGCATTTCCAGTTGCTTATACTGTTTAAAAATCATCAGTTTCATTTTCACTTTCTGTCATCAGTGTTAACAGCCTTTGTTAAAAAAAATGAAACAACTTCATGCACTTATCTCATTATACTTTTCTCTCGCAGAGTTTAGAATCCAGTTATCACTGTAGCTTAGAACGAAAAGTACAGTATTCTATCTCAGTACCAAGTGATCAGCTTCTTAGCATTGACTTGAAGTCGTAGATAACATGTTGATTATAGCATACCTTAGCATTGACTGCATATGCTAGACGACAAAATGTAGATACATGTAATAATATAACTTAGCATTGACTGCATCCTGCATGATGCTACGTTGATTATAGCATACCTTAGCCCCACAAAGACGTAAGAGAGACACTATCTGAGTCCGTGGAGGGGTACAAGTGTTGGACACAAACACAACTCCAATGCCACTAAACAGGTTGGACCGATAATCCCCATCTGGAGCATTTTGCCGGGCCAGCCTTGCTACCTGCAGGGAGCAGATGTTCATATATTATGCTGTACTTAAAGCATCACAACTATTTTGGTAACTTTTGTAATGGGGGCTTCTGAAGCCTTCTAAACCCCTTTTTCTATTGTTACCTAAATCTTCAATCCTTTACTGAAAACATTTACCAAACTGGCTGCTTGTCCACATCACCTCTAAATCTGTATGCATGACAACAGACCTACCTTAGCTTTAGGAAATTCCTTAGACAGTTCAAATTCCTCTTCAGATACCCATTTTTCAGCTTCCAGTGAATGCGTTACCTGCACCAATAAACTGCATGATCAACGCCATTTTCGTTACAAGCAACTTTTCCTACAGCATATTCTCCCCTTCATCACCACTAATCTGTAACCTTTTTTATTCATCAGCTGTCACCAACATTCTCATCAGCTGAGAAAAATTACCAAACATCGAAAAGTTAAACTGTAATCACGAATAGCTTTCCTGTGAAGTTTGCACGCACTGCCAGATTTGTGTACCATACAATGAATAAGTGCTCACTGCAAAATCTACCAACCCATGCTTTGTTTAGAAGCCAACAACCCCTAGCTATGCCATGCAGGACATTCAGGGTTCGTCGTGGTTCACCACACACCAGGTGAGTTGTGTGGCATGAAACCTTGTTTTCCAAAACGAATCCGCCAAGCCTTTTAATGGCTGCAATTACTAGCTCCTGTTCCCTAAAACAGAAAGGAACCAGAATCAACACAATGATAGAAAAAGTAAAATTTGAAGTTCATAGCAAAAATTTCAACATTTTTCGAATAATATGTTAAAGTTTGAATGAAGACTTGAAGTACAAGTTTGACAAAAGCCAGTATTCCAGTTTTTGTGTTCTTTAATTGGTAAAAAAATGCCCATTTAGTAATAGAGTGATGCAAACAATTATCTTACAAGTTGTATCTCCAAAAGTGGGGGGGATAAAAAAAAGCTGCCTTAAAAATGTTTCCTCACTGCCTGTGTAAGCTGGTCAACACAATCGAAGGTTTCTTGTCTGACTGCCTGGAACATTTCTGGCTTGACTTTCTTTCTTCCCCTGAGGTGCTCTCGCTCTCTGACACATTGGACAAGGAAGCCTGCAGTTTCAGGCGATGGCTCTGCCTCCATTTTGTCGAAGTTTGAAACTCGCCGATGCTGCTACGTGACTTGGCAAGTGAAGGTTGTTTCCGAAGAGATGTTGATGTCAAGCTATCATCAACAGCCATAGACATAGAAGCACCCAGAAGGCTATTGCCAGGCAAAAATCCAAGAACTGAGTCACTCTCACACCTACTGGGAAGACTCTGGTGCTTTGATCTTTGCACCTTTTTGTTCAACTGCTGTTGTCCAGTAGTGCCTGGATTTACTTCGTTCTCTGAATCTGAAGTCAACATTTTGTTTGAACAAGTCTTTGGTTTCTCCCGATTTTCTTTCACCAGAAACAGACTCCTCCTACCTTTCCTGATTGGTTGAAGCACATCTGGAGAAACATCACTGGTTGGCTTTTTGTCACTCTCTGAATCTGAAGTCTGTGGTTTTTTCTTTGACCGAGACCTTGCTTTCCTTTCATTGTCGTTCACTCTACCCAAGCTCTTTCTGCCTTTTTTCACTGGTCGATCGTCTTCTGGGAAAATGTCGTCAACGCTAGAGGGTTTCCTGGTATGATCATCCGTCTGGCTTCCGGGCGACTTGCACTCATGTGAAATTCCAGACGTCTCGTCAGGAACCTCCATCTCCTGGACTGGGTTGTGCAGTTTCCTTTTCCTCCCAGCTGTCACAAACTCAACTGACTTTTTTGCAGAAGCCACAGAACCAGAGCTATAGGGAACCTGTGCAGTTTCCTTGTTATCTAAAATAACACTCTCTCTGCTTGTGCCGTCATCCTTCCCAGAAAAGACAGCACCGGCCAGATCCAGCGGTTTTCTTGGAGATGACCTACCTAAGCAACTGGCACCAACTTCAGCTGAAGCTCCAGTTCTCAACAAGTTGGTGGATATACTGCGTCTTGACCGCCTTTTTTCTGCTGCACCACTGGGTTCAGTCTGGCATTTCTTGGTATCTTGCAAAGTCTCTAGCTTCACATCTGGCCTTTTCTCTCCTTGTGCATTAAAATCTGCTTCCACTGGTTGGGAAGTAAGTGACCAGTTAAGAAAATGTTTGGACAGCCTCACACTGCGCCGCTTTAGTTTTGTCTTGGAAGCAAGTTCAGGTTCAAGTACCAAGTCCAACTGAGGCTCACTGCCAGACCCTGCCTTGTCTGATGCCCGCACTCCATTCGCCTGAAATCCAGTGGAATCTTTCGGTGATTTTGTCAAACATGTTTGGGATTCATCTTCCTCTTTATTGTCCACAGCTGCTTGTTTCAGAGCACTGTTGGACATGCTGCGTCGCTTGGCTACTGTCCTGTCAAGGACAGGCTTGACAATGGTGTTTGACTGAAGTGCTGACCCAGGCAGTTTGGGACCCAGGAAAATACTGTCTGCATCCTTGCCATCTCCTTTTAATGATTTTGGTGTCACACTGACATGGTCCTTCTCCTTTTCTGTACTCTCCATCTGTATCATCTTCTCCATGCCGGAGCTTGGGTTTTGTGCTGTCAGCTCATCTTCTGATGCAAAAGTCTCATTTGCTGTGGGCATGAGAGAAAAAGGGACCTACATTTATTTAAATTAATTCTGCTATTTTCAAGGAATATTAAATTCCCAATATTAAAGTGGATTATTGAGTCCTTAGGTAGCGGCAGAGCAACTGCGTGCTGGTTATCTGTGTACAAAATAGGGCTACCCCTCGCTCATTCATACTCATGGAACCCACAAACGCAAGCACCTATGTTATAACCAAGTATATCACTTGAAAGAATAAAGATTGCTTCACAGAATGGTAGTGTTCTTTTGTTTGTGTAAAGTGGAATAATATCATTAAATTATTCATAAAAAGTATGCAAAAACACAAAATCACTCGCTGTGGCAGCGCTCGACGCATATGGCGATTTTTCACTAGGTCGGGAAATTTGCGATTCAGTTTCTCCCCTAACACTTACTGGACTGAAAATTACACCAACGTACAGATATATCAATGATCGTTATAACAGTGTGTGGGAAGTTATGTTTGTTCCTCAAATAGTTTGATTTTATGCAATTTGAAGACTTTGAACAGGTTTTTTTTTTAAAAACTTCCGTTGCAATTTTCGGCTTTTGCCTAAATATCATTGGAATCTATATTCAATTTTCTTTTAAACCATATACAAGTTATGTTCTTTCAATGCCTGGGGAGAGAGTGGTTCCGTTTGTAACTCAAGTAGTGGCTGGCCAATTCAAACACTGGTCTCGAGAAGCAATGGCGATTGATGCATAGGGTTTTTTTTTTATCTCGCCATTTTAACCCAATTTTGAATGTTTACTGGGAAGCATTTCATCACAATCTTATGCAGTACATTAAAAAGTGTTTGTGTAAATGATTGATGTTTGATTATTTTTGGATTTAGGTAATAAAGATGACAATTTGCTGATCGATTATTAGAATAGATGTGGTGCCGACTTGACGAAACAGAGGAAGGAGTAGCTCAATTTCACGATCGAAGGTGATGCCATATTATCGATAATATGCATTGTTGATTATTTTTTGGACAAAAGAAGGTCTACTTTTATGTGACTAGCTGAAGCTCTTTGGTTTATCTTTTGGGTTTAACCCTTCGGATCCAAAGAGTTAACTTTCAAGTGTGTGTACTGCTGGTAATGTTGATTAAACCTAAAGACAAAAGATAAACCAAAGAGCTTCAGCTAGTCACATATCACCTGTCTACATAACTACAAGTTTTAAACACAGCCCTTTTTCCCTGTAAACTCTGGAAAGTGACATTCAATAACCTAAAGAAGAACTGCAGGCATTTCTGGTACTTACTTCAGGTGCCATTTTAAGTTCACATCAGAACATTTTTCAGAAACAGAACAGACTACTGGGTTATTCATTTAGAAAAAAATGCTTTGCGGCCTACTACCAAATTTGAAGTCAGTATGACATGAAATTGATGAGTTATAACACACTGTTCTTCTGTGCCAAATGTCCACATACCATGATTAAGTAAACAGTGCAAATAATACCAGTACATAGATATAAACTCTTAATTTATACAAATAAAGTTTATCTTAAAGACAAAGAAATTTTACATCTTCTCTCCAAATTCAAAAAAATCCATCAAGAAATTGAAAGGTTCTGTTTAATTTTAGCACACAGGTCGCTCCAGGCTATCTGTTCTGGGGTTTTTGGATGTTTTCTCAAATTTGTTAGCCTCTGGCACAAAAATTTCTTTTTAACCATCCTTTAAAAAAAAATTTCATTGAAGTTTATATACTTCAATCACTGTAGAGCAATGTTACTTTATCTCCACATCAAATGTCAACTGCCTTATGTGCCAAACATGCCTTTACATGCAATTTGGCACTTTTCCACATTCTGTTTTTTGCCATTTTTGGGATGGTTCTGTTAAGACACGCTGAGTGTGAATGACATGGAAATGTGGAAGATACATTTGTTGGTAATGGAAAATCAGAAAAATGAAGTCTTATGGGTTTCACTTGATGTAACATATTGATTTCTGGTGCCTAAACTTGACTGAATTTTTTGAGCTCTCATGATAGGTACCCACATTCAAAATGTTGTAACTTGAGAAGGTTCAAAGATATTTGGTTCAAGTTTTTTTTTTCATGGCTTAAATTTTTCTTTTAGAAAAATGTAAAGGATACTGGGTGCAATCAGTTTCAAATTTTCACTGCTGCTACCTACTTAAAGCAGACACAAGACATCCAAACATGCTGACATTTTTCACACACATTTTAATCCTGCTCCTCCAGGAGAATTGTGAAATATTTTAATACAAAGGAGACATACTCTAACCAGTAAGTCAGCAGAAAGTGATGAGTAAAAATAAGATTCAGTCACCTGTGAACAACTTCCTGTGAAGAGGTATTTCTGGGTCTGATTGATGGGACAAAGGAGATAGGTAGAACCCATTTTTCCTGGCTGTAAGAAAGAATACCCCATAATCCGTGATTGCAGAAAAAAGTAGAACTTTAAAAAGTGATTTCTAAACTTTAAAGTCCATAAACTGGCACCTTACTGAAATAAAACTATAGTAAAATGTGATTCAGAACTGCATCAACTTTTTCATTTTCAGCATTAACTTGATCAAGCTGGACAGGATTAAGTAAACGTACAGATCAGAAACTGAACAAAGGAAACATTAAGCAGCAAAATGCGTCTATCCTCAGGTTTCTTGCCATTAAGGACCAGTTCGTGTCTTGAGAAGGTGACTGCATTTTAGTCAAATTTTCCATCTTACCTTCTTTCTCCTTCTGCAGCTGCAGAATGCGAGCTTGCATGCTGGCTGGTGTGATGGGGATGGTAATGCTCCCAGGTGACTGCAGCAACAAACTGCTCATTGGCTGCCGAGACAATGTTTAGGGTAACCTTTATAATTCCACAACGCTGCCAACCAGGGTGGTACACTAATGTTATAGAACTTTGTGTGTACATTCATAGAAATTTCCTGAAACATGTCTTCTAGTGATGTAGCCCCCACACTGTGGTATGCAGGAAGTCTATCTCTCAGTATGCTTAAGAGTGGACAGTGTTAGTGTGTCACACAAATGGGTCTGTGTTCACACTAAGAGTAAGAGTAAAACGCTATGAAAAATGTTTTGTCAGTCTCCTTTAAACTCCAGCAGTTTAAGAAATTAGCAATTATTAAGCCAAAGACCCCAAAACACTTTAACCTTAAGAAAGTGTAAGCCCAGAGAATAAAGACAATTACTAATGTGGGACCTAAATATAACATAAATGCCAAGCTGGTTTACCAACATCCAAAATCAAAACAAAATAGGAGAGGACAGAATTCACAGCAAGTCCCCACTAGGCTAATTTTGCAGGAAACATTCCCAGTCCCATCATTTACATACAAGCATTCTACAAGTATTTTGATTTCCTGGTGAGACAAGTGCTGCAGCTATTCGTATTAGAATCACACTTTCTAAGTTTGAGGCCCCGATCTGCCATGCATGTTACCTCTGTATGTGGCACAGGGACACCTTATAAACATGCCATCATCATTGTTGTTGTCGGGACACAAACTTACTGGTGATCGTGGCTGTGTGTCCTCCACTAAAATCAAAGCAGGAGAGGTGTTAGGAGTCTCAGCATCATTCACAAGGAATCTGTTCGCCAGTCGTTTGCGACGTTTCTCTAATCTCTCAGCACTCAGTGCCATTTCGTCATTAAAGTCTCGTGGCTGCATTGACTTGCATTTCTATAGCAGAAAAATTTTGCACAGCATTATTTTATATTAATGATTTCCCCAAATCACAACTTCTTATTACTCAAGTGCTTTTATTTTCGTTTACACATCTATGGTAAATCACCAAGCAATGGCCACAATGAATAAATGCAAACCATAATCTACTTTTCAAACATTAAACAAGATCACTCTCTTACACAAAAACGGATGCACAAACAAATTTTTTGTACTTCCACCAGCAAAGATCCTAGAAACTACCATCTGCCCATCCCTGATGAATGGACGTCAATAAAAGAAAATGACAGTGACAGCACACATTGAAAACTTCAACATAAAATTAAATTAGGCCTCTGTGTGTGCCCCAGGGTCTTAGACCCTTCACAATTTCAACCTTACTTAACTGAACTCTCTAGGAAAAAAAAACATTTTGGAGCTGACTAAAAATCGCACACATAGAACGAATGTCCCAAAAAGTATTCAGAACAAACCTTCCACCGCAGTCCAGGAGGGGGAGTGACATATTTTTCAGTGTTGGCTGCAAAGCTTTCCTCTGGTACGTGCTGCCGTTGCTCCTTGCAGCTGGGACAGAAATAAGCAGAAAAATTAAAACTGAAAGTGAAAGTGAAATCCAGATTTAACTCCTTAGGCACAGATGGTCATGTATGCAACCAGCTGATTTGATGTCAATCTTAAAACTGGAACAACCTAAGCTTTCAACATAAATATTGAGTGACACACAAACCTGAATGCTGTGATTCCACAGATAAATATCAACAATGCTTTTTTTTAAAAAATACTTTATAATGCATGGACATTAACTCACCAGACATAGAAATAGTATTATTAACGAATCCAAAGGCAAAAAAATATTATTATCATAATCACAAAATGTTCAAGCCTGTTATTGCAAAGTGTTAGATGTTGAAAAAAAATTGACCTGAAAGCAAAGAATCTTAACTGGAGTGGAATATAAAAAGTTGCTTATCATCAAAGCCGTCCTGAACTTTATAAATATATTTAATATATGAAAAGAAAATACAAATATTCATGATTCTGATTCCTATACCTGTCAACCCAGAGGACCGAAACAAGGCGTACTCTGCGTTTCACAGCTCTGTCGTACGTTCGTTTACTGCCCTCCTTGAAGACAACATGTGTGACCTCATCAGTAAACTTTTTTTCCACCCGAGCCCCTAAGCGCTCAAGAACTTTCTGAACTGCAGCACTGCGGTTGTCACTTGCCGTGCGTACTTCGACATATGCTACTACATCTGTATATTGAGATGAGAAAAAAATGCTTTATGATCTTGGATTACAAACCTGGAAGCATCTCATTCTCAACAGTAATCCTATAGAGAAAATTAAAAGTTTCATATGAAGATTCTACAATCAGAACGTTAAATTAAAACAATGAAAATTATATTTGTCATTATCATACCCTGGTAGATCTATCAAAAATCTCCTGACATGGTGATGGTATCTGTGCTTTAACAAATAAAATCCAAAACTGCCTATGTTCCCTTCCTTAAGTACCTCAAAAAAATTATTACCTGAAAACTGATCACAAGACAAATTTACCTTTCAAGACATCTGTCAATCCTGGTGATAAGCTAACATCTGAGGCGGTGCCAAAGGACAAATTGCCTGTTGTTTCCATATATGCACTAAAATCCCTTAATACCACTGATATTATGAGGGCGAAAAGACGTCTCCCCTGAAGAGTGCACTGTATGCCATTATAGTATGATCCTAGTAGACATGCACATTGTCATGTCTGCAAAATAAACATGATTCACTATTCAGTGATGATAGCAATCAATTTCTGCAACCTGTGATGGACAAATCAGAGTAATAAAAGCCATACAAATACACCACGAATAATTTGTTTTTATTCCTAATCCCACAGTAGATGTATGTACTAATACATGCAGTTAACACCCTAAGTAATACAGTAATGAATGGTATTTTACTTTAATGACCGCGTTAGAACTGCAGTATCATGAGTATGAGTATTATGTATATCATGAGGCTGATGAGCAACCCTACTGACTCACACTGACTTGACTCAGCTGTGGCTGTGTTGACTCTTGGTACTTGCAAAAACGTAGCAAAGTACTTACTATACCAAATTAGTCGGCACTATATTCATTTTAGTATCACAAAGTCGCGACTTGATTAACGGTCTGCAAAGTCGAGAGTGTTAATTACTAGAATTAATTATTAATTTAATGACTCGACTGGAGAGGAAACGTTATCGCTGGCTTGAACGCTGCGTCAGGTAAAACATTTAATTTCAAGCACCATACGATTCATCGACGACCAGAGCTTGTATAGCTGTTCCCTCGAATCGATGACGAATCCAACCCTTATGTAATAATGTATTCCACTGAGAAATTTCTTGAGTTGCTATAAAAGCATCTGCAAGCACCTTTGAAGATGGCGCTGTTGCTTTTTTCACGAATCCCATTTCAAGGGAAGCTACTAACGACAATTTGATCTTGATTTTCTCCCTTCAGCAAAGGGTTGTCGCACACAGGGAGGTTTGGGTTTTTTTTTTTCTTGTTTTTATATTTGAGAAATTGACATAATTGATGTATGTACAGGGGAAAATTCTGCACGTTCCGGTAACAACTGTCTTTTATCCCTTTGTTGTGAGGGGAGTTTATAGTTGACTGAAGTCTTGAGGGCGACAGTACATGTTCAGTGCATGTGTATCAGTCTGAGGCTAGCAACCATCTCGATCCTTTCCGTCATGACTATACCCATTATTTTTTGTTGATCTGAAGTGTGGTCGCCTTTTTAAAGTTGTTCCCATGATTCTGTCTCTTAATAAGCTATATCACAAAATCTGTTTCACATACTCGCTGATCTTCGAGACGATCATCATCAAGCCAGTGAGCAGACAACGACGACGACGACGATGATGATGATGATGATGATGATGATGATGATGATGATGATGATGATGATGGGATTTATGAGGTGGCACTTCTGAGGTTCCAAGGCGCACACACTCGCCCGCTCACACGCAGACACTGGTACGCACAAAGCAACTGTCTATGAACCAACAGGACAGGGTTAAATGTATTATGGGGTTGTGTTCTTTGTTACACGTACGGGGAGGACATCTTGTGATGTGGCACAGCTTTTTCCATAAGTGCGTTACTGCGTTATTGCCTCCACGCGAATAGTTTCCGCCCATGAGTTTATAACACTGATTATTAGATCGAAGCTTAAGTGCACTGCTGACAAAAGGTTTTACAGTGCTTTTGTAAACGTAAAATGTGTATAAGACTAAATAAGAATATGCAAGCTAATTACACCAACAGACAAGACTATGTACATATATATAGCGACTGTAGGGAGCAGAGAGAAATCCCGGTAAACGCAATGTTCCAGGATGGCGGAAGTGACCTCTAGCTAAAATGGGGTGGAGGGGAATCCAAATATAGTCTGTAGTCCAGTGGTTAGAGCTTATGATCGAGCAATTGAAAACGAGGTGGCTCGAATCTTATGCTTTTCTCTCATCCCGCCCCCCCCCCCCATTTTCGTTTTATAAAAACTGTCTTCAGGGTGGGGCGTAGGGTAAAGGATAATGGGGGAATAGGGTTAGGGTTAGGGTTAGGGCTTACAATCATGACGTCTTTACCTTTAGCACGAAAGCACGTGCCGTAAGTTTGTACCGGAACTTCTCTCCACTGCCTACAGCCGCAGTCTAGACACCGCAAATATACCGCAACGCATGAGGTTTACCATGCAATCTGGACATGCATTACTTCCAAGGAGTGTATAATCACTTCGAACACTTCTCCCATGAGTAAACATTTAATGTTCTGGGGAAGGTCTCAAAATGTTTAACTCCAGCATGGCCACTTCTGCTTTCGAACATGCATTTCTGGATAAGCATGTTCCCACGTACAGCAGAAGACAGTTGATTTCTCATCATTTTTATCAATGCTGAATTGTTATGTCGGCTTTTATTTTCGGGACAAAGTAGACAAGTTACCCCGTGTACTTCTTTGTATTAGCTTGCGGAATAAATTGTTCTCACGATGAGATCTACTGTCACATAATTCTTTGAAGACGATTTCGCCAGTAGCGCCTTGATATAATATTTCACTAATGGTTCACGCGCACTAAAAATAGGATACGCTGCGCGTGCGACACACCCCCTGCATGCTTCCGGTTCTATATTGCTAGAATGCCACACAAACACTGAGTTTGGTTATATGTAACAGTAATACTCGTTACAAAGATAAAGTTATATGAAGTACGTCCTGTTCATCAAATTTATTGAAAGCAGTGATAAGAAAATTTTCTAGTATAGGTTCTGTGTGGACGCAAGATTTTAACGTGGGGTGCTCTATGTTCTGGAGATGATACATCTGCTATATAAGAATTTTGCGAACTTGGGA
The DNA here is from genome assembly GCA_004794575.1 of Lanistes nyassanus. Lineage (NCBI taxonomy): Eukaryota > Metazoa > Mollusca > Gastropoda > Architaenioglossa > Ampullariidae > Lanistes > Lanistes nyassanus. Next base: position 85,585 of record SMGT01005381.1, read on the forward strand.
AACAATTCAACATGTATACACAAGAAACCGTGCCTGCTGAAGCCTATGACGCCACGCTAGTACCATACTTGTAATATCTTTTTAGCTTATAATGATAACGTAAGCTTATGCAGCCGAAGTTGTTTTACTTTATGCAGTTCAATGTAACCCTAGCTCAGTTATATATATATATAGATTCCAATATGAATTAAGCAACACCAGCAGTAGCAGAAGTATTTGAAAACGTATAGGAGTTGTGGCCTTTCCTGTCTTCTCTTGTGTGTTCAAATTTCGAACTCCATTCGTCATAGCTATAAAAGCCGCTTTAATTGGATTGTGTGACGAGTCTGTAATCCGTCAAGAACTAGAAATGGCCACGGTAAAAACCTGATCAACACTACAATGCACAACACCAAACTGAGAATGAACCAGATATTGATAAAACAATCACGTGATACAATGTGCGACGTCAGCAGAAGTTGGTCGCAGTAGGACCCTATGCACAAATAAGACAGGGAGTGCTTTAGTTCCCCAGGTCTAAACGCTCTGCTCATTTGTTTTCAAGGCGAATTTCACACACTGCATATAAATTATGTCCGGCCTAGCCGTGTACATTCGTGTTTCGGTCGGCTTCACACACTTACTCCTTGAGACCTTGACAGGAAAAGTTGATGGTAATGACAGTTCCACTGGCCCTTTTGTGTTCACATTGTGATACTCTGTGACTACATATACGTCGTCCCCATTAGTTGACAAAGTTCCCATAGACTTCCCTTCTTTGTAGCCTCCCTTGCTGTCGGAATTAGACCCTTATCGTTCGAGCGACTTCAAATAGCGCGAAAAGTGAAGGCGGTTTCTTTTTGCAATCTCTTCAATCGGTTCGTAGTCAGTCTTATTTCTCTCTAAGGTCATATCGGCGCCAGAAGTGTTATGAGCGGGGTTTGACTTTTGCTGTCGTCTGGATGTCATGGTGATAGGCGTCAGCTTGGGAGTGTTTTTAGGCAGAAGCCGTTCGCCGGCAATAATGCATGGGTAGCTTCCCTTGAGTAGGCTGTCGGGTCCCAGTTTCGGTGCGCCTGTCGAGAAGAGGCTGAACTTTGGGTTGGAGGTTTGGAGAGGGCAGGACTGCAGTGGAACAGCTGGAAGGGATTGGGACTTGGTGGGCACGTTGTCGTAGCTGTACTGCGTCAGTGAGTGATAGCGAGGATGACTGCGCATGCGCTCAATCGTCAGCAGTGTGTGTCGTTCAGGTGACCGCAGTTGCTGCCTGAGGTCTTGTATTCTCTTCAGATATTCCTGCTGACGCTGAGCTACTCTCTCGTACTGCGCCAGCCATTCCGTCATCCTGCAAAACAATTCATTTACGGTCTTTTAGATTTTTAGAAATACTTGAGGCCAAGGTTTTGAAAAAAATGCGTTTAAACTGCAGAGGGCTTCCACGGTAGGTACTGTCACGATCACAGTAAGACGTTTTTGCCGTTTCAGAAATCACCAAAAGCAAAAAACATTTTCGCGGCATCACATCGCGGCAAGAGACCATCACAGTAAGCATATTCTGGGATCACAGAACACAAGAAGACGAATGAAGCCAATAACAGGTCACAGTAAAAGGGGTATAGGGGGAGGGAAGGGAACTCTTCAGCTATGAGAGACCTAACCCCATGACGTCCTTCTTACGAAGAGTAATCAATAAGGCTAGCTAACACAGCACACTAGTATCTTCCTCGACGGTAGGAAATAAAATTAATGTTTGCCTCCTGTTACACTGCGAATAAAATTCGTGCATGATTCTTGATGAAAATGGATACTTTTGTCCAGAATTCTTCTTTGCTTGTTTTAAGGTCTCTACTCTCGCAACACCCAAATCACACGATGAATCTTAGCGCGAGACAGTGTTTGAATTTTCACCATAAACTTCTGGTCCATTTACTTTTCTCGCGTAAAATGGGAAAGAGGCCAAGCAAAAACAGGTCTTAATCTAACCCATGTCAAGAGCTCTTTCCCATGTGGTTAACGCAGTCGTCAACGACTATAATTACAGACAGAGACAGAAAGCAGGATGTGTGTTGGGGTGGTGGAAGAGGTGGGGGAAATCACAAGCTTGAGCTGTAGCCTCTACGTTTACAAAAATAGATGAAGGAAAAGATGCAAAAAGGACAGGGTTTTGATTCTACTGAATCTGAGGACACTATAAGGAGAGGCTTTTTACTGTTTACGTTTTAATGTCGAGTCAGCATCGAAAGATATCTCATGACGGGGAAACCAGGGGGAGGGGTGAATAAGGGTATCGGGGGAAACTGAAACACATGGAAACCAGTAACGTTAACAGGTGGCGCTTGCAGGACGTGTGAGGTGGTCCGAAGACATCCAGATCCAACATCGGTGACAACCACGTGCAGTGTTGCCGCTATTCTAACGGATAGCAGAGCAGTGCGAGACTGAAGCATACATAAATACGTACGAACATAGGCCTATATACACACGCATATACATACATACATACCCACGCGCATGCATACATCCATCCATACATACATACATGCATGCATGCATACATACATTCACCGACGTGTAGTTACATATTTGTTTATAAAGCTTATTTGAAACTATGCTAATCTGTAAGAGTGATGAACAAACAGCCACACAGGCAAGCAAGCAGAGAGGGAAAGTAGAGGATTGTAGCGACAAAAGCAGTTAAACGAAAACTTACCTTCAGATCTGTACATGTGCAGCCATGTATAGTATCACTGCAAGCCGGTTATCGTCACAAACCCTTTAAGCAAACATGAGGCTTACAGTTAATCTGGAATTTATAGTATGTTGTCCACACAGTTCTTGTCACCAACACCAGCTTTCTTTTGAACAGCAGTTTCTTGAGTCCCCACACACAAACACACGAAAGAAATTAAGAGATGTTTTGCTTTGGATAAAAAAAATAATCGTCTGAGTTTAGACAGTCAGCGAGGCATAGTGGCGAGTTCACTTTCTCGTAAAAAAAAAGGCAGGTATGTGATCTGAATAGACTTCCTTCTTGTATCTGTATTCCACGGTGGATCGGAGTTGTAGCTGAATGCCGACTGTCTTCTTGACCGGCGTCTTAGCGTTTATCCAGCAACTACCACAGTCGCCCTTCCTTATGTCGACGTGAGTGCATGATGTCCACATGTCATGCGGCTCTTACCCAGTCTCGAACTGACTACGAACAGCGCTACTTCTACAAAAGCAATGATTCAGTCTCGAACGAGTCTTGTGCGAGAAAAACCACCAGTTGATTTAAGTCCCTCTTTCACCAAACGGCACTCGATCGGACAAGAACGGGGCTAAAAAATAGACGTTTTATGGAGGGTTTAGTTAATCTTGTGTTCCGAGTGTAATGCGAAGAAGAAAAATGGAGAAGGGGATATTACGTCAAGTTCAGCGAGTAGCAATATAATGCGCAGGCAAGACTCAAGGGAAGCAAACATTTGTAGTCAGTTCATCGATCTGTTTGCATTTGTCACATTATGTGTCTGACCACCAATAATAAATTACTGAAAAATGATTTTATTTTTCTTTTGGCCTCGCTTGTCATTTAATGATTTTTTTGGTGGGGGGGTATATTTTTAGTCCCTCCCCTCTCGCTATAAACGCATGAACTTAATATACTGATTTATATGCATGCTCCCCCGTGGACCGATTAGCATATAAAGAACTAAACAGCAAGCGGACGGGCAGGCTAGCAGGCTGGCGGGCAGAAAGCAAGCAAAACACAGAAGGTTGTGGGGTGGGGTGATGAGGGAGAGAGTAGTTTAATAATTAAATGCAAATAAACGGGAGCCGCAGGTCGAAAGGGCGGTGTGGAGGTCAGAAGTCTAATATTGCATGCCGCTGGATTGACAAACACTCTAAAGAGAAGCATAAAGCTTAAGGCACTCCCTCTGGATCTGAGCTGCCGGCTCACGGGTGACAGGGCGTCGGTCGAAAGAAAAATAGTCCCGAAGTAAAGAACTCGCGACTCGCTTCAATTACACAAGGCAAAAACATGGATTAGCTCCCCGCCGCCTTGGTGCTTATTGCAAAATTAAACCCTACTGCAGATGGTTGAATATAATTAAGGTGAGGTTCCATGGTGGCAAAAAGTCAATTTTTCATGATTTTATGTGTTTTCGGTTTTTTTACGCCAATGTGTAGCATGGAACCTCCCCTTAAACAATTTCTGATCCTACTCACTTGAGATGACGGCGATGATGATAGTAAGGCAACGAACATTTCGATGTGGAGTCCAGGCGAGAATGCATTGTCGTCTCTGGCTGATCGTTATTTCACAAATTGTACAGTTTTACGACTTTTTTAACATGTAGAAAACTTTGTCTCAATAGCCGGAACTATAATGTGAATATCAAATTACACAGAACAACGGATCACAACATTCTGCGTGCATCGCTAGCAGGACTGCCAGATCTCTATCCACGGCAATGTTCAAGACAATAAACTCTGTGCTGTTTCGCTCTGTTGCTGTCAGACTTTCTTAAGCTAATGGCTTGCTTTCTTTTTTAGTTTCGGGTGCAGTTCGCCTCTTGCCTTCCTTTAAAACCACAGACCAGACCAGCGTGCGCTGAAGAGCTTACTCGATCTTTGGGTAAGAGGCAATCGCAGTCCTACATGTGTTCGCTAATCGCGAGGCAATCAGTCCTACATGTTTTCGCCAATGGCTGATGTGTGCAAGGCACTGTTCGTGTAGTATCGAAATTTATCGGTAAAACTGTCAGTCACAGTTTTGGTTGGATGTTAAACTGGAAAGGTTGGACGCCTACACACATAATTTTCTTACTGACATTTTATGAAGACAGGCAGGCAGGCAGGGAAGCAAGCAGGCAGGGAGGCAGCCAGGCAGACAGTCTACTAGAATAGACAAAACAAGCCAGAAGTAAGGATGCTGTCAGTTCACTTGTAAGCTGTTTGGTTTTTTTTTCGCTGTGAACTTAATAACAATAATAATGAATAAAAATAATACCAGTAGTTTGATTGTGTCTTCTATATAAATCGACAGAATAACTTTTAGGTTTACTATTTGTTTTGGTTCCGAGTGCCTCATATCATGACTGAAATAATTTTGTAACTACCACGGGAAACTTGATGTATAGTCGAACATCAGCTTTATTTGCAATGTACATAACTATAAAGCGCTTAGGGCTGGCGGTCGCTTGCTTCGCGCGAACAAAAGTTCAAAGCAACTTACAGCGATTGAAACCTGAAAGCAGTTAAGAGGTATCATGGGGTCAGATTCGCTCTAAAGGTGCCCCGTGATAAGGGTTTGATTTTAAAAGCCTTCCGATCGTAGACAAGGCTTTTGATTTTCACGTAGGTTTTACTGTAGACAAGGGTGATTGCACATACTTGTGCTCTCAAGGGGAATTGAGTGTATGATTGCTCGAACGAGCATGAACAAGCAAATTTCTCGATTTTCGTGTTCCTCTATACAAGTGCGTATGTGCGTATATGTGCGTGCGTGCACACGCGTGCGTGTGTGTGTGTGTATACAGGCGCGTGTACAGTGGCGTGGAAGCGTGTTTATGATCGTACGTTCGCTGTGTCTTGGTACGTGTGCACTCGGGTGTTTGTGTCTGAAAGGATCTTAATTCTATGTTTACTTGTAAAATAGCATTTGCGTCAGTGTGTATTGTCGAATATGCTTGCCTAGTTTTGCACACAAACTTATTTTTAGCTGTTCTGTGCAGGGCTGTATTTCGTACATTGTCAGACATACCGATTCGCGCACTTCTGATTATCCGTTAGGCCCATATATCTGCTAACTGCCGAAGTAAATAAAGATGTCTCCAACTGACACCACAACAGCAGCTTCTATAGAACGAGAGAGAGAGAGAGAGAGGGAGGGAGGGAGGGAGGGAGGGAGAAATTGCAGGCGTGCTCGGGATAGGTAGATTTTCTTCACTGGTGTCGTCTGCATGAGTCACATATACTGCATCTCCCCTCCTTTCCCTGTTATTTTTAATTAAATTCGACAAGAGGTCGTAGAAGGTGCAGTTTCCTTACAGATCGAACCATTCGTATGGTCTATAAGGGTCTCTCAGTCCCACAACCCCATCCATATTCCTTTTCTTTCTTCTGTTCAGCGATCCGCGTGCTGGCAAGGCGGTTCGTGTTTTAACAACAGTTTTATCTGACTTCAACTATTTATTTTCCTGCTGTCTCACTCGTACAAGGGGAATTTTTACGAATGCAGCACCACTTACATCGGGTCATGCCGGATGACAAGTATTCAAATATTTGTAGTGGCAGCACGAATCAAAATTACCTGTCAGCCTGCTTTGATTTAGTGACTGTGCCAGGAGCACGTAAAGATCGGAATTGCAACCTGACTGTTTTCCATGAAACTTGGAAACGGTTGCCTTTGTCATAATAGAGATGTCAAAATAGGGTTCTTTTTCTGCTCTTTGGTGTTGTTGTTTGTTTGTTTGTTTGTTTGTTTTTATTATGGCGTTTCAAGACCCCCAGAAATCAGCAGCTGGACGCATTTAGATAGAATCTTTCTTCTGGGGTTTTGGGTGGGGAACTTAAGGAAATGACATTCAGAGCCATCATAATGTTTGTAGGTCTTCGGAGCTGGACGACTTTTTCTGTCTGATAAGTGGCCAGTAATTTACTATTTTCGCGTTTCTTTGCCAAGGTGGGTTAAAGGGAAGTCAGTCTAAACACCAGAGGCTGACAATTCAGAATGACGTCCTTACAGTATGCCGAGAGCCCCATTCCAGCTGCACGCTGTGCGGCAACCACCACGCCATCAGCATCCATCTCGATGTCAACGGCGTACAGCAGCCACTGTTCACCTGTGCCATACATTTTCAATGATTTACCCCCCCCCCAAAAAAAAAGTCTCAGATAATCCCGGGACCCACCGAGAAACGCTGAGGTATCGTTCGTTGTACACACTGGCAATTGTGGCCTCGTGATGTTAGAGGAGCATCAAAGCACTCCATACTGAAAATGGGCGAAGGTAAGTCCAGGTTAATATCCCTTTAGGCAGCTGCTTCGGGATAACCATTTTTAACTGTAGCTCCAGAAATGGACTGAATCCAAAGTTTGCGTTGCGCTAGTAGGCTTTAATTTTCACACAACACAAACACTAGCTAGACGAGTTACAACGAAATACAGCATGAATCACTAACCCATCAAATAACGTGAAGAAAAAATAACGTTACACACACTACAGTGTGTAGTTAAACGCTTCAGCACTTTGATCACATTTCTTTCATCCAACAGCAAGAACTAAAACAGGACTATCAACATATTTATCAGTTTAAAGTATTTTGACTAGGTTTTCATGTAAGATTAATTCTTCAATGGTATCTCATGTGAAATCTGATATAAAAGATATATATATATACACTAATTTCAGAAAGGTTAACCCCTTGACCTTAGCACTAATAGCAGGAAATGTAATGCATAAAAATATGATGTCTTCCAAGAATAAGTATTCGTTGGCTGACTGATTAGATTTGAATAGATGCAAAGTGGGCAGTGAACAAGTTTTGCTTTCCATTTGGTACAACATGTCTTTATTACCAAGAAAAGCAATGTGAAATTTCTCATACTGATAAGTCACATATTAAAGAAAACACACCAAAATAATATTAAAATACAGTATAGAAAACAATGCATTGCACATCCTATTTAAGATCTTTGCAGTAATTATGATGTGGCGAAATATCTTGCTGACAGGAACTCAAAACTACAACAAGATCAACTTTTCGACGATCAACCTTTGCCCCTCGTTTTCTGCGTTCTTGCCATAGCTCCTTCAGTCGATTATCACCAAAGTTTCGCCTTTTAAATGTAACAATACGCACTGTTGTACCTGGGTCACTCGCTCAGCTGTTTCTCGGTCGTTTTGTTTGTTTACACACACGATGCGCCTTATGGCCAGGCGGCGGCAGGGGGAGAGAATCTTGTCAACGTCCCTCATTCATTCTATTCATAACGTGCTGTTTCACGTGCTCACCCTCACACGACCGACATAAAGAGAACGACAAATGCATATGTGGAAACAAAACACTACATGTTTTATGTTTTGGCCAAGGACTACTATAATCAAGGACGTGCACAGCTAATTTTCAGACTTCGCTAGCGAAGGCCAGTTTCTGAGCCAGCGATACCGGCTGGCTCAGTGCCAAGCAGTCTATTTTTAGCACCATGTCACGCTGTCTCGGTGCAGTGATATAGAGTAAAATAATTTAATGCAATTTCATTACTTGCTACAAATATAGTTTATTTTAACAATTATTTATGTCATATTTAGTTTATTCAATAACAAATAAGGATGTGATATCCAATAAAATTTCTTTATTTTGACCCATAATAAGTGAACTATTTTTGAAGGCGTAAGTTTAGAACCGGAAGAAGGTACAGTTCCCTTACGTGTTCGATACGAATTTCTCAGTCACTCAGTGCTTTGTTCTCAAAGTTTTGTAGCTTGTTTTGTATCATCATGCCTAACAAATGTGGTGTAGTGAATTGCAAAGGAAATTATAATGATGCTAATAAGTGTCGTGTGTTTAAAGTG
>SMGT01005381.1:94194-105518 GCA_004794575.1 Lanistes nyassanus
CTTTTATTTGACACCGTGCACCTATTGAAGTGTATCCGCAACAACTGGATTACTGAAAAGTGCCAGAGATTGACGCTGGACAAACAGTCTGTTGGATCATTCTCAGACATGAAAAAGCTGTATGAAGCTGAGAAAAACAGTATTTTAAAGACTTCTCCTCTCAATCAAGCAGCAATCTGTCCTTCTAAACTTCAACTTCAGAATGTGCAGCATGTTCTTAGAGTATTCTGTGACAAAGTGGTGGCTGGACTCAAGTTACAAGGGAACCATGAAACTGCTAGGTTCATTCAAAATGTGTTAGACTGGCGGAATATGGTCAATGTGATTATAGTAGTGATTATAGTAGTGATTATAGTAGTCCTTGGTTTTGGCATATCAACGCATTCATAAGACTCATCCCCACATCCACCTACAATCTCCCAAGGAGTCACGCAACTGAATACAGTGAAAAGCGATTGCTGTTTACATACGGATACGAAACAAAAGTGGATAGTTGTCCTGGGAATCCTCACGGCTTTCTTTGCACGTCATTTTAAGCTATCTCTACACATCAACTATCAGATCAATCCCTTCCCATCACCTGCTGTGCACAAACAACAATAAGGCACACATACCTTGTTTCTCAAGATATACTATTTACGAACAGCGATCACTTGTAGAAAATGCACACACTACATCACGCATACTGTTCCCACAACTCTCTGTACCAAATAAACTACCCCCACCCCCCCCCACCCCCATTCGCTGTTCATCTAACTGAAACTGGAAAGGAAGTTTCCTTCCCGCGTCTTCCGTGATAATAGCAGACTTCACGTTGTCGATCTCTTCACACTTGCCCTAGCCAAAGCCAAAACACAACACCACCAAGGATTGGAGGCGCTCTTGCTGACGTCACACAATAACCTCACAGTTTGACACACTTGGTCAGCCCTTGACCTATGAACCAGTTCCACACACAACTCCAGTAACTTAGGACCCATTACCCCACGGGAGCTCTGGTTCTAACTCTAGACTGCTGCCTTCTTTTTTTCCAGCGTACCTGGTTACCTCCTTCAAGTTCCGTGACTTCTCTTCTACTGTTGCCTAGACACTCTCCCTGGCAGAGAAAACTTGCCCAAAGTCTTATCCCAAGAGTTATCCCTACACGCTGAATCACAATCGCAACACAGCAACTAACTGATGCAAAAGCACTAATACTAGGCACAAAGGCCACCACAATGCTAACAGCGACAAATCCTTCCAGTTAATTAGCAAACGGCACTGTTCCTAAGCCAAACAGCAACAGACTTTCTAGCACGGGATAGCCAAAGGCAACTTATATTCCAAACGTAGGGTTGTTACAGCCAAACTCTTCTACACACTCCATCTCAAACAACTATGTGACATCGATCCCAGCACATCAGATATACAACTAGGACAGCGACAAGTCAACCACACCTTCATGTCAATCACAGGAAGACACCTAGCTAGCTCCACCTAATTCCATCATAGGCTGGTGACCCGGATGAACAAAAAAAGATCGACACAGGGAGCAATTACACAAGACACAAGGACGCACGCCTAAGACAACATACGGAACACAAGACACAGTGAGACCCAACCATGACCAATGAGCTATCTGTTTTGGTCTTGAACGTGAAATCTCGTGAGGTTTTTTTTAAATTAATACTCTATTAAATACTCATATTAAACTAGAAAGCTTTTCCCAGGATCTTCAAGAGGTTAAAAAAAATACCCAGCAGATTCGCGGACATAAGGGACTAATAATCCTGCAATTCTATCAAAATAAGACTGACAGCTGATGCATATTCTATCTAATAATTTAACAACAACACTACCTAATTCGTTAAAAGTTTCAGCTCATCAGTTGCCAAAAAAAATCAAAGAAATGAGGGGCTCTTGATATTCTGGAATCCTGAATGCGTGAAGACTTTTCGCTCTGCGGCCGTATAGCACGATTTCTCCTAGCCCAGGCACAGCAGGCTAAATTAAAGAACCGTTTCATACTTCGTCTGGTATATTTCTGAAGATTTTGATTAACCAGGAAAGTTAATCTATGTCAATCGGCTAATGTCTGAAATGGAAGACTAAAATTAATCAGGTCAATTCATAAAACTGGAGGCATTCATTTCGGATGATGGTGGCTTGCTTACTGCACGCTGAATTTGTTTTATGTTTACTTAGCCGTTAGTTTCACTGAGCTGTAGGATATAGGGTTTATCCCCAGACACTACCACACTACCAACAGCAGTAATAATACGAGATAGCTAGGATAATTCTCTACGAAGTGTCAGCTTGCAAACTTTAGGTAACTTCGACTGTCACACACGGCCCCTCTACAGCCTTAAGACAATCAGTGATTTCTTTTTACACAGAGTAAGGGCCCATAAATGTTTTCCTGCTTTTTTGTGGAGGGGTTTACGTGAAGGAATATGGGTCGCGCAAGAAACAGTACTCTGCAGGTTAAACTAAGGAAAGAGTCAAAAAAGGGAAATGCTTGCTTATAAAAATATATAACATTTACCATAACATCGAAGAATGAAGGATGACTAAAGAAGAAAAATGAAAGAGGGTTAACGTACGAATGAAAGAGAGGAAGGAAGGGCAGAATGGACAGACAAAAAAATAAGGAAGAAAGGAAGGAGAAGAAAGAAAGAAAGAACGGAAAGAACAGAAAACGAAATCTAGTAAGCATGAGGTAAATGACTAAAGAAAGCCAGAAGTAAATAACAGAAGAGAAAACATCAAAAGAAGGGGACCATTATGAAGACTGTTATTTCCATCAAACATTCGATGGGTACGAAGTGGCATCTCTTCCTTCCTCCTCCCCTGTTCTGGCTTGGCTCTGAACAGGCGTCTGTTTCGAATTTCGACTTGCAAAGTTGCAGCAGGATTTAATCAAAGATTTGACGACACTGATGTGGAATTGACGTATCCCTCCTGCTACGTAATGACAAAACTGTCGGCCAGCAGACGCCAGCTCGAAACACGGCCGCCATTATTGAAATCCCGCAGTTTTATTGACGGACTCGGGAGGAACACTGTTCAAACGAGGTTCTGGCCATTGACCAATCAGAAACCTCGCAGCTGTCGCCCGCAGACGCCAGCGATCTATGGGCCACTGTTCTTACTTCTTACTTTTATCTTTCTCGCTCTATCTCTTGATTTTTTCCCCACCTATTAAGACCGCCTTGGAGACTTAAACGATAAAGATATTTGCTTCACAGACATACGGTCTGTATATTTTTGGACTAGTGACGACAAAAGGTCTCTTGCATTTTTCGTGTACACCTCTGTATGCATGTCTGTCTGTCTCTTTGTCTGTCTGTCTGTCTGCTCTAGCCCCTTCCATCTCCCCAATCTTCGCCTCTCCCTCTTGTTTTCTCTGCTTGTGTAATCCCCACCTCCCGTCCCCCCGCCAGTTCTCCTTCCCCTTCATCTCTGACCCCTAAATCTCAAGGAAGTAATTAGGATGGCCATGCTGATTAATTTTCTTTGCATTCTAAGGATGTCGGCCGCGTATAACAACTGGCACAATGACAACTCTGCTCTTTCTATAGCTTGTCTGTTGACAATGTATGCCTTTCGTCTTGTCAAATTCTGAGGTGTGCTGCAGTGGTATCGGATTTCTATTCGTAAAATGCCCATCTTTTTTTCTGAAAGCAAAAACAAAAACAAAAACAACCCACTACAGGAACATTTTATGAAAGAAGCTACTAGATCTCTTGTAGCCCGGCTCTATGTTCTTCCACATGAAACAGATTCACCCAGAAACAGCATACAGGCATATCCTTTGCAGGGAGGTAATCTATACACTTAACTCCACGCGCGCGCGCACTCACCAAGCACCTAAGCGCCCCACCCACCCACCCACACACACACCCACACACACACCCACACACACACCCACACACACGGAGACACACACCATTACGCGCACTTGACCTCCATAGTCACTTCTACATGCCCCCAAAAAATTTTACCAGTATCCTGAACGTATTTTAAAATATGTAAATACGATATGGAGTTTGATAAGTTTTACAGTTAACTCCTAAACTTCAGGAATTTTCTTCAGGTCAGCCTTTTCAGTTTCTTTCTTAATTGTTCGAAGAATTCTTGCCGTAAGCATAAAGCAGCATGCATGCACCTGCTGCAAAACCTTCGTACCCCATGGCCAGTCCCTGGTCTTTCCACCCACCCATCGCCATCTACCTCAACCCCCAGCTCAGTTCCCTCCCCTCGCCCCCTCCTTCCACGCAGATTCACATGGTGCCTAGCGGAAGCGGTCGGCAAAGGAGGCGGTGCTTCACACCACCAAGCGCACTGTCTTCTCGTTGCACCCCACCCTCCGCCCTGTCTGTTTCCCTTCGTCTTACGCCAGTGAGTTCTCCAAGCAGCACCACCAGAAGACGACGGCGAGTCCAGACCATTGGCGATCAGTGATGCTGTGTGGTCAGCGAGATCCCAGCTACCTAGAATGAGCTTCCCCTGAGGTCAAAGGGGCTGCTTACGCCTTGGGCTGAACGGTAGATCGACTTTCCGACAAGGGTATGAGAACCACTTTATTTTTGTTTTTATTTATACAACGCAAGAAATATTTATATCATTTTGTTTCTACGTGAAGTACTTTCGAAGAAATCTTTATGTCCTTTCTTCGTCGGTATTCATTAGATTTTGTCTCTAAAATTTGTGATGTAAGATACATTCTTTTGCAACCGATTTATCTACTCTTTAAATTTCATAGAGCCATCTAGCCCTCTCGTTTTTCCCTAACTTTAATCTTTCCTCCCCCTCCTCATCTTCGTGTTTCTTTAGTTTGCTAAGCTTGTTATGACGATCTCATTTCTGTATAAGTTTATATACTTCATGTATTGTTATACATGACTAATTTTCAAATATCGAACCATGATTTGACGCCCACCCACCCCACAAAAAAAACTGGTGTAATCAAGTGGTGTAAACGCGACATCTTTTGCGTTGCAGCTCGAAAACATCACGACATTTATGCGATGAAAATTGAAGTATAGACTGACATGTTTCCTGTGAACAAAAATGCAGAGTAAACACACTGACTCAAGATCCCATTGACCTGACAGAAGCGTGTCTTGGTGCTGATCATGTCAAAATTCTATTTCGGAAAGAAAGGCAACGTTGATCAGTGGTCTGGAATTGTCGGACAATAACACACAGTCCGTCCACTCCGTTCCCTTCTCCTCCTGTTCCCTCCACACATGTGTTTGGTCTGTTCTCCAAGCTCTTTGTCTGAATATTCTTTCAGGTCGATAAAGATCCGGTGCTAACCCTTCCTACTCATTCTTCCCCCGCCCCCCACCGTAGCTAATAATCAGAAATGATTTACTTTCGTAGAAATTCACTGACTTGGAAAACTGCTGAAAACAGGGTGTATTTCATAAAATTTAAGGATCGTGGAATGTTGCTTGAGTTGGCAAAAAATGGCTGGAAATGAGCAAAACTTGCTTCGTAATTTTGTTGGCTTGCGAATTGCATATATAATCTTCCTGGCATGGTTAAGCATCCCCAAAACGTGTCCTTAGGCCTAAACCCCAACGCAATTGCTATTGAGTTAACTGAAATCAGTATTTATGTATAATACAAAAATGTCTTTCTCTTTCTTAAGATGAAAGTAGTTTTAGTGAATGTTTGAACATCTCATTAGCTGATATTAACGCGGGAAAAAAGCCAAGATTCTTCGGTCGCTTCGACCAGTAGGTAAGCTTGGCTTTTTCTGTCAGCTGCTGCCTTATCAGTCGCTGTTGCTATAAAAAAAACAAATACGAAAAAGAGGATAGCAGGCATCGAGGGAAAAAACAAACAGGGAAAAAACCAAAACAACTAAACGGACCCAAATGGCAACTAAGTCCTTTCCCTTTTTGACTTTCAGAGTAGCCTAGTGTGACTCTCTGTTTATTGCAAAGCTTTCGGCAAGGAACGTACCAACCACAATTTGCAGAAGTCACGTCCAGCCAGCATGAAACTTGTCATTTTCTACAGAAAAGGCCGAACAGCAAACGTAAGCACTGAGGAACAAAAAAGGTGGACAAGCCCCTTTGACTGTATTCGTTTCATCAATCATTGGACCAAAGTTCTTATGCTGACTAACAGACGTGTCCGTTGACCAAAGTTCTGTGGGGCAGACCAACCCTACCTTCAGGCTACTTCTCCGATGTTCTAGGTCTCTGAATGCCTGTATAGTGGCCTCGTGGCTCGAAGGTTTGGCCATCTTTTGAATTTGAAGTCTCACTAAATACAATCAGCTACAAAGGACAGCCGGGGGGAAAGGACAGTGGGGGAGGGGAGAGAGAACTAAGGGCGTAAGTGGGGAGAGGCTGCAGTGCATCAATCAGCAATACTTCATAACTAACATTTCCTGTATCTGCCTATGCAGAGTATGCACTACGTTATTAATACAGAAAAAGGAAAGATGTAAGGGAAAAAAGCACGAAAAAAAGAAAAAATCCAGGAGAGGACAGACAGACAGACAGACAGACAGACAGACAGACAGACAGACAGACAGAGAAACAATTAAAATTAAAAAAAGAAACGGAATAAAGAAAAAACAAACTTGGAAAAAATCAAATAAATTAAAAAGAAACTCAGTGTCAATGCGAAAATGTCTAAATTTAAATAACTGCTTGCACAATTCATTCAGAAAGGCAATTACCGGTCAGCCAAGACAAACACGGTGCATGTGATGGATACAAGCTGGTCCTCGTTATTGATGGAGTTTTCAAGGACACGTCCTCGTTCTTCGCTCGGCCTCTTCCTCTTCCAGTCCCACATCCTTTCATTCACAGCTGGACTAGGGCGAAATATGACCTTTAAATTAGACTTAATCAATGTCCAGGTCAGCTTTTGGCTCCCTGAGAAACACTGCGCAGACCTGGGAATGCAAGGGGAGTAAACTCAGTCTACGGAAGTCGAGGCTAATGCCTGTCTTCGTGTTTGGTGTTCCTGTAATGTCGTGTTTGATGTTCCTGTAATGTCGTGTTTTATGTTCCTGTACTGTCGTGTTTGGTGTTCCTTTAATGTCGTGTTTTGTGTTCCTGTAATATCGTGTTTTGTGTTCCTGAATGTCGTGTTATGATGTTCCTGTAATGTCGTGTTTGGTGTTCCTGTAATGTCGTGTTTGGTGTTCCTGTAATGTCGTGTTTGGTGTTCCTGTAATGTCGTGTTTTGTGTTTCTATAATGTCGTGTTTGGTGTTCGTGTAATGTCGTGTTTGGTGTTCCTGTAATGTCGTGTTATGGTGTTCCTGTAATGTCATGTTTGGTGTTCCTGTAATGTCGTGTTTTGTGTTCCTGTAATCTCGTGTTATGGTGTTCCTGTAATGTCGTGTTTGGTGTTCCTGTAATGTCATGTTTTGTGTTCCTGTAATCTCGTGTTTGGTGTTCCTGTAATGTCGTGTTTGATGTTCCTGTAATGTCCTGTTATGGTGCTCCTGTAATGTCATGTTAGGTGTTCCTGTAATGTCGTGTTGGGTGTTCCTGTAATGTCGTGTTTGGTGTTCCTGTGATGTCCTGTTATAGTGTTTCTGTAATGTCGTGTTTTGTGTTCCTGTAATGTCGTGTTTGATGTTCCTGTAATGTCCTGTTATGGTGTTCCTGTAATGTCGTGTTTTGTGTTCCTGTAATGTCGTGTTATGGTGTTCCTGTAATGTCGTGTTATGGTGTTCCTGTAATGGGTTTTTCACTTTTGTGTTTAAGGAAGACCAATGATACCACACAAAAAATCAATCAACAAAATGTATAAAATCTCAGAAAATGAAAGGACAAACTGCAACAAAGAAATTCAAGACATCAAAATAGTGAGCAGCGAAACATGAAAACAAAAAGTGGAACAGGAAACCTGCATGCTAAAAGATGAACCACAAGTGCGTGCACCTGCATACAATTAAACTTTCAGAACATTTTATTCGTTTGTAAGCAAATTACTCTTAGAGAATTTATAACAGGTTGACTTCTTGGCGTCAGTAGAAATAAAATTCGAGCTAACCGGATTTCCCATATTGCTTCTTGCAGGTTTTCACCATCTCGGAAATTTTCGGTCATAAAAGATAGTGGCTGTAATTCGTCTTGTTCCAAACTGTGATTCGATCTGTAGAAGAAACAACAACAACAAAAATGGGTTTGCACGAGTGCATGAGGCAAATCTCTTGTGGCGTGAAGGCATTTGTGTGGCGTGCTGGTGACAAAGACGAGAAACTCCAATTTGTGAATTTTCCCAACTCGGAAAGCGATCGCGAGCTCCATGTGTTACAAAACGGAAGTGGCCAAACAGACTTGTGCTCCACGACACCCAAAAGTGCATCTGGGGATGGCGATGAGTGGGACAGATTTCGATATGTGGATGAAATCTCGCAAAGCCACGTGGGTCGTGAGAAGATCTCTGAATGGCAAGCTGGCTGGAACGTTACTAACGCCATACAGGTAAGATTAAGATCAGTAAGTCAATTTACACATTGCTGATACATTTAATGTGTCGTTAGACAATCCGTACTAATGCCATAGGATACCGGAAGTACTGGTTCAAAGCAAGAGAAAAAAGAAGGAAGGAAAGCTGAAGTAACTCGAGATGATGACAAACCTGTGAGGCTTTATTTCATTTCCTGTTATTAACATATCCATGGTGATTCTGATACGGGAAACTGATGTTGTGTACGTGTGAAACGTACGGCGTACGCGCCCAGATCTGACAAAATAGGAAGCGCATTAGTCAAATTAAGGAAAGCGCTTAGGAAAATGATATTTGTCTCTTCTTACACTCGACCACCCCCTCCACCTTCCACCTCACACCTGCCCATGAGTTTATTGTTTTAGTATTTATCTTGTCAGCTAATAGATAAGAGTCCTATTTCTCTCTACAGGTGAGTACAAGCAGGCGATAATCTTGCCATTCGTCTGATCTTATCTACAGACTACGACATTCTAGTTCCTAGATTTCATTATTTGGGGGGGGGGCGGGTAGTTGCTTGGTTGCGTTTTCGTGGATTCGTGGCGTGATTTGTTGCTATATTTATACTACTTCCTGTCAACCGGTGGAAGTGAACAAGCCAAAAGTCAGTTGCGTTCTAAAGTGAACAAGTTAATAAAGTGGGCAATAAAGTGAGTTAATAAAGTGAGCAAGTTAATAAAGCGAGCAGGGTAATAAAGTGATCAGGTTACAAAGCTAGCTGTTAACAGAACCACTTATTTTTGGAAGCTTGTCTGGGATATGTGCGCCCCCCAGCCAGGGGTCGCTGGAACAAGAATCGAAGGACGTTCTGAAGGAAGTTGGGGGGGGGAGGTGATAGCACGGGGAGGAAGCAGATCCGAGTGAATTGCCCTGAGGTGACAGAGAAAATGTTTGACGATGATTAAGCGGCTGTTCCAGTCAATTCCTCAACTGCACTCTAAACACTGACGGGTAATTAACAGCCGCAGGAACCAGAGAGAAGGGTTGATGAAAACTAGGCTAGCTAAGAAAATGTCGCGTAGCAGCCAGTTTTACCCAAGATGTCAAATGTTCGACAACATTCCATGTTAAACAACGTTCGTTAACGTGGAACAGGAAATGGCCATGTATATTACGTAGACGTCGATTCACGGACGGACGGACGGACGGGCGGGCGGGCGGGCAAGCAAGCAGGCAGGAAGGCGGACAGGTGTTTACCCTTTCCTGCTTGTTTACCTCTGTTCCGGTAAATCCCACATTGAAATGAAACGCATTAATCTCTAGTGTTTCTATAAATCTGGTCCAGTCCCAATTCTCTGCATTCTTCTTGTCTTCTTGCGATGGGAAATTGCGTCCCTACATCCTTCCTATCTTCTCTGTTGGAGACATCTCTTTCCTGTCTAAACTGTGTGACAGAAAATTACGTCTGGCAGATCTGGGGGTAGGGCTGCTAAATACCAGAAAAAGAGAGAAAGACAAAGAAAGGAACAACGGAAAAAGACGAAGGGAGGGGAAATGGGTAAACAAACAAGAGAGAACGATGGACATAATCTTTTGGTGTTCTTAAAATTACATTCTACTTGTGAACAACGCATGTAGAGATAGGTTAGATTTATGCACACGCACACACCCACACACAAGAATCACGTCTAAACACTCCTCCCTTAGAGTTGCGTTTTTTGTCCGGGGACATACATCTACAGTTTCAGCCGGCTGAACATTGTTTCACTTCACTGCCCTAATCAACGCTTTTTCGCCAGAAAGAATTTACTTTAAAAAACTCAAGAAAGTTTTTAAACGCTGCAAATTTTGACTTTCACATTTCTTCCACATTTGATTAGTATGTCTTTGAAGAACTATTATTGTTAAAAGAAGTCAGATATAGCTTGATCGAGTCGGACACCAAAAGTGACACTTCGTGGCAGCTTCACACAGACATAATGAACCTAATCCAAACTTCTGTAACAAAGATTTCAACTGGTTTTGATTGAGCGTTTTTCTCCACCTACACTGTATCGAAAATCTGTGTGTACACAGATGTGGCCAGGGCTTAACGAAATCAAATTTAGTTTTTTTTGCAAATAATTGGATAATTTTCCCCCTTTTCCACTAGATTTAGTCGGTGTGTGAGAGCTGCATTAGACGACGAAAGGTCGTTAAGACTGCTGCAAGAAGCACGTTCTTCACCTAATTTCTGGAAATTGCTTCAGCCTCGCTTTTCTGTTTCGACAATTAGCTCTCGACACGGAGAGATTAAGGAAATAAAGGATCTGGAAATAAGAATCACTTCACAGGCTGTCTCGACGCGGACTAGCCTGGACAGCATGGTGAGAAGAAAGATTCAGATGCTAGAAAAAAGACCAAATAAAAAAATGTAAGGCTAACTAGAACCCCAGACAATGGTGATTTTCAAGGCGAGGCGATCTCTGCAGCAAGACTCCAGTCCTTGTGATAAGGTTCGCGCAGATCAATGCCAGAGGATAACCGATCCCCAGCTCTTCAGACACCTGCTGGAGTTCCACGGAGCCAGAGATCGGGATAAAGTCTTTTGTCAATGTTCTCGTAGCACCTTCTTCTCCATCCCCCTCTTTTCTCCTACCCCCCACACCAACCCATCCAAACCCGCTCACACGCTTGGGGGAAGAGAAAGGGAATGGGACTGACTGACTGACTGACGGTCGGTCGGACGGACGGACGGACAGACGGACGGGCAGGCTGGCAGACTGACTGCTGGCTGGCTGACTGACTGACTGACTGACTGACTAAAACCCCCGCTTTTCTGTGGGCCGGCATCGTGCGGTCTCCTCTCCCTCGCTGACCCATGAGTCAGGTACCTATTGCCAGCTGGATGAACTGGGTGTGTGTGTGGCGGGG
>SMGT01005381.1:111002-128978 GCA_004794575.1 Lanistes nyassanus
GTTTCGCATTTAAAAATTACTCCCGGCTCATTTCAAACGTCAAAACATTATTCTAACAAGACAAACATGTATGAACTAGTACTTTAATAATATCATTCAATATCTTTCTTTTGTCAGTCGATACGAAACTGCAGTCGGCTTGTCTCCGCCTTGCGAGTCCGCTGCACTGGGTCAAAGTTGACGCACGCACGCGGGGCTAACGTTTCATTTGCATATCGGGCGAACCTCCGTAGGCCACTTACACACTTGAAGTGGGAAGCGCATGTAGGACTGAGCTCCAAACCACATGCGCTAAGCCACCCCTACGTGCAGATCGGCAACCTATGTCGGGCCGACACAAATCCCATATACTTTGCTGTCTGGGTAAAGCGCTGGCGCCACACATTTTGTACCTCTTCTCTTTTTGTGTTTTGTGTGTTTCCTTTTTGTCTTTCTTGCCCCGAAACGTCGACTGTCTATTTTTTGTCTTAACTTGGTACAGATAATCTGTTATTCTCACTGTTTTAACTCCAGTGCCAGTCATTTGTTCTGATACAGACCAAATATCCAACGCGCAGAAATGAGTTTAATTCCTGATCACACTGAGACGCATTTCTAAAATTAAAAAAAATAAAATTTCACTTTTCTCACAAGGCAGACAGCCAAGCGGTAAAAGCTCTGGAATCCGAAGGTGCACCCCAACACTTCCCCGTTTACCAAGCTGGAAATGTGCGTACCTGACCAAGAAAGGCAAGGCTTCGAGGGAGATGAGAGGGGCAAACCCTTCCTATGCTGGCCCACAGAAAGGTGGCAACATCAAACACGCCAGTCTGACCTTAAGGTCATGGGACAACCTTCATCTCTTACCTCATAGCACATGATCGTATATCTATGACAGAAATCTGAAGGGATGTATATAACTTCAATCTGTGCATTTTAAAATGCACATTTTCATATCAAAAACATAGAGGGAACTAAATTTTTTGTCATTGTAATTCCAGAATGTCCAGGCAGGCAGTCCCACGCACCCTCAATGTTTAAGGCTCTAAATCTCACGATTCACGCTCTTCAACAGTTATGAAATGTCATTGTTTTTCCACCATGCCTGCAAAATAAATACAACATTAAATTGTGTCTGCATGTGATATATGCCTGCAATATTAAAATATTATTTTACCATTTTTCAATCAGCTATATATAATGTTCTTTGAAGACTGCAAGGTTATATGAAAGAACATTGTCTCTTGCATTATTAGGATATAGGATACAAATAGGATACAAATATCACACTAGTGATCAACCAGTCACAGCAAAGATGTACATTGTATGTCAAGCTAAAACAACAATGGCTTGGCAAATAAACCGCACAGCTCAAAATTATTTTATCACATTAATATGGCTGTTGTCTTATTCCAGTATCTGAGACACGGGTTTTGAAATTAAATAACTTGGAGCCCTATCTGTCTAAAGATGACAACAAAGAAAATGAAAATGTCACCTCTTACAACTTAAAATGCAGCCCTACAGATAAAAACGTTAATATGTACATCTTCATACCCCAAAATCACATGCACATGTGTACATTCACAACACTGTGTCATGCAAACACATAAATCCAAATGCAGTCATGCTGTAAATGCTAATGAAAATGCCACAACAGCTGTACATGCACTGATGAATGGTGACAGCTCTGGAGCATGATCATATACTTGTACATGAACACACAGGTCTGTAACCTGCATAACACATTTTTAAGTACAATTTTTAAACTGTCAAAATCATGAAATAACATATATCATTTTTAAACATACCATTACTACACCTCTGTGGAGTGTTATTATGGCTTAGTGCCTGAAAAGAGTATCTCTTATATTCACACAGATCCACAGGCAAGCACATATACTCATACATACACTGCACCCCCCACTCATAAGCATACACACTTATACATCTGTACATACAACTGCCACCAAGTTATCTACTTGCATATACATGTAGTAACAGTATTTAAACACAATTGCTTATAACAGCAATACAGCCCTGACCTAATAAAATATATCAGCATACCAGTTGTCTATTAAAAGCATTATTCAAGATTTTGAAAACAACTGAGAATGATTTTTCTGGGCAGTTTAAGGTAAGCGGCTGTGATTTATTAGCAGATTTCATCAGCCTTCAACCCTTTCAGCTGTCCTGCAATTTTATATTATTGGTACATACCCATACTTTTCAATGTAAAGTCGGCAAATTTTCTGGACATTTAGATCTAGACAGGTACACCATCCTTGATGCAAAGTACATTAAATAAGTCAATGGCCAGTTAATCTGCAGTAATTTTTCTAGAACCTGCTATAACTTACATAATGCTTTTATTTATACTAATATCAAAACATAGTAATAAATTGTAGAAGTACAGCTACTAATATATGTTACCTGATGCTTATAAACACTGCTAATTGGCGTACATATACTATCAGACATGAAGCTGACTAGTGCATATGGAGCTTGTACCATACATCTGAAACTTTCAAAGAACTTATTTAATGGATCAACTTCTAGCTTTAACAGGTTAAGCTTAGAGTATATTTACTTTTACCAGCTGGCTTGTTCTCAACATGATCTGGAAAAGTAGTTTTTTGTTCTTGATTATAAATGGCCAAGAAAATATACAAAGTTGGTAAACTGCAGGATTTCACTACTGATTACAATTTGCTCTACTCCAGTACAGAAACTGTTAAAACAGGTGCATTAACATCAAGTAAGAATTACATGTGGTTTACAATTATCACACTCAGGCAAGAAAACCCATCATTTACATATGGACAGAGGTCTATATGTTGCTGACAATGTATCAAACAATGGTTGGGCTGGTGGGAACATCGCAACAAGAAATGTTTTAACCACCTGTAACTATATTGCTTACTTTCTACCCTATGTCTCTTTGACTTTGAAACCAATAATGCGATCCATGACAATAACATATCATGGAAACAATAGGTTCATGAAAAAAAGGAGTTTAGCACAGATGAATATTTTTGAAAATGATTTTAAATGTTTCAAAAGTTTACACTTTACAAACTCTCTTGTGCACAAAAATTTTAATACACATATATATATATATAGTTGTTGCTTTTGGATGACAAATGAGAAAGAAGTGTATGTGAGGTGCATAGAATTGCCGACAACTGCAAGTTTGCAGTGCTTTTGGAATTTTTTAAACCCAGGGTCAAAAGGCCCCTCTAGCATGAAATCTAAGAGTCATTTTGTAAAAAGCAGGAGTCAACAACAGAAGCTTCTGGTGTTAATTTGCCAAATGTTAAAAAATCTCTGCATCACTTTGATGCACAACTTTAAAATCTCTATGTCATCTTTCAATTTTGTGGACAAATTACCCCCTGTTATGCATTTTGAGGACCACTGGTTTGGAAATACATTCTACATGTGCATCAACACCATTTTCTTTTTGATGTCAATTTGTCTCTTCTTTGTTGGCATAAATAAACAGAAATGGTAAAAAAATATTATCTAACAAAGTTTCAAATTAATAATTTAATACTGTTATATCTGAATCTATGGCCAGATTCATTTGCATGGAACAAGAAATTGCAGGAAAAAGAGAAAGGGATAACATAGACATAGTAATCTCACACAATAATGGGGAGAGTGGTTTACACAATTTTGGTTTTGCAGATGATCATAAAAACAGAAAGTGAAATAACTACATTTTTTGCTCAAAGATTTTTTTTCATGAAAGCATGGGATATAACACTTTAGACATAAACCTGCAAATAAAACCATCTTTGTGGATGTGCTGTTTTGACTTTTAGGAATGCAAAGTGTTGTTAATGCTATAGCTTGTTTTGCAGCCCATCTTTCACAGACCATGAATGCCAAGCAATTTGAACCTTGCAAAACTCGACACACTTTCATATGGAATGAATATCTTTGAAGTTCCACATTTTGGTAATAAGAAGGAAAAATAAACCTACCATTGTCACTTCATATTTTCTGACACAAGAAAGACTCTATCAGTTTTATGCAGAACCTTGAAGGTTCACATGCAATACAAGTCTATGTAAGTACTTATACATTTTTCATACAGTTATAACACAAGTATCTTGATAGATGATTCATTTTGTTCCCATAAACAAAATTCATGAGCATGTTCAGCATATCATACATAAACACTATTTTTGTTTCTCAGATACTCTAGCAGGCATTTGGATCTTAGGCATCTTCTTTGTGAGCATATGCACTCTGGCGTAAGGACTCGGTGAGTGAGACACAGAGTGGATAAAGAGAATGAGCAGACGGAGATTCTTTAAGTGCATGGAAATGTATTCAAATTCATTTGCATAAAAGCATTTCAACACCTCATTTTCTTCTGCAGACTTTAATTCAGCTGGTCATTGGTAATTCTTTTAATGAAATAAAAATTGTGATTCTGCCACCAGAAGTAAAATATATTAAATACCAAGATTCGTGGCAGAAATGTGATGTATGGGTTACAACGTCCATTCAACAATTCTGCGTAATGTCCTCATGTACTGTACACAAAACAAATAATTATCAAAGACCTTTTTTACAGGATTATCACAGTTACTGTCCTAAAAAGCTGTCAGAAATCTCAAATAAGGTGGGAACGGAGGGCCTCAATACGTGGCAAATTTTATAAGCAGCCATTTTGTTCCGTAAAAAAGAGAAAGTTTGCTTTTTTGTTTGAAAACTGGAAATAGAAGCAGTTTTCAGTCTATTAATCTTTTAGACTGAAATCTGTGTCCTGACTACCTATTTCCATCTTTGTATCAAAAGTTGTAAATCTATATCTATACTGTTTTTAGCTTTGTAACAGAAAATTACTCATTAATTTTCCATTTCCTTGAGTTTTATTTTTGATGAGGAATCTGTTGGTTTATGTGGGTGGCACGTTTCTTAACAACCGAGTACACATGTATGTAGTTCCTTGCTCTTCTGTTTGGCCAGTTCTGAAATGCTTACATTTCACACTCTTCCTCCAACTTTAGACACGGCATCTGTTCAGCCACAGGTAGCTGTGCAAGCACCACAGTGTCAACAAAATGCTACCATCACTTCAGGTGACCACAACAACAGCAGACTTTCAAACACATCCACTTCCGAGGGATCAGTGCTGGCTACCCAAATGATAGTAGCGCACAGACTCCACATGAGGTGCACAGCTCACTGCTCCTGGCTTCAAGATGGAAGAGCCAATCCCATACTGCAGGTCTCTTTGTTCTAGTCAAGACTTCTGGCCCTGTATGGCTGCCAGGCCAGAGGCTGTGATTGTGCCATATGCTTGGGCATAGCTGCCAAAGACAGCTTTTGGAGCGCCAGAAGAAAGGTTATTGATAGCATTGTTGAACTGCTTGCGACCATAAACTGGCTTAGGTCGAGGAGCAATGGCAGATATTGGTCTCTGGCTTGGCACCTATCATGAGATCCAACAATCTGTGATAAAATATCTGAAAAGTGGTATACAGATATCCTCCTCCAATAAAAAAGCACCCATTCAAACTCATGATTTTTTAAAAGAATATTTTAAAGAAACATTTGAGGTTATCTTCTTTCATCCCAATCTCACGTAATATGGCAATTCAGTTTTATCTCTTCACAATATTCTGATGCTTTGCTGTACGCTTTGCTTGAACCCTCACTTTTAGTTTTAAGCTATAAATCCTTTTAACAGTTGGATCGTGTGAGTTCTGATATATAGACACACACACACACACACACACACACAACTCTGGTGATAAAATAAGGGATGAAATACCAACACTGTTACCTAAACAGAAGCCTACAACCAACCATGCTAAATTATGATTGTCTACAGACAGATCAAGAGATTATAAAAAAAATTGCACCTAAACATTTTCTGACTCACCACTCGGGAGCTTGCAACCATCAGTCCTGTCTTGTCGTCGCGCAAGATGGCGGGATGCTGAGCTCGTTGAAGACCAGAGATGGGGCGGCCTTGTCCTCTCATTGTGCCAGCAGGAGCAGAAGTGTGACGGTTCTTTTGAGGGACAAGTAGATAATTTCTTCATTAAAATGTCGTCCCATTTTACAACACATACACATTAAAAAAAACTCAAATAGAAACAACATTTAAAAAATGCAACAAAATCAGGTTTCTACAAAATGTATGTTTTGCTGCACAGTACAGATTATCTGTAATAAAACAGAAACGTTATAAATAAAACAAAAATATTTGTAATTTAAAGAATAATTTTTGCAGGCTGGTATGGGATCAAACAAACTTTTTGCTATACAAGACATCAGACACATAGACTGGTAGTAGCTGTTCTAATTTTCTTTAATTCCACATCCTCTTTGTCCAGGTGGAGAGGAATCCAAGGGCATGCAGATGTTTCTTCTTGTCTTTAACGGGGAAAAAAACCCACTTCAGACAGGTACATGTACTTAAACAATTTTAAAGGCACTTACCACTGCACTGGCCTGTGCAGATGCTTCAATGTTCTCATAGCTTCGTTGTCGAGCTGGTGGTTTTTGAGGTCGAGAATGTCCGTAAGTTGGTGGAGCTTCATGAGTGGTTCTTCCGAATGCTGCACTCACAAACAGAACCCACTCATGTTAGAGTGTCACCTCTCTGCACCATACGCTGGTTGGTGCAAAACATAACAATTTTACTTTGCTGCTTGGTGTAAACAGCAGACATTCTAAATTAAAAATTACTTCGAGCAAGCATAAATGTGGAGCTAACAGGCACAAAAAAATCTTAACATAATAAGAGTATTTATAATATTATAAAATAATTCAAGGTGCACAATTTCCCACACATGCACAGACAATGTAGTACTCAAATATGTATACAGGCTTGCTCTGGACACTAGATGCAAACAAACTACCCCCCCACCCCCCGAAGGCATAGAAAAAACAGGATGGAGAGAGGCAGACTGTTCCAGGTCAGTGGGCGGAAAATGGAAAACAAAAGATCATGGACCAAAGGTGTTGTGCTTTGTGCCCTGAATGCAAGTGGGTTTAAAAAAGTATGGAGAATGCTCAGCACATGCATAGATCTGAAGTGAGTTGGAAAGGAATGCGAAATTGGAATCATTCAGACACTTGTAGGCGAAGAGAACAACAACTTTGGATTGAATATGCTTTGAGACAGGGAGCCAGCAGAATGAAGCAGAAGAGGACCGGTATGAGTTTTCTTTTTCTGTAGTACAAGGCGAGCTGTGTTGTTCTGAACATGCTGAAAGGCAGAGATAGTGGGGTCAGAAAACCAGAGAAAAAAGAGTTACAATAATGAGACATAATGAGGGACAGGATGGGCTTAATACTGCCATCAAAAGAGAATTCTTTTCAAATCAGACTAATGTGGCAGAGATGACAGTAGCAGCTTTTAGCAGTGTGACAAAGTTATGCATGGACAAAGTGTGGTCAAAAATTACTCTGTTTCTTGGCCATGACAAAGGAAGAAATGATGGCATTCTCAAAAGGAAGAGCCTTAACATAAAAGATCGCAGTGTTTTAGCATCAAGCAGCGAAGCGTCTTCATGCTAGTATCTGGCATCAAGCAACAGTTATCAAAAATGTTTAATTTGCCTCCCCTGACTGTGATGAAGACAGACCTGCAAATGATGACTGATGTTGCTGTTTGTAAGGAGATTCCTGGTAGCGACTGCTGTGGTCTGCCGGATGCTTAGTGGCCACATCGGCAGACGGACGGCCTTGGGACAACACAGCATTTTCTTTTGGGACTTCTTCCATAGGTTGCATCTCCTCCTGTTCTGTCTGCGGCTGTGCAGTGGTCATCTTGGCTTCTTCTCTCCTCCTTCGCCTCCGCTCCGCTTTCTTTTGCATAATCATCTGCACCACAGTGACAATGAATGATACGTCAGGAAAACTGACAGCGTAATGAAAGTTGTTCATTATCCATAGACTAAAAATCAAAATACGGCTGAAATTACCACACTGTCCTGCTGGCTATGGAGCAGAATACTTTGATCAATTGGTACTCTTTTCATGAGACTGTTTGTGTATCCTTGTAGAACTGTTTAGGTGTCTTGCTAGAAATTTTAACATATCCTCCTGCAAAGCCTTCTATATTCTTCGATCTTTCTGTTGTTTTTGTTTACAGGCCACCTTTTTCTTACACATGATTTCTACCCCACACAGACATGGATCTACTAAAACAATTTGTCCTGGGCATTTTTAAGCATTGGTATATATGTGCTTCAACACTTAGGCCTCCACGCAAATTATTTATAGAAAGCAATGTCAATCTTAAAACACTGCGGAAAAAGATGAGCATAACACACCTCGTAAAGCTTGCTGCGGTACTGATCTACTGTCAGCTGAATGTCATCACTCAAGGGAGGAACCACATCAAAATCTAAAGATATCTCTTCTGAAGGGTTATGAAACCTGAAACATTTTACAGGTAATGATTTTTCTCAGACTTTCTGGCATAAATATAATGCTATCAAGACACTCGATCTCTACTGCAAGTGTAACTGGTTGTATGGTCACAGATTAAGTGAATCTGTCAGATTTTAAAATTTAAGGTTACTTAATTTGCAGAACATGAAGTACAAAAGCAAAGTTACATCTACGATATGCAGGGATGTACATGTGAAAACATGGACCCTCACCCCATCCCCTTCCACAGAAGCACAGAACCAAGCACCTGCACACATAGATTGCTTTTTAAGCGAGTAACATGTTCAACAGATCTGTTTGCTAGAAATACTAGTGCAATGAAGACAGAAACTGACCTGCTGACAAATGGATGTTTCAGTGCTTCATCAGCAGTTATTCGTTTGTCCGGATTGAAGTGTAACAACCGTCGAATGAGGTCTAGTCCGTCTGCTGGCGCATCTGTTAAAATCTCTTCCAGTGGCCTTTTGGCTCTGTCAACATTGATGTTATCATTGCTGCATATTGACCATCACTTGCACTTTCATTTGCAAATACCTTTAGTATTACATACAACAATCAGTATGCTACATCATAAAGTGCTCAGTTAATTGTGTCAACACTGCCATTTGTAAACATATTTATCAGGATGACTATACTGAAAATGTCAATATAAAATGTTGGCTACATACTTATAGTAAACATACAATGAAGCAATAAAAAATCTAAAAATTAATAATAAGAAATATTTAATGAATTTCCTTCATGCCTGACTTCAAAATCACAAGTTGATTGACTCATTTACAACATGATTTACTCTTTCAATGGGTTTACTAGTTTACTTGATAATTTTTGTGATTGATGCTTTTACCCATTCATCAGAAGTTCTTACTAATTTGTTATATACCTTTTATAATTCATACGATGACTTTACCATATCATTATATATTGTAACTTTTGCTTACTTTCCTGAAGCTTTGTCGAGAACTGACGATCCATATGTAGATCTCAGACTTTCTACATCTGTTGGCCAATAATATAAATCCATCACATTAGTATTGGTACCATTTCAAAGTGCACTGTTAGAATTTTCTTTACACAGAAAATAACAAATGGCACTTACTGCACAGATGGTATCTCATACGATAAATTCATATTTTAGCAACATATCAAGAGCTATACACTTTCGTGGCTAAGCCTCAGGCACAGAAGGTGAACAAAAGTGACACATCTGCTAACCTTGGTCGACCTAACTACAATGACACAACTACAGTTGAGTTCTGAGCTTCAAACACAATCACCATGAAGAAAAGACAGACTGCATGATTGGCAAGCTTAACCACTTGGATCCGAATCTGCTCAGCCTTGTAAATTTGCCATGCTGAGACCCTACGCTATGACTACTATAATGCCAACTGCACAGATCAGTAGATTAATTGCTGCAGTTCAAACCTGCTCGGCTAGGAGCTGGAATGCTACTCATGATGCGCTCAATCTGATTCAGAGTGGAGGATCCTGGAAAGAGAGGTTTCCCCATCAGCATCTCGCCAAGTATACAGCCCAGACTCCACATATCCACTCCTTTCGTGTACCTGTGTCACAGAGATTATCATTCAAAATTTACTCTGTGCAAGAGTGCAGCCTTGATCCGTGATCCAAGAATGTTGATCCGTTTACAGTCAAATTATATCTGATTTGAAGTTATGCTTCAGATCTCTTGAGATGATAGCTTATTAGTGCTGCACATCACAAGTCGCCTTTGCAACCAAATTATGTAGAAGTGCATGAGTCCATAAAACTAAAAGGACATGCCAATCAATGAGTGTAATTCTAAAATGAATGCCTTATTATATCCGTAACTTGTTGAAAACCTTAGTGAAAGCCACATGAATAGTCTGATTTATCTTTGCAAGATCACCTTCTGTGAAATGTAAGACTAATAAAAATGTTTATTCTTTTGTAGTTCACACAGAGTCCCCTCCCCCAGCCACCTTAAGAATGGGCCACTAGCCTCTAGTTTAATACATTCAAAATGAAGTTCAGGTATAAGAACATATTCTTTTAATGAACACTGCTTAAAAATGATTTCTTGTGACCTACCTGTGAGATGCTAACAGAATTTCTGGTGCTCTGTACCAGCGTGTAGCAACATACTCCGTCAGGTTAGGGTCTCCTGCCTCATCTATGCCAATCTGTGTCAGTGACCGGGCCAGCCCAAAATCACACAGCTTGACCACACATTCACTGTCCAGTAGTATATTTGACGGCTGAAACATTTAAGAGTCATTCAGAGTTTATACATTAGAAAGTTGTGGACATAAGTTCTGCATTATGCAAAGTTCCTAGGATATCTAAGCATTCTTCAGTAAAATCATTCTGTCCTCAGTCTCGTGAAGACTGCCTGTAAACAAACTTCAAGTTTTTACTAACTGATGCAATGCATTCATGTCTCTTGGAAAACCCTCCAGCAACCTGAGCCAAATACTCACTTTCAGATCTCTGTGGATGACATTGCCTGAATGCAAATATTTGATAGCTTTGAAGAGCTGATACATGACATAGCGTTTGTGGACGTCCTTCAGTATGTTTCCCCGCTTTATGACATTGTGCAGGTCTGTCTCTGTACAACAGAAATCTGTCACTTCTAGAAAAAGTTCAGCACTTCATTCTCTGCTCAGCCTGAATACAATCAGCACATACTAAGCCTTTCACTTTTTAACAATGTCCTAAACCTAGATAACTCTCAGTTTTTTAAAAGGAACCTCTCCCCCATTCCATCTTTCTCCTCCCTCAGCTTTTCAATTTCCTAATTTGCATCTTCTAGTTCTTTCTGTCCTCCTCCTCCTCCCTCCCTCTCTCTCTCCCTGAAGCATGTACTTCTATATGCCTATCCCTATCAAAGTAAGCATACATACATAGTCTCAACCCCACTCTCATTCTCCCACCCATGAAGGTACTGTGCATGCACGATTGATTTCATATATAATTATAGAAAAAGTAGGGGAAATAATGCATATTTAAAGAGACATACTTGAAATGTCTGCAATACATACAGTACTGCTGAACAGGTATTTTGTTAATATTGGTCTCTTAATCTCTTTGAAATTCATAACGACCGATGCCGCCAATAAGTGAAATCTTGTAGGCATATCACTTCCTTGCTTCATTTGAAATTGTATCTAAATACTTTTCTGCACTTTGTTTACCAAGTTTTGCATCTTTCGTTATGATCTATTCTCTTCTCTTCTTCGTGCTGCTTCGCCCACTTTGCTTCGAAGATGGCAGCAGCTTTTGCTTTCGTCCCATGTGCACGCACATGTCGTCACTCCCCATTACAATCCTGCCGCTGACTTCCAACTCAATCATTAAAGCCCTCTGATAAGTACTATAGTTATAACCCATAGTTCACTGTGTATCCATAAGTAACACTAGCACTAACACTAACACTAACAGTGTAGTAAGTCTTAATGTCTCTTACCCATGAACTCAAAAACAAGATAGATGTCTTTGTCATTTTCAGCTTTGATAACATTGTGCAGCTTTATCACATTTGGGTGGTCTCCAAACTCTTGAAGAAACATAATCTCACGGAATGTCCTCTGCAATTCAATTACAATAGATAGCTTAATTTTCATTCTTTTTCAGTCTAATGAATACAAAATAAAAATATCCAATGCATATGATTCATACTGTGAATTAGTGGTGGATCAGGAAGGCTAACAAAAGGCTTGCATTTACTTTGTGGTTTTATGGTTTTGGGAACCCCTCCTCACAACAATAAAGAAAAAAGGAAGCTGGCATGATTCTGCCACACAGCACATCATAATTTATACACTTGCTATAAGACCATCTTGCAAGCCACACATTGGAAGGTGGAAGGAGGAGAGAAAGGCTAAGGAAAAGTTGGCTTGACAACATCAAGGAATGGAAAGGACTTGGCATCCCAGCTTCACTATGGACACCAGAAGAAAGAGCAGGATGGCAGAGTCTGTGGTAAGTTGCATCTCACCGCATGCCCCCCCCCACTCCCTCCCAATCTTCAAGGTCACAGGCCTGAGATGATGACATTTTCATCATTTGTTAACATAGTTTGTTTTTTATGTTTAAATGTTTCATTCAAGTCATGGTTATTTATATTATGTTATAATTCAGAGCATGTGTTGAGTATGTGCAAAAGAAGGCCAACTAGAACCAGAAACTGAACTGCACTGACTTAATATCAACCAATCACAAGGAGTGACATGCTCAATCTGCCACTGAATATGATCCAATATGTGTTGCAGTTAAAGTAACAATAGAATAAGCTTCATTTATTCTGAGTACACATATAAAACTGAACAACCTCTTGTTAATCAGTTCTAATTCCGTTTAGCTGATATTGATGAAATTAGCAGCAAATATTCAAGTATAGAAATTAGAATATCAGAGTATCAGAAGGATGCAAAAAGAATAGAGAAACATGCAAAAAATATAGCTGTTAATAATATTTTTAGCAATCCATGCCATGGAACCATGAAAAAATAATAACAATAATAATGATTTATGAAAAATGAGTAGTCTGCCTCTTTTACTCTTGAAACGAATCGAGTCTTTACGGAACTGACACAATGGAAACAAACCTGAGCGTCAGTCTGGTTCCGGAAAGCATCAAAGATTTTCTTGACAGCTACCACTTCCCCTGTACGTCTGTCAATAGCTTTCCACACAATGCCATAAGCCTGATAACGAAAAATCCCACACAAACACTTTACGTTTTCTAGTAGTGGTGTAATTATTTCATAAAATTAAAACGATTAAAACTTTCAAACGTATAGAACACGACACAACATTTTGTCTCTCATCCCTCGTCCCCCCACCCCCTCTTTAATTCTCACGTACTACAACGCTATAAAGGCCTATTATAGCTGTTTTTATAAAGCATCAACATCATCATCATCATCATATTATGCTATAGAAAACAATAAGTATTTTTGCACGAGATTCGATTAAGAGGCTGCAGACCAGGTTTCAAAATACCATTTTTGTCATGTTCAAAACAAGACTTGCTACAACTCGATTTTGGCGATGATATGCTCGTGTATTCCAACACTAGGCATGTCGAACAGTCTTTATTGAAAGGTCCAACGAAAACGATTCCAGAACTTACCCCTTTTCCAAGTCTCTTTTTGATTTCATACTTTTTTGTAATATGAGGTTCTATTTCTGAACTCATGTTTGTGAATATTTTGCTTGAAAAGTTGGCTTCTCTGCAAAACCGTCATTGATGGCGGATAAACATGTCCATCGGGCTGTACAAGGTAAAGAAATAGTTCTGCATATTTCCTTGACGTGCTTATTATACTAAGCTTTGAAGCAAAGAAACGTTAACAGGATAACATATCACTGCATTTTAAAAAAATCTTTTTATTATAATGCAAAATTTTGAACCTTTTTATAACAATTTCTATTTACGCGTATAAATATTTTGGAAGCTACACGGTACTACGCAAAGCTTTATGACATCATAGGTTAATGCGTGGTTATGTGTTGTTTCTGTGACAACAAGAGATGACCCGGAAGCGAAAGTTTTGGTTTTGTCTAACCAAAAAAAAAAGAAAAAAGATTTATAAAGGAAAGGCGGTTTAATAGAAATGTCTCGCCTGGAAAATCTTGACTCAAGCGGAATGATGTTGCTAGCTTAAAATCTAAAATATGTTTTAATGTATGATACAGGAATCAGAAAAAATAGTTAAAATTTAAATTGCTCAACAAGAAGCAAACACAATTGAATCGGGCGTATGTATGTTGATAATACTATAGTTATTTCATAACTTTGTTGCTCATTTTGCTGTAGTAAGAGTCTATCATAGATTTGAGATAATGAGTTAGTTGTGAGTAGATCTAGAACAATAGTCAATAGTAGTAATGATTATAACCCAACATCGTGTATTTATGTTTAAATAAAGATACAAATGTTAAAAAGATATTTGTTTTTTATAGGTAAATCAATTCTCTGTGACGATATTATTTTTTAATAGTGAGAGTAGCTCAACCGAACCATATACACTATGACTATGGAATGACTATAGTAGCAGATAAACTAAAGCTAAGAACTAAATTACTGAAGAAAAACTTAAAAGTTAAAGAGCTGAAGGATGCATTCATTGCAATAGAATTTGCAGCAGTGAGTGCCTTGTCAGGAAGTGAGAAAGAAATTGCACAAATATGACTATTTAAGATTAAAAGCATATAAACGCATGAGTTTATGGAGTGTTTTATATTGATATTTGTAATAGTTTATAAGTTTCAACTAACCAAATATTAATGCTGTCTGGTGCTGGGTAATTATAAATTCATATTCATCATTGTAGATCATGATAATCCATGAAATATCATTATAATTTACCTGGTAATATGCTTTTTTCGAATAATTTTTTTTTTTGGGGGGGAAGAACTAATGCTGTGCCAGCAACTAATGCCATAACACACAGGGTTTGGGGGAGGGATGGGGCCAAGTCACCCATCTATGAGAACCTACTTAAGCCTCTTGCCTTTAGAATTTACTTACCATACCATACCTTTGAGGACATAACCATAAGAAATCATAAGATGCATAAAATGCACACTACTGCATGCACACCAAAAAAAAAAGTGTAAAAGAGATTCCTCCACACACACAGAAAAGGGCTGAAATTGCCAAAATTGTAATAATTATAGGGAACATGTAAGATTTGATAGCCTCAGTAAGATGGTCAGTGCAGAGAAGCAGTTTTAATGTTTAGGGGTAGGGTTGAATGCAATGTGCAAAGTATATGATCATTGTTCAATGCTGGATTTGAAGCCACCACTTTGATATACGAGCTTGATGGCATACCAAATGAGCTGTCCGAGACACCTATTTTGAATGAGGTAGTGGGTACTGACTGTAACTAGAAATCTGGTAATGGTGTCATTTAACACTGTCAGTATGCTCATTTTGTCATCCTTTTGAATTAATATGTCCATTTTACCCATAAATGTCATTTACAACAAAATGGAAACATGAATTTTACTTTTTCTTTCTGTAGAGGAAAGAGTTCCTACTGATATGGAAGTGGAGGTAGGAAATTAACATTTATAAATACTGTTTGAATGATGTGTGAAAGGTGTGTGTATGTGTGTGTGTGCATGCACATGTGTGCGTACTCACACAGGCTAGTTTCTACATGGTTGTATTTTTAGGAAAAACAGTAGTTGACGAGTGTGTACAGTCACTTTATGTGTATTCTTGCATAAAGTCTTTGCCAGGCAGATTTAGCTGATCATAGCTGTTACGCAGGTGATGGAAGGGAGTGTGTAATTTGTGCATGCATGCCACTACATGTGTTCTTAGATACTTAAAAAACCTTACGGAGATATGGGATTACAATAAAGTACGCATAAGCTTCTTCAGTTCAACCATTTGGTTGTGAGGCAGTCAATAAAATATCATTTTATTTCAGCAGGTAATCAGTAAGATACTAGTGGTTGTTTACCATTTGTAATGTTGCTTAAAGAAAAGTTTGCTTTTAATTTTCATAAACTGTCTGAGGAAGCTTGCAGATATCCGCCTAAAAAGACTAAACACAAAAAGGTAAATTCAAAGGGAAATACATAAGTGGCACAAGAATTTTTCTTACATTTGTGTTTATGTTGCCATTACTGATCTCACAGCATTCGCAGAGCAGTCTGGGTATCAGCATCACAAGTCTTGATTACATGACTTCAAAATGATTCCATTCTGTGTTCCCAATCACCATGCGAGCATTCTCCGTTACAAATTTATAGTTAAGAACAGATTCATCATATGACAAACAATTTCATATACTTGAAAAGCACAATCTTCTCACATGATTTTATTAAAAATCCCATTGTAATAATGTATGCCAAGCAAGTGTCTCTCTCCTGCCAGTCGCACATGGTTGATCCAAATCAACAACAACAACAACAAAAATCTTTCCTCTTCAAGGATTTGGTACTATCAAAATGCAGTCCTTATAAAAGATTTCATCCAGAAACTATAATTCATGCTTTTGCAACTGACTGGCACTTTTATTTTTGTTACAGTCCAGCATCGGTGCTTCTGGAATTTTTTTTTTTAAACAAGGGTCAAATTGGCTCTTAGCCTGAAATTTGAGTCGTTTTGTAAAATAAAGCAGGGTCAACCTGCAAACTGCATCATTTTTAAATTTTTGTATGTAAATTACGCCCAGGTGTGCATTATCAGGAGTTCTGTGGCAATGTAACATGTAACCTTGATATCAAATTTTGGCATATACTGTGCCATGCTGTCTACACACACATGCTTGCAGGTATGAGCAGGGCACAACAGGGTTCCTGTTAAATTGTTAGGCAGATGACAGTACTGATGACAAAGATGGCATGTGGCAAAATGGTGGGAGTGGTCATGTCACAGAAAAGAGGAAGCAAGATGGCACATTGAAAAATAGTGGCAGTGAGATGGCATGTAACAAAATGATGGAAGTGTGTGGGCAGAAGCATAGTGATTAATGTTACAGGACAGTAGGTATGACAGAATCAAACATTTGTTGCACAAGAACTGAAGGGATCAAAATTTCTTAGTAACAGCATGAACAGTGAAATGACTGTACTT
The DNA here is from genome assembly GCA_004794575.1 of Lanistes nyassanus. Classification (NCBI taxonomy): domain Eukaryota; kingdom Metazoa; phylum Mollusca; class Gastropoda; order Architaenioglossa; family Ampullariidae; genus Lanistes; species Lanistes nyassanus. The sequence continues at coordinate 127,996 of SMGT01005381.1, forward strand.
AAAAAGCAGGTGGAACTGTGTGTGTGTGTCTGTCTGTCTATCTGTGTGTGTCTGTCTGTCTGTGTGTGTGTCTGTCTGTGTGTGTGTCTGTCTGTTTCTGTCTGTGTGTCTGTCTGTGTGTGTGTCTCACTGTCTGTGTGTCTGTCTGTAAGTGTGTGTCTGTCTGTGTCTGTTCGTGTGTGTGTGTGTGTGTGTCTGTGTATGTCTGTGTGTGTGTCTGTCTGTCTGTGTGTATCTGTGTCTGTGTGTGTCTGTCTGTATATGTGTGTGTCTGTCTGTGTATGTCTGTGTGTGTGTGTCTGTCTGTGTCTGTCTGTATATGTGTGTGTCTGTCTGTGTGTGTCTGTCTGTCTGTCTCTGTGTGTTTGTGTCTGTCTGTCTGTCTGTCTGTGTGTGTGTCTGTGTGTTTCTGTGTCTGTCTGTCTGTGTGTGTCTGTCTGTGTGTTTCTGTGTCTGTCTGTCTGTGTGTGTCTGTATGTGTGTCTGTGTGTGTGTGTGTCCGTCTGTTTGTGTGTCTGTCTGTGTGTGTCTGTCTGTGTGTGTGTATGTGTGTCTGTCTGTCTGTGTCTGTCTGTCTGTCTGTTTCTGTCTGTCTGTGTGTGTCTGTCTACATGTATTCTGTCAGGTGCTGTGAGCCTGCCTCTTGTGGGGTGGGGTATGGCACCTTACAAATTGCCCATTATTATTATTATTATTATTATTATTATTATTATTATTATTATTATTATTATAATTATTATTATTATAAAAACAACCTTAAATGTTTTCAGAGGGTCAAGAGAAAGGTTAGTGGTTGTCACCATGCAAATCCTGCAGCTTGTGAGGTAGGCCACTGATACACAGTACACCTCTGCTTGTCTCTTTCCTTATATTTCCATATTCTGACATGGTTTAATTTACGTAGAACTCATGTGCATGCATCTTGTGTCCATCCTCTTGACTCTGTAACCTTAACCACAATTTTTTTTTGGTTGGGGGGGGGG
>SMGT01005381.1:128986-192846 GCA_004794575.1 Lanistes nyassanus
TCTTTTTTCTGTTTAGTTAGCATAAGTTGAACTATTTGTTGGTGTTCTTTAACTCTTATGTAGTTCATTCATGCAGCACCAAAATGAGAAATTTTAAATTTCCATCCATCAGGTATAGACAGAATTCGTATTTTTATTTGTAACTATATTTTTATAACATGATATCAGTGCCCTGTTGCTGGCTATTTTAGAGGAGAGGGAAATGTTTATGCAGGCATTGACTCATGGTTTTTACGTACAGATGCTGAGTGTAACCATCCACTCAGAAGAAGCCAGCAAGGCAGCAGATCACTTCAGAATCCTGTCCTCAAAAGTGAGTGGCTGTGCCTATACGATTCCAGATGATCACATGACCTTGTTTGCCAGCTGCCTCAGGTTCAGCTTGGACCCAGTCGGAGTAATTGTTTTCAAAGTGGCAGCTGAAGACGATTTACACAATGAAATAAGTTTTCAGTTTGTCTTACAGGCATGCCAAGGACATGGAATTGGTAGGCGGCTCCTGAGAGAAGCTTTGGACATAATGGTGGCAGCCAACCATAAGAAAATAAAACTAGATGCTTGTAAGCGTTCCGTTGGATTTTACAGAAAGCATGGTTTCAGGCAGATTGGTTCACCTGCACAGACACTTTGTCGTGGTTCTCCATTGTTTTCCAGTATGTTTCACATGGAGCATGCACCCATTTGATATCCATGAATAAATCTTGCCTTTTGATAACTTGTCAGTATGTTCAGGTTTAGCTTCTCCCATACAAGATTTTGATGGTTTCTCAAAACTGTTGCTAAAAAACCTGGTTGAAGGATGTGGGATCAGGTTCTGGATCAGGGTCTGTTCACAATTATTTCTAATACTTGTGATCAGTGTCCTTTACACAGTGTAAACTGGGTTTTTTTGTTTGTTTGTTTGTTTTTACATTTGTCTTATAGTTCCTGATGGTAACCTGAACACAGAAGTTAATTATGGCATTTTTTTAGAACTAGCTGCAGACACTGAAAACAGTTTTCATTCCAAAACAGCTGAATCAGAACTGTGTCTATGTAATTTATGATGTCTAAGGCATACAGACAGCGAGTCACGTACTCTTTTGCAAGCAGTGTCTTTGGAGAACAAGAAGAGACTCAAATAGACTTTCTCATTTTTCCCATTCACTTTGGATCTTTACGCTATAGAAAAGCTGCTAAAACTGGCTTGCACATCATCATGCTGTTGGTGCTTCAATTGGAATTAATCCTCTTAGAAGAAAAGTGTGTTCATGCGAATTAAGTAAACAGTAAGTTCATTGACATTCAGGCTTGTTTTTTGTATGAAATCTCTGCACTATGTGTCTGAAAAAGCATATTTATTTCCACTATGTCAAATTTTTAGACACTTTGACACAGTTAACTTACAGATTTGCTACCTCTTCCATTGCTGTTATGTGTTCAACAAAGAAATGAAGTTATTGGATGTAAGCAGAATTTTACTACTTGTAGCCCTGATGGCATCATTGTCTTTTAATTTTTTTTAAGAGATATGAGAAATAATAATGTCATCTTCACTAAGACAGACGTAAATGGCAATACTCTGGTGAGATGAGAGAATGGGACGTTCAGTACAAGTGAGTTCCACTGCACATAGCCTTGGACATCTCTTGTGTACTGGCCATGATGCCAGCGTACAAACGAGTCCTCATGGGCCATTTCTGCACAAGAAGATTGAAAGTAAAATTGTGTTGGACTAGTTAGATCATTTGTTCATTCATTCTGGTATTTATTCATCAAATCATTATCTGACTTTGTAAAATTAAAAAAGACAGACAGACAGTATGGCTCCTGTCATTATTACTTCAGCTCTGTAAATCATGGTATTATATGCCTTTTACTGCTTTATAAATTATCGTGTTGCATGGATATTAATCAGTTACATTATTTAAAAAAATAACCATGTACAATGTAGGTGCACTGGATGAAAGTCTAGTTTGGAGGTCGGTAAATGAAAGATTGCGAAATCTTTTATGGTTGCATGTTGTCAAACAGATGGCAAATGTATTTATACGATGTGGTAATCTGTCCAGGGACCTACTGTCAAAGAAATTGCGTCACCAAGAAAAGCAAATGGGGTATGAAAAGATGTTATTGATGGTGATGATGACATGAATGGTAATGATGTATTAAAAACAAAGTGTGATCTGGCTAAGTTAACAGGATGTGTGATGGTACAAAAAAGAAAGAACTTGGAACGTTATGAAACCAAAGTGCTTACCTTGACCGGATGTAGTAGGCCATCCACTCGCAGACAGGATATTGTCTGGCACCTGTCGCCGTGGCCTGAGTGTTCAGCCTGTCTGCCTAGGGCTGATTGTTGGGCGCTACATGGAAGTACACCAGGAACCCTGCCAACGCAACCAGCGACACTACGTCCTGGTTTTCCAGATCCCTTATCACTCAAAATCTTGTACTCAAAATCAGCTCGATGCACTGACCGTCTTCCACGCACAGCATGCACCGGAAGTGGTCGGTCAACGGTCTGCTGCCTGACTTGGGGCTGGGTCAGGTCGCCGTGATCTGTCGGCTGGTCGCAGGACGTCTCCGCAGGCAGGCAGGATAAGGTCTTGGTGAGGTGGGCGATGTAGGTAGTGGCCAACAGCAGCACGTCCAGCTTGGACAGCTTCGTGTCTCGGGGCACGGCCGGCAGGGAGCGCTGCAAGTCCATAAAGGCCATCCTCAACGTCTTGACCCTTGACCTCTCTCGTGCTGCGTTGGTGCCAGGAGCCGTGTGGTGCTGTGACTTGTTCTTTGATGCTGATGAGGAACATGACGATGACATTCGCTTTCGCTCTCTCTTCACAACCGAGTTTGGTCTCGACCTAACTTGTTCTTGCTGTTTAAGTTTCTTGAACTCCGTGGGTTCCATTATGCTGAAGAATCACTAGGATTCGATTCAGGCTGGGATGTTTTCTCGGTGTTGTTTCAAAGATTATTTGCTATCGCCATACTTGTTTGATAACTCATCCTTCCCTGACGAATAACTTACAATAGAATGTCTTTCTTAGAGTTTTCCCTTCCATGACTTTAACATTCCAGCAGACGTAAATCCATTCACATGGAAAACTGCGTAACACAAAAGACACGTTGCTCTTGGCAGCAATAGTTCTCTGGCTTTAGATAAGTTGGCAGAAATCACCCCTAAGGAGGCTGTCGGTCAGATTGCAGGACGGATCCAAGGTACGAAGTTGGTTTTATTGTCGTCGCCTGTGCTCGGCGTGGTTCGAGCTGTTGAATGGAAGATGTGGTGGCTTATAAATAATGGCACAAGTGGTGCACGTGCAGTGTTCGCCAGATTCCCAAGGATGACCCCCCTTCTGCATGGGAGTGGATAGAATTCTTATCCCTCACTTTGCTATTCTGTGAATTCTGTACAGATTGACGCCGACCTTTGGGCTCTCCTCCCCCCTCTCCCTCTCTCCTTTCTCTTTCCCTTCTCTCTCTCTCTCCTCAAGTATCGCTCAGTCGTCATCATCCAGCCCACTTCATCCCCTTCTTGCCTCCAGGCAAGTTTCCGCAAACTTTGGTTGACTGGATGTCACGTGCACTGGTTTTTCTGGTTCGTTCCCGACAAGGAACTGCAGGCTTTTTTTTTTCTTAGTAATTTTAGCCGTAATCTTCTATTAGCCAGCAACTGTGATGGTATTTGAAAACGTTGCTGGAGTCGAGTTGTCCAATTGCGTTGTTCCAATTGTTCAGGTGAAGAGAGATAACCGGTTTTTGGAGCTGTGTTTTGCTGTGGTTTTGGCTCCGGTCACACCCGAGGGAAATTAACTCTCACCTGTACAGCTGAGCGCCCGCTACAGATCAGTCATTATCATAAGATAGAACTAATTCAAGAAGTCTTTTAAAGAATCTGTAACGCCAGTTTTGCGTTGTTATTGTCGAGTGCAGGGGCGGGACGAGCCTAGGGTTGGGGGTGGGAAGTTGGGCAAACGACGCATTGAGACGCAAAGCCCATGCAAATGGAGATTGAGATTCGACTTCTGTCTTCGCCTTTTCTTGGGGAGAAATTTGCTCCGAAATTTTATTCTAGGCGAGATACTACGAAAACTACTTTTTGTGGAACGTTTCAGAGGCATTGTAGCTATGTTCGGGGATCTATCGTGCTTTCGTCACAATGCTTTTTCGTAGTTTTTTTGGTGAACACTGGCTTTTTTGGTGTTGTTGAACATTTGGAACACCTTACTTTCGATATTTTGACTCCAAACGGCGGACTTGTTTGCGCTTTTCAAGGGAAAGTTTGATATTGTTTACTTGTGCCTACACTTTACGTGTTGTTGTAGTGTCTATAGTTAGTAGTTAACTCTGGAAGACCACTGTGGTCGAAAAGATCGTGACATCATCGGGCGTACTCGTTTTCGCACTGAGGTCGAACATCGATCGAAAAAAAATATACCGGCGAAAAAAACATCTAAATCTCTCCACTACACCTATAGTTCAATGCAGGAGCGATTGTGAAATGTCTACAACATCTGAGATGCTTGGAGACGCGTCTGTGCAGTAACTGCTGCATGCTGGCTTCTGCAGTAAGCCACTGCCATTCCTGCGGATGCACCCACGGACGCTAGGAATATAGATAGTCGTCGTGCACCTATTTCGGCGGGAAAACAGCTGGAGAACAAGTACCCTTCGGATGCTGTGCGCATGCGTGGTGATGTCATGGCTCCGAGAAGCGAGCCGCCTCACGGGCTCAAGTGGCTGTCAGGACTTGTGGGCGGAAGGCGAGGATTTGATGCGACTGACATGCGTTTGAACGCCGAGTGAAAGGCATGCTTTGCATGCGCAGACAAGTCAATCTGTCAGGCAGACCTGGCGGGCAGGGAGGTACTTACGCAGCATATATCATGCATAGTACTATTTGTTTAATACGGTCGCAAGATTTCTCTCCAGTATAGACTAGTAGAATGATCTTGGTTTTTTATTTTTTTTTGGGGGGGGGGATGGATAAGTTTTGAGGGATAGATAAGTTTCAGTATTGTACACTGACTTTTTGTACCCAGAGTTTTCCCACTGGCTTACACAGGTCTCTTGACTATCTACGTGCGTCACCTCGACCTCGACCTCGACCCCGCTGAACAGTACATGGAACCTCTGGTCTGAGTGTTCATAACTCCAGTTCATACGTAAAGGCTGACATAAGATACAATCGCTCCTTGGACCGAAAGTACAGATACGAATTAAACACATGTATGATGTAAGTCAGCCCAAAGCCGAAAGGTCGACGAGTTGAGCTCAGTGCGGGCTTTGTTGTAAAAGAAATAGAACAAAGACAGAAAGTAGCGTCGTGTGCTGGCAGCCCAGGGTATGCAGAATCCACGGACAGACTCCATATCGTTAGGACGCTGGAAGAGAGCTTCTTAGCAACCGACTGTTCGGATGACAAACAATCCGACAGACATTATCAGTGCGTTGCTATGAGCCTCCAACTGTTGCCGCTCTCCCTTTCTGCCCATACATTTCCCGGAAATAGCTAGTCATCTCCCTTGATCACTTTCTGCGTGTCGAGGCAGATCTCCCCTTTCGCACGTAAAATCCTGCATTATCTTCTCTTGTCGTATGGCGCCGCTGCGCGGGTCTCTTTATGAGTCTGACCTCAGCTGAACTCGATGACCCCGTCACCTCAGGTCACGTGTCACCTCACCGCCAGACCTATTCCCGACTTTGTTCGGAGGAACCTGCATCTACTCTGCTGTTTCGTTTATTGTTTTGCTCTGACTTTTGTGAGTCACTGTTCACCAAGTGACAAGAAGTATAAAGGTTTCAGGGGAAACAGACTGCCTCTAGTGGAGCTATATACAGCCAGAAAAGTTTGTTTTGAGAAAGGAGAATAAAAAATGTGTGGGAAGGTAGTCTGGTGCAAAAGACTTCAAGACATCCGCCAGTAAACACTGGAACAAACTGGCTGTGGTATCTCTGTTGACTTTCTCTAAAGTTACAAACATTAGCGTTTGTCATGCATTGTGGTCCATGTTAAAGTATTTCCTATACTGCCGTTTTTTTAAAATTTTCAATGACGTTTTCTCCACAAATTGCTTTAGAGGAGGCCCCCCCCCCCCTTATACCCACTCCCCGACGGCTGGCGGCATGAGACACGGGAAAGGTGGTTGAGGGTTGCATCATTTTTTTTAATTTCCTTTCCTCATGATCCGTCTCTTGCACTGCGTTGCTCTGCTTTTTGATATCAACGTTGATGATGTGTGTTAGTAGGAATTCTTCGCTGCTGGTTTTTCTTGTCTCTTCTGGGTCAAAACTAAGCCTTTCAGTCTCTGCCTTCCCTGGCAGGTTGTGTGCGTGCGTGCGTGTTCATGAGTGGGTGGGTGAAGGGACTTGTATGTTCGTGTGAAGGTGCGATGTATGCAAATATGCGTAGATATTAAGTTGTTGTATAGCATGTGAAATATAAAAAAAAAGAAAAATAGAAAATCCCCTTAGTCTGAGCCAGGGTTGGCCAACCTTTTTGGAATAGCGGGCCACTTAATTCACAGTTTCCTTAACCATCCGCGAGCCGCAGGTGTGTGTGTGTGTGTGGCGTGCGCGCGTGCGCGCGTATGTGTCGCAGGGTGGGCGCGCGTTTTCTTTTTGCCTGGAGAGGTAAGGATAATTTACACTGGTTGTTTGTGCTGTATAGAAATGTATACCTAAGATACCACGAGAAATCCCGCACCGAACTTAGAAAGAAAATAACTGATGCTCACCCTAATTAGGGCGATTTGTTTTAACCTGTTGGCTTTTTGCCACATTAGTTTCCGACACAGCGAGCTGATTTTGCCACAGAGACTTTTGCGACAAACTGCGACAGAGAGTTGTATTTGAGACACTTTTCAACAATGTGAGACTTGTATGTTCTTTGTCGTTTTGAATCTTGAATACTTGATCCCTTGTAAATATACAGTCTAACAGTTTATTAGAGCTCTGATCTTTTTCAATTTTCGACTTTAATTTTTACACTTTTAATTTTATCGAAATCTATATGGAAGCAGGAAGACTGTTATATTTCTAAAGACACTAAAGGCCTTCGCTTCGCGGCCACACGAAAAGGTCTTGACCCACAGGTAGCCCATCCCTCGTCTAAGCACCCCAGAGAACACGTATTTGTTACGCACGCCCGTGCAAATAGTAAACAACCTTGCAGTCGAACAGATAAAGTACGTCACTCAGAATTAAAACCGTTGGCAGTGCACAGGCACGCATGGACACACGCACACACACACAAGGGCGGTTTTTAAATAAATTAAATTATACCACGAACATCGCGACTTAAAATTCGCCAGCTTGTTTGACACGGACGCACGAACTACAGGAATACCCATGCAGTGTCTCCCTTAGCCATGTTGGCCAGGATCTGCTGAAGCGACACAACCCAGCCACCACAACCAAACTAATTCAGTGACGTAGTGTGCGTGACACGGCGTTATGGCTGGTGATACATCCCCAGGAGAGGGGTGGAGTAGTAGGGCATCAGCACGAGCAGCGCCACCTTTTCACGGGCACGCACTCTGACTCATTAGCACGGGCTCGTTCTAAGAGTTATCTTCCTTTATCCACTGCACGGCGCTGGCGACGCGCGTTCGTGTCCGTTTCGAGGCGAGATGTATTCGTCCCAAACGGCGAGGCTTCTTGATAACAGCACCTCCCTCTCGTTTCCGTCAGAGGGCGCTATCTGCAGGCGGACGCGAGCTTCACTAACATGAATAATGAACAATTAACCCCAACACGACAGTCCAGGTTATTGAAACATAATTACATGATCTCATTCTGTCTTCTCCCCCCTCCACCAATCTCCCCATGTCTCTCCCTTTCTTCTGTCTCCCCCTCGCCCTCCCTCTCTATCCCTCCCCCTCTCTCTCCCGCGTGCTATATTTATCCCAGTGCTTACTGATATATTAAAATCTGTTGCAACTCGCAGTAACAACCAAGCAATAAATTACCAATAAAATTCTATAAGTATGCTAACACAAGCGTAACATCCAACAAAAAGGTTTACAATTTTTGCAAATCTTGCCTGTTTGGTCTGGTTCGATAAACTGACTACAGTAAGAATTACTCATGTCTACTAGTATACTTACGTCAGTGGTGTCGAGCTGCCATTAAATGAATGTTTATTACCTCATCCAGGAAATAATATCACCTTACAAAAGTGCTATTATACATGAGTTGGTATGTTATTCCTAAGACACTAAAACATTATTTGAAAGACCGTGTAGACTTTAGATAAATTTTATGCTTCCTATATTGCATATTCTATGCTGTAAAATCTACAGTCCGGTATTGTTGTCAGGGGAAGAATAAGTGAAACACTTTTCGTTTTGTTGATACTGTCTCATACGCAACTCTGTGATCATTCCACTGCTTGTATTTCTTGCTCGCGTGCGCACTTATACCAAACATCCTGATAATGATGGAAATATACAAGAAGTATACACGAACATGTCATTATGCAGCCTCAATGGTAGTAGACAGGCTCGTGTCACAGGCTGTAGAAGTGGTCTAGCCCTAGCGTCCCACTCCTTACTAACCTCCCTAATCCATTCCCCCAGCCTATCCCCAAATACAAATAAGTCAACGGAAAGAACAGAAACCAAAGAAATGTCTCCTTAGTCCATGGAATTCAGTTACTATGTGTCGTGTAGAATATATAAGCTGCATAGAGAGGAAGCAGGCACGCTCGTGACTCTAGCGTGTTAGTGAGGAAATAGCTGTGAGCGGACTATTGTAGAAACCGCGCCAGAATTATTTCTGATTGCACACCTGTCAGGTTTTTTTTTCGTCCTGTCGGGACCAGTTACGTCGTAAGAGTTACAGTAAGAGTATTGTTAGCTGGCGTGACCAACCGAGGGTCATTTGCTACAGTGAAGAGTTATGTGACGTCATTCTTGAGAGACAGTTGGACTTGCCACCATTGCACTGAGGACGGACAATTCCTTCTGTAAATTGTGTCTACGTTTCACTCGTTGAGTCATGTGACGCACGTATCGCCGACGTGGACTGCTGGGATTGTGATTTTATCTGTTGTATGTAAATAGTGCATGCGTGTGGACACGTGTAGCATGCCGCTGGGATGTGTACATGAGAGGGAGTATGTCTTTATGATTCATGTCTAGTAGTTGTGCAGTGGAGATTCGTCATCGTAACTACAGTAGTGTTTTTACCTCTGCCTTCTTTCATTGGGAGGTGTTTGCGGCAAGCAAGGGGGTGGGGACTTGAGACGGAGTTGGAAATGAACGCGAGAATCGGGCAGCGACTAGCGGTTATCTCCCCTCCTTGGCACAGTTTTAGGTTGCGTCAGGGATTGCGAAATCGGAAAACAACATAACCAGGTTTTATGACAAATAACTGATGTCCTTGTAAGGTGTCTTGTCAGATGCGGAATTGGTTTTCACACCTGGCCAATCTCGTTTAATGGTGATTAACCTGCAGTTTAGTAAAAGACCACTAACGAAACGGTTTCATCGCAATCCTGTAACTTATAAATGATTGAATGAAATCGTGTAAAATACAAGTTTTCATTAGAACGGCGTAGTATATGTACATGTTTACAGTCAATAAATAGTAATATTTCATGAGGTACGTGTAAATAGTCTGATCTCATCAGGATCAAGCCTCAGAATCGGAAGACCTGTTCGCTGTGTTTTCACGTGCACATTTAGATTTAGACAGGCGACAAGAGCGTCTATTCAACCCGAATATGAATTTTTAAAAAAAAGCAGGAAGACGTTAGACGCGACAGAGCTCCCAACGTGGCCAGAAATTATTCCAGACCACGTGGTCAGATTTTCCCCAAGTCCAGCGTGAACATCACATGCCGGGTCGAATGCAGGTATAATGGCCTACCGGACACAGAGAATCTCGAGCACTGGCGTGGTCTACACAGATATCGTTCTGCCAGCACTGCACAAAATGGAAACAGGTGCCATTCTCCAGCAGCCAGGTTGTCTCAAGAAACACCGTCCTGATATGCACAGTTTGCGACAGAAGTCATGGAGGGCGCAGCTGCCAATCACAGCCGCATCAGCAGCACTAGGAATTCAATCGTTAACCCTGGTGGGGGTCAGGGGTTGAAAGGACACGGGCGAGTAGTAGGCTGGTACAGCAGTAAGGGGGGGGGGACTTTTCCCGCAGGGAGAAGGGAGGAAAGAAAGAGAAAAAGATTAGGTCTGAAAATGTAGAACAACGGTCGCATTGCCCGGAGTGGAGAATGAGGGAGGGAGCGCAAGCTCAGCCCCCACTTTGAGGCCTGTAGATCAGAGAAATTGCCAGAAGGTGGCAGCAGAGAGTTGCACACGGCACGTAAGCGTCAAAGGACGGACTTTTCAGGGCGCCCCTAAGAAGATACTAGTAATGTTCTGCCTGAGTACAGAAATGTTTAATTAGACAGACTTATTTACTAGTCTAGCACGTAGCAATGCTTGTCAGTGATTTCCAACGTCGCGCCACCTGCCAGAGTTTCAGACTATAAACTGTTCTGACGGCAAAAACCCGCCTGTTATTGGTGCCGAGACGCGCAAGAGGCCATACCAAAACAACAGTAAGCAAGCAATCGTGCTGGCACACCCCTAACCCTACCTTGTTGGTTCGGTTACCAAACAGTGGTAATGCCAGATCGGGGCTGGGATCATTACCACCTTCCCGCAGCAGTATCGCATAGACTGGACAGCAAATTCACCAGACCTTAACCCGATCGAGCACCAGTGGCAAATCACACACCGCCTTTTGCGTCAGGCGATCCCGCCAATGATGCTCGGGACACTGGCTCAGTCCATGCGACAGCGGTGGCTCTGTTGCGTGCAGGCCAATGGAGGTTTTGAGACTTGATTCCTGCTCTGACCTTTGTATACGCCTATCGTGTGTCTCGTAACTAAATGAATTAGTTTAACAGGAAAACAATATTTTACAGTGGTTCAACAAAGCACCCTGATGTCGGCCGGGCGCTAATGAAGTTATCGCCGCTCCTGCGACAATTACGCTTGATGGGAAAAGACAAGGGGAATGTTTTTGTTTTCTCTGCACACAAGCCCTGACGTTGTAAAGACCAAAGGACACCAAGCAAACACACACTTTTTGTTTTATCTCTGCGCACAAACCGTGATTGTAAAAACCACAGGACATACACAAAGCGAACTTTACTTTTCGTGCGTGTGTGTCCGATTCCCTGGTTTTACAACAACCAAAAAAAAAATCACGTGTACGTCTACCTGAAAGGCTTAGTGAGAGCCAAGGGTACGCGGCTGGTTTTTTTGCAATTGGCACCCAGGCACAAAGAAAAGATGATTACGTTTCGCTGAAGTGGACATGACCAATGGACTGGTAACAAAAATCAGCGACGTAACTTTCTATGAGGAAAAGTTTGTCGGCTTTTGTGTCGATGTCCATCAGAGATTTTACACAATAAAATTGGGATACAATTTTTAAAAAAAAATCAGTTTATTAATATATTGACAGTTACGATGTCAATATATAAAAATATAAATACAAAGAAAGTTTGGGAAGCAGCTTGCACAACAAAGTTGGAAAGCAGTAAATGTGGCGTGGTACAGGATTTTATAGGAACCGTTCTTGTTTCCGTGATATACTGAAGACTCCAATAACTATTGAGACAGTCTTAATCTTCCTTCATTCCCTTATTACTTTCTCCTTCTCCTCCTGTTCAAACCAACATCAATTTTAACACGATAACAAGAACAGGAGTAAAAAGAACAAATTTGGACGACAGATACTGCGTATTGCAGATATGGCAAGATTGAACTTTTGCCGGTATTTTTTTCTTTATTCCCGGGGTGACGCTTGTGAACGAGAGTCAGACGGTGTGCGCATGCGTGAACAGCGCCGTCAAGAGGCTGGTGTTTAGCCAGCGGCAGGAGAGAGTCTGGAAATCTAGACGCCCCCGGCCTGCCATGCTCACCTCCGGACCAAGTGTTGAAAGCACGTGCACAAACACAATACAAAAGAGCATTCGGCGAAAGCAAATACTCTTTTGGCAAAACGCATTTTCCCAATGGCATCGTTACATTTGCTATAGCCAGGCCCCGGCGCTGGGGACAAAATATTGACGTGAGGCAAGATGCTAGAGAAACGAATTGCACGTGCAATAACATGAAATGCGCGCGCGCACCGGGCGGCAGCCGCTTTTCGCTGGAGGTTAACGACAACAACGATGAAGAAGAGATAAGCTGGATCGACGCAGTTAAGCCTGGTTTGAGTTGGATGACACTTGAGTTTCCCTGCTGATAACTGCATCCGTTAAGAATCGACAAGACATTGAAATGGTAATTCTGACTGATAATTTGACCAGTCCTCAGCAGACATCATAGCTGGTTATATTTTAAATGCATGCATTCGTCAGGCACTGAGCGATGATAGTTATGGTGAATGTGGTAGTAGCTGGTAGCTGTAGCAGCTGAATCAAGTTGTGTGCGTCCCCGCATGCAAGATGAGGTCAGTCGGTAATCTAAATTTGTCGGTCCATTATCGGCTACCGGGCGACATCGCCTTGCATGTTTGGATGTTCACAAATTCCTTTTTGGAATATAGTCATTACTAAAGTCCACAGCAGCTACAGTCCACTGTCCAAAAAGTTGAAGGGTGTTGATACTTATCGGCCTCATTGGTACGCTGTGGTAGGTTCAAGGGATACCGGCGCGCGAACAAAAACTAGGGAATTTCGCAAATTTGCGTTCTTGACTAAAACAATAGTAGACATTTCTTGTTAAGAAAATGAAAGTATTCAATTCTGAAAAAAAAACTAATTTTTCTTGTATTCTGCCTTTGTTTTATCTTGGTAACCATCAATGTTTGGTAATTAAAGATCAAGTTCGAAATGTTACTTTAGCATAGTAAGCAATAGAGACAGCACCATTATATTAATTAAAATATGTACATGTACAAATTCCCTCTGGATAATCCAAACCTATTTAAAATCAGTTTTTGTCCTATCATCAGAAAAATCCAATGTACAGTTTCTTTTTGCGGGTTTTTTTGTCATTGTCGTTATCCTCATCAGTATCAACATCATTATTCTTCATCGAAATGTGTATTGGTCCTTTTTCCCCTCATCTGCCGACACCCGTCTCAGACCCCCATCCCCCTCCAACTCGTTCTTTATTTCCATCTCACCTTCTCATGTCTCATGTTCTAATCACTGAAATAGTTGCGTGCTGCTTTTTGAGACAACACAGACAGGCCGCCGCCCTTTCGCCCAGGAACCCGAAGCAATAAACACACCTTGGCAGTACCTGGGTCACGCAGTCCGTCGGCCGTTTGTCTCTCGCGAGCCTCGTGCGAAAGCTCCTGATCGAATTAGATGCACGTGAGGTGGAAGTTTGAACGGAGGAGGAGGGCCTTGGCTTGACCAGATGACATTTTGAGTCTTGCATGGGATGATTAAAACATGCCGAGATCATTAAGTCATGCTTCACATCTGATCGATACCTGATCTAGAGAAAGAACGGCCCGCACAGGCGTACTCGACCATTGCATTCTTGCAGTCAGTCGGTCGGTCGGTAAGTCGGACGGACGGACGGACAAGCCGAGATCGACGAAGGGGTCTGTGGGCTGTCAAGTCTTGCCTACTCTGGGCCGGCTTGCATGAGGATTCGTACTGCTCTTCCAGTCATAAGAAGGGTCGTAAGGTGTCAAAAACTCCCTCTTTAATTTTATAAAACGTGTTATATACGTGTGAGTGCGTGTACGTGTTCACATTTCTTAATCACCCAGTCACTCCAAAACAAACACAACTGTGGTTCCATTTCCACCCTTTGCTTTAGTACACACAAAGAAAATATTTGAAAATTTAACAAACACTTACATGGGTGTGTACCAATATTCCAACTGTAACGTTCAACGTAGACAACGATCAAAAGTGTCTGTTTTTCTTACAGCACGTTGACGTTTAATGCACACACCGATCAAAAGTCTCTATCTTTTCTTACAGTGAGTACGTTGTCGTTTGGTTCTCTCTCTGTAATCGGGGACAAACTCTGCAAATCCGCGGATTCTTACGTGGTTTAAGTGTGCCTTCCTTAGCACTACTGTCCGTAAGCCCACACGGTCTAACGGACGCGAAATCGGTCTTCTACAAGAAACTGCCAGATTATCGACTCTGCAGCAATTACTAAAAATGTCCTCCACTCTGAGAAGTACATACAACAGCAGATTTCAATTCTGCTAACTGGTCAAGTTCTTGGACTTGAATCCTATCCCTGCTTCGATTTCGCTACATTACTTCGAGTTTATTGCTATAAGGCTCAGTCACCTTTGATAGCTGACCACGGGCTAGTTACCGATGACGAAATTTAGATGTTTACTACAAGGTGTATATGTGAACAAGCGAAACTTCGATGGGTTGCGGGCCCTAATGTACAGTCCGATCACGTGATGTCAAAAATTGCATAATATTTTAGTATTGGAAAAGTTTCTAGAAAGTTTGTCTCCAATGATTCAGCAGTTTTGAAACTACCCAGTAAATTTTATTCTTTAAAAGCCTCCCTAAGTGAAAAACACCGGAAAAAGTCTTCACTCTTGAAAGGCGAAGGTCTGGCTGACCTGCTGTTGAACTCCCCTCTTTCCCTCTTTTTTTTTTTTAAAAAAAAGTGTATGTACCGGTTACTAGGCGTTCCTGACATAATGCTTATTGGTCCTGTGTATTTTACGTACAAGGCGATAAGAAAGCTCGTGCAGCCCCCCCCCCCCCCCCCAATCTACGTTTATACACTGAGCTCCGTGAACAGTATGGGTGCAAAGTCAGCAATTATCGCCCCTATCGGCGCCTCAATTGACGAAGACGGCTTCGAGGTCATCGCAGAAACAATCGCAGATCTGCCATATCTGGCCAGGATCGGGCGCCCTCTAGCGGCAATGGGCAGGAGTGCTCTATTCGAAAGGTGCCACTTCTGGCTGGCATCCAGTCGTATCGTCGCCATCTTGTTTTCGCGCCTGTCGGAGCGCGAGCGCGTGGCGGAAATGAGTTACCCCTCTGTTTCCTAGACATGTCTTTACAAAGGTAATGTGTTACCCCTCTGTTTCCTAGACATGTCTTTACAAAGGTAATGAGGAGGCCGGCTGTTCTGTTTTATGCAAGACATCAAGCCTAGTCTACTATATGCAGATCAATGAAACTAAGTTTAAAAATCCGTTGTGGCAATTTATTGTAGCAAATGAGAGAGATATATGTTTATATATAGAGAGATAAAAATGTTTTTAATTTTAATTTCTCTTATTTGCTTATTTGTCGTGACTTCCATGCTCCAGGCATGTTCCGGGTTGAGGAACATTCCGATCAATAAATCAATTATTAAATATGTGTGTATGTGTTTCACAGAGTAAACAAGCTCTGGTAGCACTTACAGGCGAGAAATAGATATATAGATATAACCAAATTTAATTTGCGATGGGTGTGTAAACATCTGCTTAAGACGCCCTGTGAATATGGCAAAATATTTTTATGTTCGGACGCTCGATCGAACGTTCTTGGCAGAAATTCTGTTCGGACTTTAAGGCTGCTTACTTATGCGCAAGACCGAAGCATCTCTGCGCAAACTCCCAGAGATTCTGAGTGGTGTGTCTAACCTTCCAGACGTTTGAAAGTATAGGGGATAGTTCTTAACAGGAAGATTGGGTCGTAGTTCGCCGAACCTGTGGTGGCTTGCATGATGCTAGTCAGTGCACTTCCAGGCGTAAAAGTAGTCGTAAGGCCCGTTAGCCCTGTGTATTTTACGTGTACATTTACATATGAACATGAACCTGGGGTGGCTTGCACAAATGTTCGTAACTGCACTTTCGGTCATAAAACAGGTCGTAATGCCTATTAGCTCTGTGTATTTTATGTGCATCTTTATGTATGAACAGGAGATAAGAACGCTCATGCAAGCCAGCCGAGGTCCTGAATATGTGGTCATGTTTTGCGAACTGGGAAGTACATGGGTCCAGTTAAGAAAGAAAGTTAAGAAAATTGACGAAGTGTTGACACAGAGATAAGACCCAGCTTGGTGCTGGGTTCAAACGTTTTCAGTAGCTGCCAGGCTTCGTTAATGAGCCAGCGACAAATGGTTTGACAGGGTTTAGATTTCGAACCAGTTCGCATGTCCTTGAAGCCCGTTCAGAGAGATATGTTGCACGTGCGAGAACCAAAAACCGTAGGCTTGAATTTGTCATCTCTCTTTCAACGTAACATTTGTGAAGTAAAAGGCTTTGATTTTTTAAGAGGATTCCTTTTTGCCATAGAATTCTAGAATCTGAAAGCCGCGTTGCTTGTTTTGGTTGCAGGGTTTATTTCTACTGGTGTGGTTTCCAGGATTGGTTTCGCTGCCGTGTCAGCAACAACCACAGGCTTTCAGTTGAGGAAAAGCTGCAGAAAGTACATGGAGATCTGAGAGAACCCTGGAAGCTGGAGGATAGGAAGCTTTGGACAAAATATTCTGGAATAGTTTCAACTCAGTGTGTAGGTGTGGTTTGTTTTGCTGATTACAAGCTGTTTGCGCGGACTGAATAAAAATCCAGCATAACCCTACGAAAAAAAAACGAGTGCGGGTTACCGACTGCGCTTATATTTGCATGTGGAAAATTTTATAAATGCCTGGAGCAATTTTTAAAAATTCTTGTGGGGTGCACACGTGCACGTCAGACTGTGTTCTTTGTCCGTTGCTTTCACATTTGGCTTATACAGCTTTCGTTCTATTTTTCTTTTTCTTCGCTCCCTTGTTCTTGTGTTCGTTCACTCATCCATTCCTTTGTTCGTTCTTTCGCTCGCTCGTTCGCCTGCTTGTTAAATCGTTTGTTCTTTCGTTCATTCGTTTGCTTGTTCGTTCTCCTTCTGGTACATTGTGCATGTTTCTCAAAAATATTGCAAGGCAAAAGACATGTAAAAAGGAACTACGTCTTTCTCAAATTGAAACAAAAAACGGGGTTAAACACGCATTCAGTGTCAGTGGAATTTTATTTAAACTCTCTTATGTTGCATCTGACTGTTGTGCAAACTTCTAACAGAACAACGGAATAGACGGACGAACGAAAACACGAACGAACGAACAAACGAACGGAAGAAATAAAGCTCCAATGAACCAAAATGAATTTGGACTTACCAACAAGTAATAATTTAACACAGCTTAAAGGAAGACATTAGAAGGATGTAAAAGACACACGAAACAAACTGCAGTGAGAGGGAGGAATATAAGTGTAACATGAAAGCAGGAAACAA
Organism: Lanistes nyassanus; assembly: GCA_004794575.1. Taxonomy (NCBI): domain Eukaryota; kingdom Metazoa; phylum Mollusca; class Gastropoda; order Architaenioglossa; family Ampullariidae; genus Lanistes; species Lanistes nyassanus. The sequence continues at coordinate 146,199 of SMGT01005381.1, forward strand.
AAAGTAAAGAAGAAAAGAGAGAAAGAATGCGGTGATAAAAAAAATTATATAGTTAAACACATTTATTTGCTCAGATCTGATTCACATCGTGAAACGCATTTCACTAGCTTTTTTCAGTTTGTACAAATACGTTACTAGAAACGTTTTACACATGCATCAAAGGAGGAGGATTCGGAGGCTTGTATCGGGGGGGGGGGGGGGGGCGGACAGGGCTGGAAGGACGGAGAACTGTGCTCGAGACGCGAACATAAACATCGCGCGCGATGAACAGCTTTAATCATAAACACGAGCGTCACAAGTGACGAACAACTTCAATCATAAACACAAGCGTCACAAGTGACGAACAACTTCAATCATAAACACAAGCGTCACAAGTGACGAACAACTTCAATCATAAACACAAGCGTCACAAGTGACGAACAACTTCAATCATAAACACGCACATCACACGAATGGAAACAGTTTCAATCATAAAGTGCAGAAAAACCTGCAGCTTCAGCCTTATTGAAGATCTGTGGATGAAGGCACACACCGCGTCGCCATTGTCTGAAGAGTCCATAAATTAAAAAGTCTACAGCACCATAATCTCCCTGGCTGGGTTGCATAAGCCGTCGTATATGTCCTTCGGGCTATCAGAGCGGTCATAAGGCCCTTCACCCTGTGTAGTTTATGGGCATTTTTAAGAAAGAAGGATAGATACGCATGCCTTTAAAATCCACCCCGGATTATTTTCTGAGGAGGATTTCTGCAGCCTGAGCTCAGAAAAAGGTCTTACGATAGACATCCTGGTGTCCGCGGTACAGACAATTCCGGTCACAAAGGGAACCAGTCTTTTAGTAGAAATCTCTAGGCTGAGATAAGGCATGTAACGACAAAAATTGTTCAATATACAGCACTCCATTTCCCGTCAATAATTTTTTTTTAAAGGCGATACTCCTTCCAGCCCTTGCGAAACTGGCTCACGTCAAACCCAGCAACCTTATGAAGATATGCATGACAAGTCATCTGGAAAAAGCGACATTCAGGTTCATCTGTGAAAAAAAACCCACTGCCATATGCGTGTCGAAACCATAGCCTATTTCAAAATTCACAAAGCGAAAAGTTGAGATCTGTCACAAAAGTCTCACCTCGCGACGTCCATCGACAAATGATTTGGTGTCTTGGAAAAGGCGCTTCTGTACACGCTGACTTCAGGAAATATAGAAACACATCTTGATAAGGTCACAATTCTTGACATCGGAAAAAGCCACCAAAAATACCACAGAAAACCTTTCGTGTTTAAAAACTAAATCCACTTACAGTAGCACTGAAAAGTATTGAATAATCCTTGTCAGAGACAGCATTAGTTCCTGACAGCGTTGGAAATTCGCCGTCAGTGTCTGAAATCATGTCATCGTTGTCGTTGATTTAAGGCATATACGAGGCTGGAAAGAGAAGTATTCACTTGCAGTACTACTCTTTATCAGAAACAACGCGCACGTTTTAAGGGTCAAAATGACGCTTTTTAAAAGACAAAATAGTTTTTGGCCACGTTGACCATACAGAGGAAGCAAAACTTTGTGTTTTGGTGAATGGAACCTTGCTCAAAGTCACAACAGCAGGCGAAGACCAGAATCGGAACACTTGTTTCTGCGGCCACACGACGCGGTCTCCTGTTGCAGCCAGCACTGAAACCTCACGCGAATTAACGCGAAGTGCGCGCAGACTGAGCTCAGCAGTGGACGGTCCCCTCCTGCTTGCTGGGACATTTCACTGAGTCCGGACTTTTGTTTTCGTTCAGCGCTCTCCCGTTGAAGGTGAATGGCCACGTCTGCAAAACAGCGAATAAGGCAAGAGTAAGTTAAAGGCGTTTCTATTATGGTGGTGATCTGTGCGAGGGCGTCTCTCACGAGTGTGCGTGCCATGCATGCATGTCTGAAGGTAAACAAAGAAGGACAAAGAAAGAAAACAAAGGAAAGAGAAAGAAAACAGAAAACCGAAGAAGCAAAGACAGAAGAAAAGGGAAGGAAGGAAGGAAGTGAGAGAGGGGAGGTAGAAGAAGAACAGCGGGCAGGAAAGGGTGAGAAGTAGGATTGGAAGAGAGATTTGGCTGGAGAGGTAAGGATAGAGAGACTGGAGAGATGAACAATTAAGGAGTCGGAGAAGGGGGAAGGAAGAGAGCGGACAGATTCGATTTGACCAGATCTCGTTTTTATTTAATGTGATTATCTGACTGGCCTCTGGACATTTAAAGGAGTTGGTTTATTCTAAAAAAAATATGGCGATAATTGCATAAGCCACATGTATGGATATACATAGTTCAAAAATGTCCCGTTTCTTAAAAAGGTCTCGATGATTATGAACTATTTTTAATATTGACCAATGGACTTCTTGTTTAAACCACACACAGTAAAACCAATATTTCATAAATTTGTTGTAAATGTTGATGCCTGAGGATTTTTTTAACCTTTGGCATTTAGTCAAGTAACATACAGACTTTTTCAACATTCTTGTCAAAATTAACCAATATTAAACTGCTAACTTTTTAACGACTGTACATTATTTTAACATTGGTGAAAACATTGAAAATAAGGCTTTATTGTCTGACAGACTCCTATATCTTCTGGAAGAATAAAAACAAATATTCAAAGAGAGAGAGATTTCTGAACTCTTTTAATGTGATTCATATAAATTCTTACTGTTTGTTCTGAAAACACACCTTATAGTGTCTGTGGTATCTGGCAATATATAAACCAAAAGTGCTGAAAGTTGTTCCCAAAGAGAATTATTCTTAAAGCTAGAAATCATTTATAGTTATTTCATTTTTTAAGTTATCGAGATAACCAGCGATCTTATTTTTTTCACACCAAAGCTTCCGTGAATTGAATCCTCTTCTTCATATTGAAACAATTTCTCACACTAAGGGGTTTATAATTCCTTAAAATATCCCTATAAAAATGACGCGTACAAGCCTATATCTGGAAAGATATGAGCAGGGCATTTCAGATTTAAACAATCGCGTCATATTTGTCTGCCTTTCTCTCATCGCGGGCCACGGGCCGGTGCCACGTGGGATAAACATGGCGGCGATGTGACGTAAAAACGGCATGGCGTGCTTCGGGCTGACGCGAGACAAGTGTCACGGGAGTTCTGCCTCCACTTGCAGGAAAGAAGTATGTTAGTGTTACCCTCGCTGCTGCAAGCAGGCCCTGCATTGGCCTGTTTACATCAGAGAGATAGCTGGGTTGTGTTTTGTAACGGCGCTGTTCCTCCCTATACCCCATTTGCCTGTCTCTTCAGCCACTGGTAGAGTGGCTCTCTCAAGACGCCATTTTGTTGCTACACAGTTCGACAAGCGGGGTGTAATGCAGGCGCTTTCTGCTGGGGATTAAGGCACCATTAAACTAAGCAACATTCCCTACATACAGCAAAAGTAATTCCCTCTCCAGCCAACATTCCCTACATATAGCAAATCATTATGATGATGACGACGATGATTACAATGGTTGTCATTGTCATCCCTTCGTTGTGGTTGAGACAGTTGAGCTGAGAAGTAAACGCCATTTTGTGCGCATCCCTATGTCAGTTCTTCTCTAAAATTGTCAGCACTAACATTCCCTCGAAGAACACGAATAACCTCTGTAATACATCCTGACAGTATGTTCTCTGTTACAACTAGACTGTGGAAAATTTTCTGTTGTTTCATAACCGGTCTCGCTTTGAAATCCCTACTCTGTCACACTGGTTATGTAAACGCGCGATATTTACACGATTCTAAAATCAAAGCGTCCCTTCAATCTGTTAGTATAATGGTACAGCCACTCAATGCCGCAGTATATATCCTCAAGAAATGCCACACAACACACACAGAAATACAGTGGGTATCAACGTAAGTGAACAGCGTAAGAACAACGTATCATGAAAGTAGTAAACGGCTGAACAAAGTGAACTATTGGTCGGTCGGTCGGTCGGTCGAGTCCGGGTATTTATCTCAGTTGTGCCATTATTGTATTTCACCGGCACAATCTAATAATGCTCAACGATTCGACTCTTGTAGATACGCTGCGCAGTGCCTATAACAGCAGCTTTTCGTGGAAGAGATTTTTTTACTAAGAAAATAGTCGAGTGAATCTTTTCTCAAGAAGGTCGAAATGACCGTCCACCTAGAACTCTTTAGAGATGTTTTATCTCTAGCCCTGAAAGCGATCTGGGCTCTGGGGGTCTTCTTTCTCTTTTTTTCCTAGTTTTTTTTTCCTCTTGAACTGCAGGTGTACAGCCAGCCAGGGATCCAGCCACTAAAACTGGGCGTAACAACACGGGGAATAAAACAAACGCAGATAAATATCTCTGCCTTGTGCTGCCGTGAAGTCCGCCCGACGTGCGGGGATAAACATCCTTGCATCGCGCTAATAATCTGGCAGCAAGATGGCCAATAAAACGCCATGATTATGAAGATCGGCAGAAACTCCGTTTGAACCAAAGGTTTGCTGATCTCTCTGTGTGTGCTGACCTGTCGAGCAGAGTTCACAGGTTTGACAACAGCACGTGCGCGAGAGAAGTGGAGAGAAGAGAAGGAGATGGCTCTGTCAGTCGTTTTTCCTAACATGCGTCTTATGACAGCTTGGATCAAGCGAATTAGTCCTGGAGGGAAAACTTGTAATGAAATCGCGTCTGTATGTAGGAAATATTTCCTTATAAAAAAAGATGTTCGCGATTAATAGGGGCTTATGTTGATGTGAAAAAATTGCAAGGGCCAAAGATGCGCACATCCATTGAAGCGCACGCAAACACGCGCGCGCGATCTCTCACACACTCTCTCTCTCTCTCTGAGGCCCACTTTTAGAGGGAAAGAGATAGAGCAGAGAACTCCCATTAATAATCCCGTCCCCATTTTGCGTATCTTCCTTGCGTTTCCCTCTGATAAGGACGGGGGGTAAATGAAATTAGTCAGTCCCCCTCCTTCTCCCGTAACTCAGCCTCTTGTTTGCGCCGCTCATTCATTCACTGCCTGCAGTCGTCTTCATTCCTAACACTCTTATCACTCAAACCACTCCCCAGTCCACGATTAGAAAAAAAAAAGAAAAGGAGACGAGGACGACAACAAGATCCCTGTTTAGAACTCGACAGCAATTATGCAACAATAAATAAAAAAATGTCTCACCCAAACTATTCCAGAAATCTCATTATTCTGTGGACATGGGATCTTACTTCTATTTTTAAGCATTGCTATATGTGCGTGAATGTTTTGTAAAAGTTGAGCCGTGCGAACGCGCTTGCACACGTGCGTTTGCGAAGGTTTATGTTTGATCACTGGCGCTTATTTTCGTTCCAGTTTTAAACTTTCGCTCTTTTTCCTTCGTTCTCTCTTCGCCCCCTTCCCCTTCCACACCCCTTCAAAATTGGCTTCTTTCATGTCGCCCTGGGCTCGCGCCTGTCGCCCGTGTTGGATAAACAATACCCGCACGTGCGGTACGTAAAAGAGGAATGCGCTTATCGGGAGGGCATTTACGTCGGCTTCGCCCGAGACCTTAGCTTGGAAATCAAGGCTGCCCGGCCCTCGTGCAGCTCGGTTGCAGTGGAAGCTGCAGGCGGCTTGCAGGACGTGCCTGGGTTCAGATTTTAAATCCACGCGCAGTGTTCATCACCGAAAAATTGAAAACCATGCTCCGTTGACTGATATCACAGTCCAAAAGTCAGCAGCAGTGCTATTTCTTCTTTTTATGTCATGATGATAATGACGATGATGATGATGATGATGATGACACCACCACCACCACCACCACCACTGTCGTCGTCGTCGTCATCGTCGTCGTCGTCGTCATCATCATCATCAAGGGTTGCCATCACTGACAATAATTAGGACCACAGCTCGATCATGCACCTATTGTCGAGCCTTACTGGGATGAACTGTACACAAACTAGATGTCACATGTCACTCCTAGGTAAGCCTGTTCCCCCTTCCCTCTCTTCACACCTGGTAGGTGGACGGTACATCATAGCCAGGCTAATAGCTCCGCCCCAACCTAGGCTGGCCAGAACTGGTTTAAACTAGAATAAGGTGGCCCCGTGAACTCTGGGAGCGCGAGCGCGCGGTACTTAAGCAGGGGGAGCGTGAGTGTAGGGATTGATTCAGACACTCAGAATCGGACTAGACACAGGAGAGATGAAGTAGGAAGACCAAGAGAAGCTGACACGTGTAGACCCACGGACCTCTACCCCTCGCCATCTTAGCCGTTGGAAGAGTAGCTCCAGTTCTCACGCTAAATACACTGGAAGTATTTCGCCGACACATCAACGAACAGACGCGTAAGTGACTGCTGGATGCGCCTTATAAGTTAAGGACTGCTCTTGCCATAAACTTATCTTAGAGTCTGGGACTCGGGTTGATTTAGGATAGGTGGTTTTATCCTGCCGGAGACAGGAGACGACATAAGCTAGAGGCCGGGCGTACGCCAAGAGGAGTTGCTGGTCGTGGCGTTGTCACAAACTTCGTGGTTGGGTCGTTGTACAGTTTTAGAGCTGTGTATTGCGGTAAAGCAGTTGTTTTATTAGTGACGAGAGTAGGTGCTCTGTTGTCGATCACCTACTGTATTTATGTATAGAGCGGGATCATAGGCTGGTTTGCAGTTTGATTTCCCCTCTGGCTTTAGTTTGATTATCTTCATTGTCTGATTCCTCGTGGTATGACGTAATCAGGCAGCGTCTTACCCTAGACACGAGCAAGGTGATTCTTTGTAAATAATCTGTAGATATATTTGATGTTGTCGAGCCAGTTAGTGTTTGAAATATATGTTGAATAACGGTTCGCTGCAGTTGTGTGTTTTACGAGGGTGGGGGCTCTTGAGCTAGTAGTGTTTTGCCTGTGTGAGACTGAGCGAACGTGTCAGAGTATGAGAATCTTTACCCTCGGTAGATTTCTCTAGTTATTCACATTATTTCATAGCGTCGTCACCCTTTGGTGTAGAAACCATTGACCTGAGGCAGTAAAGGTTTTGGTGACGATTGCTCAATTAAGTCTACATTTACGAGATCACCATAAAAGTTTGTTAAGAAATTATGGAGAAGTCGAGTCCAATAAGTTAAGGTACGGCCCGTCGTGACACTAGAAATGGCAATTTTACTGTGCTATAACTGTAATGTGACATTTTGGTCGTGTGTGCATGTGTGTGCATGTGTGCATGAATATGTGTAATGTCCTAATGGGATTCTAATTCGATATGCAGCTTTTGTTGCTGGTGCTCCTCCTGCTGTATGTACAAGTAGCATAGACTCTGGGGGCTGTGTCACATCTTATCTCACGCAAAGGTAAAACAAAATTTTAATGCGCTGCAGAAAGGCTTTTGAGCACAAGTGATCGCCAGGCATGTACCAGAGGATGTCATCAGAATAATCTAAAATGTTTATAGTTCCCTCTCGGACAAGAGTGTACAGACAATTTTTTAGACTGTATATACTGGCCTTGCGTGCGGGGCGCTCAACCATACCGCCCTTCAATTTTATATCTAAATTCAGTTTTGTATCCGTCGCTAGGCAGTTTTACGACTGGTGCATAAAAAGTTTTATGAAGTAAAGAACATTAACGCAAATATTAACTTCAATGTCACATAGTATGAACAATTAGTAATTGATTTACCACCGTACTGGGGACACGAGCTGGATTGAAATATCTTTATTTCAAGAAGCTTTGAAATTTTCGGTTCCCAATCGTTTATTTAAAAATGCTGAATGACGAGTGCCAAGTTTTAGAGTATTTTGTTCTGCTAGAAGATGCTGCGAAGCTGCTCAGCTATTCGTGAATCGTACATTACCACCTGAGGGTCTTGTCCACAGACTGGGTTCACATTACATCTGGCGTGTTTGTATTTTCCGGCAGTTTGAAACTGATACCCCGATTTACAAAGTAACACGTGATTCAGTCAGGAAGCAGAAAAAATGAGTTTATTTGATTCCCCTAGAATTCAATTTTTTCTAAGAAAACAAAATCTGTTGCTGCTCCTATCTCCCGAATTCTCTTGGATTCCTTCTGCTCTTTGTTGGTTGTGCTTGCGCGGGTGCAGCGAGTGAGAGAATGAGTGGAAAAGGAGAAAAAAAGCAGGAAATAGAAACATTGCAGCAGCCCCAGTAAACGAGAGGGAGAGGCGGAAAAAGGTCGAGATTACAGAACATGGCAGAACACCAAAAGATGAATTTTAGCTTCGATGTTTCGATGACATGTTTAAAGTTAATCCAGAAGCAACGATTTTATAAGACTTTACCTAATACCAATCTTTAGGTCACTTTCCTATAGCATTAGACTGAAGCAGGTACCCTTCTAGTGTTCTTAACAGACACGATTCGTCAAAGACTTATATGATACTCCGTCTGGTAAAGCTGTGACAGAAAAACACAGAGGCGGGAAGGGAAAGAGAAATATCATTTCTTTCTTCTGTTCTGCTTCCTTTCTTTTTCATTTATTTATTTTTTTTGTCGGGTATGTTTCTTTGAACCTGTAGGACAGCCATTGAAGCGAATCTTTCTTGTGAATGAAACGCCTTACATAAACCTTTCCCAGCCATCCCGTAACGTCCCTGCACAACAATAACTTTTATGATAAACAAGCGGCAGATCACTTGCATGTCATTCAAAGATCATCGGAATTCTAATTAGCTCAAATTTTGGTTTTGATTCTAGTTGCCCATCCCACCACATTCCATAACTGTGGGACCACGACTTGAAGCACTGTTTGGTTGTTGCGAGTAGGTCTATAATTAACTAGGTATTGTGCTCTGTGGCTGACGACGTACAGGTATGTCCTTCAGTGAAGAAGACACACAAGATCCACTGTTTTAACAAACCTATCTCCGCACGACAGAGAACACTGACTTGCTCCACCCTCCCTTTGACTGGAGGGAATGGAGACGAACCCACACACAGAGCTCGGCTGTTAGGACCCGCAGTGCTGTGTTTACCCTCTTCCAACCCTTTACATACACCAGTGCGCAATGTGAGCAGAAAAATATACGGTGCTGGCTCGCTTCTTGCGAACGAATTTGCTTCAGTATCAGAAGAAACAAGCAATTAAAACTTGGTGGCTGGAGGAACTCCGATAAACTTAAACAGATACTCCTGAGAAATGAACCTACTGAGTCGGACAGATTGTCCCCCCTTTTTCGTTCTCTTTCTATAGAAACGCCCACATTTGCGATCGTTTGAAAACAAAATTTGCCTTTTTCTGTTAAATTTAAATTCGGGTTATGTGCAAGCGTACAGATATTTACGTTTGTTCAAAATTTTAATTTAAAGTTTTTTTATTGATCTGCCTGTATTTAGTGTGGATTTAGCATATCTGATCCCCATGCAACCCCCACCCCCACCCCCACCCGGCTGCACCTGTCCATCAGCAGCAAGCAGCGATGTCGACAAAGCTCGAACATGAATGTCGTCATCTCTGTATTCAGTGCACGGTGATCTGAGAGCTGTTATCACTGTGGTGACTGCCAGGCAAGAAACCCAGGCATCATCTCAAGGTGGCTGGCTAGGGGAAGCTAGTGATGCTAGCAATTAAAAAAAAACTAGTTTCTCTGCCCCCGTTCCACATCATCCCATTTGCATCAGCTTTATCCTCTCTCTCTTCCTCACGCACCTGCCTGTACTCTGTATCAATCTCTTTCTCTCTCTCTCTCTCACTCACTCGATCGTATGCACGTATAGAGGGGGAGGGGGGCAGAGGTGGAGGAGAGAGAAGGTTGGTTGTTGGTTGCTTGACGTCCCCCCCCCCGCAAACTGGGTGCATATCAGGATGATGGACTATAGGGGGTGGGGGTCCTATTACTAAACTACGCACTGGAGGAACCACCAGACTGATAGCTGCAGTAAGATGGCCAGTGCGGGGAGATGTATAAACTCCAAGAAATAATCCTTGGCCACACCAGGATTTAAACCAGCAACCTTCCACCTGCTAGTCCGCAGCTCTTCCCACTGACCTATCCAGGCCCCCATGAGAGAGAGAGAGAGAGAAAGAACTTGATCAGCATGTCTTTAAACGGCAGCTTCATGTCGTCCCAACTGCTTTCCGCGTATCGTTTTCTTTTCAATGTGATCGCCCCATACTTTCAAGAGAAGACAAAAGACGATACTCGTGAAGCACATTTGCGTAAGAATAAACTGGCATAAACATTGCACTGAGTGCCTTGGCGGAGCCAGTATCCAAGACTTTCAGTTACAAAAAACGAGTGAAGCTGGATGAAAGCCCACAGGCCGTATAGGCGAGCCCTGTGGCGATGGAACGTGAACGTTCTGTTTGCCTTTTTCGTTGGGAGAGTGGGTGGGTGCTGACGGGGAAGTGTGGAAAACAGAGGCAGAAGGGGAACAACGTAGAGGTTTTACAGAAGTCGAACTTCATCTACAATATTGGTAACCAAACGATGATGTGAATGTCTTGTAGACTAAGAAAATTGATGAGTCTTACAAACTTAAAGTAACAAAGAAAGAAAGAAACAAACAAATGTTAACAGTCTGTCTTTTTTTGTAGGTTAATAACATTTGTTTCAGATTTTTCTTTAGCCTCTGTGACAGACAGTATCGACCAAAAGAAACTAAAATGAGTCATTAGACGATTCCAAAAATGAAGTCAAAAAGTGGGGTGGAGGGGTGGGGGCGGAACAAAAGAAGGAAGCCATGAGTAAAATGGGGAACACAAGAAACAAGGAAGCAAGCGATATCCTTTGTAGGAATATGATCGTAAAGCAAATGCTACAAACACAGGAAAGAAGGAACTGAGGACAAGAGACAGAAAGAAGCGAAAGAAAGAAAAAGAAAGAAAAAACCGAAAGTTATAAGCAATATCAAGTGCAAGAACCTCAAAAAATTGACGAGAGAAAGAATAAGGAGACGGAATAAAGCCGAAGCAGTAGAAAGAAAATGGAAATCAGTTGCAGTGTGAATGTGTATCCCACTAGGAAACCAGATTAACTAAGTGAAATCTTATCTTTGCCCGACAGCACCAAGACTACAAATCTCAGCTACAGAAAACATTCTGACATCTTTCACCCAGACAACTTCCAGCTCGCGACTCGCACATTCGAATTTGTTGCTTGGTAACAAAGTCTCATCAGTTAAAATACAGGAAAAAAGCACCGGTCTCCATTCTTAGTGTAATCTCAATCGAAATTAAAATACAACTTAGGTAATAAAACTCCATAGTACGTACTGTGTATTCGAGATCAAATACCTGTTATATATGTTTACTTACAAACTATTATTTTCCTGAAATAAATGATGATGAGGGGAGAAGGAAAAAAAAACCAGGTGTCGATGATCTGATTATTTAACGGACAAAGCACTGACGAAAACTATCACCTGGGAAAAGATGCTAGAATTTAGTGAAGACCAACAGTTAGCATGTTTAATTCAATTTCAGACCATGTTTAAGAAACGTAAATTATTTTTACAATACGGTGAGTTAATTATTTATGTAGGTAAAGAAATTCTTCTCTTTCTAAAAAAAAGTACGTTAATTTTTCAAGGGATGCTGTATGAAGTTTTATGTATTCTTGTTAACTGCAGACACTATTTTTGGACAGATGTAGATTACACTTCGGGGAGTATTATTGTCGCTATCATCAGCCGTTTCTCTCTTTCCTTTCCTTCTGTTTCTTACTTTGTATTCTGCATATTCAATATGTATCAACCTCCTCCGTAAACTGAGGCACTTTGCATCGGACCATTTGAACCGACGCGCAACGTTATGCGTGTATCCAATGTCAAGAAATCACATCTCTAAAGTCTCTGAGTACAGCAGGTGCGCAAGGCAGATCAAACGCTTTGCCAAGATCACGCAACGGCCGCCAGTGAACGTGGTGGGTGGTTCTGGCCGTGTAATGTTCGCCAGTTGAAGACAGTTTGAAGCTGTCAGCTGTTTCTTCTGCCGTGACAGCAGGCGATAGTGCGTGACATTAACACTCTGTTTCAACAAATGGCAATCTCTGCAGCTGGATAGAACCGTGGGTACTGCAGGCCGCAGCAGCTGGGAGCCCTGATAATTTCTGTGGCCGAGCTTTGGACTTAGGTGTGGAAGGTTTATCGTTCGAATCCAGGAGTGGCCAAGGATTATATCCTGTATTGAATGCAGGAGTGGCCAAGGATTATATCCTGAACCGAATGCAGGAGTGGCCAAGGATTATATCCTGAACCGAATGCAGGAGTGGCCGAAGATTATATCCTGTATTGAATGCAGGAGTGGCCAAGGATTTATCCTGTATTGAATGCAGGAGTGGCCAAGGATTATATCCTGTACTGAATACAGGAGCGGCCAAGGATTATATCCTGCATTGAAACATTCTGAAGGCTCCACGGCCATATCCCGAACATTAGACTTTCTCTCCACACTGGCGTCTTACTGCAGCTACTAGTGTGGTGGTTGTTTCAGTATTAGGACACCCATCACTCACATCGTGAGAAATCGCTGCGAGATGGAAGCACTAAAATAATCACTCTGCCGCTCATTTCAATCGAACCTTTTGTAACTGGTCTTCTTCACTGTGGACGAAGATAAAGATCATTTATGTCGAGAAAACTTTTTATAACGGACAAGTCGTTGTTCACTTTCAGAGGAGATGTTTAAAATTTCAAGCTAACAAAACGTCCTCCCGTTTCTAAGGTTGTTTTTTTTTCATTTATTTGTTTCCATGTCTTTCTTCTTTGTTCGTTGTATGCAAATTAATGTATTATCATCATCAGATTATCAACAGAAACAGGACAAATTTTGTGCCGTTTCTGTGCCATACGTAAGGCATTTTGAAGGAAAGGGCGAGTTAACTGTGCAGTAAAGTGGTGCATATCGCAAGGAAATTGCTGTCGTCGGCGCATAGTAGACTTAATTGTATAACATTTACCGGACAAAAGGTTCTTCATTTTCTCTGATAAAATTCCCCAGAGCGTTTCATTGAAGATAGCACTGAGGATAGCGATTTATAAATCCGTGACGCTACTAAGGACTGCAGTAAGACTTCGCATGGAGTTGTTAATAAAGACTTCCAACCCAGGTTAATATATGTACCCTCCAACCCCACCCCCACCCCCGCGAGCTAGGTAAGGTCAAGACCCTCCCTTTTTCTGTAACAGACGAGCAAAACCTATCTGAAATTCGTTCTATAAATAATTCATGGTGTAACCCGATCCTCCAAGAAATAAAATGGCGACCGTAGACCCCCCCCCCCACCCCGCGTCGTACTGACCCTATCAAAGCCATCGGGACGAAATGCATGTGCATAGAAGAGTTTCTTAACTTGGGAGTTATTCTCGCGTGTTTGGAAAGTGGTGGGGTCGGCTGGGGGAACTGGTGGAGGAGTGGATGTAGTTTATTGTCTTTCTCTTTGGGATCTCTGTCCATCTGTTGCTAACCCACAGACAAGCGATTCCCGGCGTTTTGGCTTCTGTAATCTTTCTTCTCATTTTATGATAAGAAGAGTTAAAACCGTTTTTTCGTTTGTGGCATTTTCATGGCTGCTTGTGTTAACAAACACTTGCAAGCACGTAATCACGCGCACCATCGAGCACATACGCATACGCACATGCGCAAGAACATGTACGTACGAACGCGTTCGCACACACAAACAGCATACAACACACGAGCGTGAGCACGTACGCACGCACAGACGCACACGCACTCTCTCTTTCTCTCTCTCTCTCTCACGCACACAATCTCTCGCCATCTCCGCATTTTAATAGCCAAATATCATACCCGCGAACATTATCATTTACGTTAACAAAATGCACCGTACTCACACACGCGCACAAGTGTACTAAGAAAATGACAACTTTCTTAGAGAGAGAGAGAGAAGAAAAAGACAAAAAGAGGGAAACAAAAATATTTTAACTCCAGCCTTTAAAAAATTATGATTACAGGCTAGCATTTATTTATTTTGGTTCGTTCCATATTCTTTACTCATAAGATTTATTGTCATATCATGTTAAGTCAATGTGTGTTTCAAATGTTTGCAAGCCAAGCTCTCCTTTACTCGGAGTGAACAAAAGATACTCCTAATAGAAAGCTGAAATTAGTTACTAAAATAACAATTGTCATCATCAGTTTTATGCCCAGGATATGCTAGTACATGTAGCTCGACTCCAGTGCTCGTCTCCTGCAGCGCATAGTGTATACTTTAAGTACATGTACGTACTGATTGTCCGCTCTGTACCAGTACATTCTAACAGCCACGCCCATCTTTCCCACCGCTTCATTTTCAGCCACAACTGCGTGTAGTCGCAATACAAACATGACAGGCACATCGCTGTCAGATAAACCAGGGGCTGATTTTCAAATTTTTTAAACACAGACCTCCCGACTTTCGTCGCTTGATTAACCCCATTACCCCCAAGCGATTAACACATTAAGTACAGGGAGCACACGTACCAGATGGCATACGTCAGCGACCCCTATCGGCCTGCGAAAAGTGCATTTTCGCGCGCTCTCTGACACCCGTGACAACCCCCCCACCCCCAGCGACTACTGTGCAACTGCTTGTGTGGCTGGCCAGATTTTTAGCATCACCGGCAATGGCGATACAGCGAGTGACAACAGCACCATGTTCTCGCGACAAGCACTTGTTTGTCGGTGTGTCACGTGACGTGGGAATGATTTAGGTTTTTGTTTTGCTTCTTTGCAATATTGTGATTATCAGCTTTTGACAGTGACAGAAACCAACGAAAACTAGAGATAAAATTCTATTTTTAAACTGTCTGTCCTCAGCTTACTCTCGGAACATGACGCTGAAAACAGCGAAGTGCGATAAATACTAGTTATTATATGAAAAAGAAGACAGAGCTTAGCATAGAAAGATAAATATTGGTGAGTCCCCGCAATCAAAAGGGAAGCATAATAGGACGCCCTTTTGTTGACTTAGCAATCCCAAAAAGGTGTGTTTGTATACATATATAGTCTTGATAATTTACTGTCTACAATAAAATAAAATGAATCAAATTTCGAGTGAGAGACTTTCCCCACAGATGCCGTTTCCTAAACGAAACTGTAACGAAATTGATTTTTTTGACTGAAATTATATACAGCTACATAGAAATTAAGCAATATTTTTTATCGCATGTTGTAGCGCTAGATTCTTACTATGGTCTCATTCGTCTTGGTCAAAAATAACCCCCACCCACACCCACGCAGCCAACCACACACAGAGCAGGCTACTAGACTGGTCTTCTAGAATTTAATTTTTTGTAAGGTCATACTCAGGTCGCTGGTTCTACTGAACAGATTGCATGCAAGGAGGTCGAGCTACCACAGACAGCTGTCGGCGTTGTGGTGTTATGCTGTTGTACACAATCGATGTTATCAAACAGTGTCAAGGTCACACGGGGGTTACCGAGTTCTGCTGACTTAGTGACTTTAGAGAAGGTGCAGCTCACAAATACTGACTGAAAAAAAGTGACTCGTGACACCAAAGAAAGCAAATTTTACGCACAATTATTCGATGACACACACATACGAGGACACACACACAAATGCGAACACACACACATGCGAGCTCGCACAAAACAAACAATCTCTGCCAAAATGACGCGTGCGGCTGTGATCTGACTGATTTCATCAAATGACATACGTGATGGAATTGCATGCAAGTGTACGCTGTTCTACAGACCCGATTACCCAAAGACAAAACAAACAAAAATCAAAACAAGCCGGCGTGCTCTCGCGTACAGCCATAATCTGACTGCTGACATCAGCTGACAGAATGTCATCAACACAGCTGTCCCCAATTCCGACGAGTGGGTCACACAGAAAAACGGAAATACTGAACACGTTTCTCACCAGGTTCAAGGGGTGGATGTAGGTTCTGTGGGAGTCGGCCTCCTCGGCGTCCAGAATCTGGCGCAGGTGGGCGATGTAGCTGGAGGCCAGACGCAGCGTGTCCAGCTTGGACAGCTTGGTGTCCGGGGGCACCCAGGGCAGAGTGGTCTTCAACTTAGAAAAGGCTTTGCTCAGCACGCGCATGCGCGAACGCTCGCGCGCGTTGGCCGCGTTGCGCTGGACGGGTTTCTGCAGCTTGGCCAGCTTCGCCGCGTGCTTGTTATCGCCGGAACCGTTCGCGAAGTCCTTCGACGAGGAGTCTTCGTCTTTCCTCCGCCGCGGCATCGCTAAGGCCGACGATGACGACGATAACGAGGACGATGAAACACGGTTGCTACCTTTGGCCAGTTTTGCTGGGTGGGTGAAATAGAGAACTGTCGGGAGAGGGAGAGAGGGAGGCGGGCGGCAGGGGCTCAGAGACCGGATGGCAGGATGTTTCTGGACAAAGAGGACACGTCCTCTAACGACTTTCTGGCGCCGGGAGACATGGAATGATGGAGCTGTGACAACACCACTGTCAGGGCTGGAACCGGACAAAATCAAAGAAGAAATGATTGATGATGATGATGACGATTACAATTATTATAACAAAATAAACCTTTCATCCTCTACAACATTGTTTTAAGCCTTCCGTCATCGGCATCCACATAAATACGTATGCGGACGTCAGTATTAAAATAATATAACACGGAACGCACGCAGGAAAGCGTTCGGTGTGCGACATCCGTCATATTATCTAAACACAGCTTTTGTACGTTTTGTATTCAGACGCGTCAGGCTCGCGCGTGTTTCGTTTTCCTCTTAAAACGAAAAGATTTTTTCCGTTAAATAAGATCTTTTGGTCCGTACACCGACAACATATCAAAAACTCATCTACAGACAGCAAAAACTGTTTTTAATGCACTGTTGTGCTAAATGTTTTTTTCAATTTGTGGAAGGCTTATCGATCCTTTTGAATTACTTTTAAAAGCTACTTAAAATCCATTTTTTTTCAAACATTACAACACATTTGGCGATATGCCGAAGAGAACCCGGTTTCATCAGCCATTTGATCTCCTTCGCGTCTAATGCTGCGGTTCCTGACAGCTCAGCTAAGCTTACATCAATTTTAAAATAATGCTGGTACCGATCAGCGCCAAACGAAGTATTTCTGTCTTAGACTGTTTCCAAAAGCACGTGCGATCGTCATGCGCATTGACAAATCTTACAATTCAGGGCAATATGCGTTAAAATTAAACATTTTAATTGATTATTTTGAAAATGTTTCTTACATGTCCAGAAAATGAAAATAATTTAAAATGTATTCTCATTATCTTATGCTTTTGCTGCAGAATTCTTGCTGTGAACTTCAGAACATAAATAATATTTAAATTTTTAAATGTGGTTTCCCCTATCCCTCCACCCTAAGGTAAATTTTTCCGCAACGCGTTGGCAAGTTATTCCTTTTTAGATAGGTAAAATATCGCGCGATCCAAGTTCCTTATCTTGTGAAATCCCATATTTATCTTTAAGCTGTCGAGGAAAAGGAATAAGAAATATTACACACCTGATTTTCGAACTTCATACATAGATGATTAGGCAGGTATAAACGTTTCTTTAAATTGAATGTGGGAAATATTGCACGAAACGGATAATACTGTCTCTTTTTAACAAAATGTCCGCAATGTTTTTTTCCCTGAAATTCAGCTTCTGTGACCGAACAATTTTTTTTTTGCACAGGTAAAGACATCTAAGCTTTCTTTTTAAAAAAATGAATTAAATTCAGTATAAAATCCCAAAGCCAACTGTCTCTAGAGAAGGCTTAACTGAACTGTGATGAAACAATTTTTGTTGCAGAGGTAAAGACATCTAAAACTTTGTTGGTGTGAGGAAATAGAGTATGTAATCACAGTGCCGAATGTCTCATGAGAAGACTTTGGTGATCTTATGTCTTCACATTTATTCATTAATTTTTTTAATTATTTTATGCATACTGCATTGGTTCCCTGTAGACTGTACCAATATTCTTTTACGTTAATTGTTTGCTTTAATTATTCCGTAACCGGGAAAATTCTTTTAATTGTTCAAATAAATCATCATTAATTTTTTTGTCGGTCTGTGGTGTTATGGGATTTTTGTATTGTTTTGTTGTTGGTTGTTTGTATTTTTGAGGGGTGGGTGTTGTTCAAGGATTCCGTCACAGACTTTTCCTTCGAGTAATCGCTATGGTACATATTATCAATTGTTTGTGTTTTATCAGATTTGCTTCAGTTAAATCTCCGAATAAATGTAAACAAGAAAGTTATGAGATGAAATTCTAAATCTATCGCTTTCGCAGTCATTTGCTTTGCAAATTACGAAATGCTTTTGCATTCAAAATATTGTCATTTCATAAAGTCACCATTACGCAATCCCACGCTAAAGGATTGTTGAGGTAATGTAAATATAAGGAATATTGGTCATTTTCTATTCAATAAAACATTTTCACAAAAACCTTTCCTGTACAATTGCAAAGTAAAATATTTTCATTTGAAATCTGCAACATTAACCTTTTTTTCCGATCCTAGTGACCGGTCAGTGGAAAGTGTTGTTAAGCTGCATGAGCTGAATACAATGCGTAAATGTGACGCCTAAATATGAGTCTTCTGGTCCACACCGGGGTTATCTTCACACATAATTGGCTGAAATCAATTCTTAAATTGTGTCATCTGTTGGCTTTAATTCTCATTTCACTCTTCATAAAGTCAATAAAATATTTCTAAATTTGCATAATCAGTACTTCTTTCTTTAAATGCAATAACTGCACTCGCCACTCAATTTTAATTTCTCTTCCTGCACAGAACTAAAGCAGAGGGATTGTTAGGGTCGTCTATTCCAGTCAACATGACAAATATAGTTCTAGGCACCGTTACGCGATTTTTATCAATGAGAAGCTCACCTGCTGTAACGATATTTAGCCGACCGACAGGTACATAACCACAGTGTTTTCTAATTAGCGGAAGACGTCCTGAAGTGTAACACAATTTATGTTGTTAAGCGGCTGTTCCAATTATGGGAAGCTTTACTTAAAGAGTTAGGAAAATAATATTCTTTTCGGCTTGTGCCAGTCAACCAGAAGTCCTGATTAACGGGTCGTCTGATGATGGATACATTCTACTGTATTTTACAGTCATATCTGAGAGAACCCCCAGAGAAAACGTATTTCCTCTGTAAGAAGGTGGTGTCTACATGGCTCCTTGCCTTACCTTTAGACAGATGATCATGTTGAGGATAGCGAAGATTAGCATGAAGATAAGGAGAATTATCAACACGTTCAGCGAGCCATGAAGATGTCACGGCAGTCTGGACATCGCCACCCCAGACGACTTGTTTTCAGTCACTTCCTGCTGAACGAAGGGAACGCCTTCGTGGACCGAAGCAGCTACACACGTAGGATGTTTACAGCAATAAACAGTTTATCTGTAGATAAACATGTCACACATGTGGAGTCTGGTAGCCAAAAGTCACATACCACGACACGCAGTAAACCAAGCGCCTAGAGACAAGCCAGAGTTGTTAAGAATTCGCTTCGCTTGGCGTACACCTGAGGAAATATTCGACAACTCTTGGGCGTTTGAGCACTTTCGGAATGAGCACTCGCTGCTTCATTCACAAGGCGCGGTGTCAATTTATAGTCGCGCATCGCACGCGCGCACTACGTCACTGGCAAGAAACGTAACTCCCACACTGGCAGAAGCGAGGACTGCTGGAGAAGACAGACAACTAGAGACCTCGGTGATTCCTGCCACTGATGGCCGAAGGCAGCCCAGGCGCACGCACGCACGCACGCGCCCGGTGACGGAACAGCGTGAGGGGCGCGCGCTTGATGACTGCATGCGGTTTGTGGAATCTTTTTCTACACATGAACGGCGCGTGCTTTTCATGTCGGCAGTGAGGCAATCGTACCCACGGAATTTTCTTTAAAAATTTCTCACTTTTGCCCGGTGAACGTAATGTTCAGGGTAAAATTTTGGTAAATTAAGGACAATTACTCATGATAATACATTATTTATCCTAACGTTTTTATCTGGGAAATTTTACCTTAAAATATATTTTAAAAATAAGACAAAGTTGAATAAATGCTTGACTAATTTATTAGAACAAATGTCAACATAGTTATGTACCTGAATAAATAATACTTTTTGATTTATTTTTTTAACCTTAAACCCTTAATTTCTATTTATGCATACTAAATACACTGACAAATAAAGTATGTGAAATTTTGGCTTTTACTGCAATACTTAATGTCGGTGAGAATTTAGTCAGTAAATTAACCAGATTATGAAGGGAATGATTTAGCTGATTCTTTCCTTAAAGACGACTTCCGTACAGACATAAAACGTCCACGTGGAAATTTTACTGACAGACTAACTTGTGGACAAGAATCAGCGTACCTCTGGGGAATTTTAAAAAATCTTTTAGTGAGGAACGATGAAATGCGCGTGAAGAACGCTTTAAAGCTGCACGTGCAATGTGTTGGCAACAGAAAAACCTTTCCTCTTGAAACATTCAAACTGAAATAAAGTGAACTTGAAGGGCGTGTAGTTTATGCTCACGATGCACGGTTATATTGATGGTTAGACGTGGAGAGAACACGTGCGAACAGTAAGACGTAACGAAAGACTTGAATGTTATCTCGTTTGAAACTATCTGCGTCTTATATTCTTTGGCGTTCTTGGGGAAGAACCATCATAGGGGCAGGTGAGGTAGGGACATCAAAATTGATCGGAAGTGAGGACAAACTAGTTCTCTTTTAGCTGAAATGTTATTGCTGGACTCGCGCAGTTCGGCTGTGTGAGAAAGGCTGTTGGTTATAACCTTTCGGCGGTAGCAACCCCCTCCCCTTAGTGGAAAACCGGCAATGCTGTCCTGTAATAAAGGTATTACTTATCGCAGCCGATTTCAGTGATTTGTCTAACGTCTTAGTAAAGCAGCTACAGATGACTGTTAGTAAATTTTCTTCCCAACTAATCACCTTGAAGAAAGAGCGTACGTGATTTATCTTTCACAAATACCTGGGTTGGCTTGCATGGCCGTTCTTATCTCCTGTTCGTACTTAAAGGTGTGCGTAGAATACACAGGGCGAATGGTCCTTAAACCAGGTCTTATGATCAGAAGAGCAGCTACGAACGTTCATGCAAGCCGGCCCAGGTCTAGTCCGTACTTCTCGTGGTTGTAATGCAACGCCCACTGTATGCAGCGAGAAGCATAAAATATTATCCCATTTCTTGTCCAACTTTGTGCACCAGTGCCCATCCCTTTTAGGAAGGGAAAGTGCGCCATCAACAAAGAGAGACTATAGAAAAAGAAACAAAAACAAAACTGAAAAAGAGAAAAATGAGAGACGAAAAACAAGAAGAAAACCGCCACGTCTAAAATATTTTGACGAGTGTGTTTATGTCTGCAGTATCGCAAACGTACTGAAGCGCACCAGCTGATAGTGAGTGGCTGTGCAGCACGACAGGATATAAGACTTGGCGCGATGCGTGGCGACCTGGGGCAGGCAGACGTAACAAAGTGCACGTGACTCGCGAAGACGCTTTATATTTGCCGTCCCAAGAGAGAGGTACTTGGCTCATGTTTTAATACTTCCGGCGGCATGGCAATAAACGTTTCGGCTGCTTCGTCAAAATACAAGATCTCGCAGAAAAAAGGTTGTCTTAAAATTAAAAGGGGGGCTTGTGATGTATTGAATTTTTAGCCTGGTGTTTTAGCGATCTTCTCTGTATCGTGCGGGTTTCTCTGCTTGTGGCAATGTTAAAACATAGATCACTTTTAATATGATAAAGTTATGGCAGAGCCATCGAGGGCATTTCTCTCATGTCCTTTCTAGTTTCTCCCCTCCCTCCCTCGCTTCCTCCCTCCCTCTTTCACTCTCAAGCACACGTACACAGGGACACACCTACAAACGGATGCCCCAAAATATGCACAGTTGCACACGCAGATGCATGAGCGCACACACAAAATGCAAAAGAGATCGGTCCTTCGTTGAAGCTGCATTCTGAGCCAATTTCATTGTCTGTTATCCACGAATAAAGTCCTGAAGAAAAAAAGATATTTGGCGGTCTGGTCCTTGCCCACGCGATCGGAGTAAAGCTGAAATGGTCACTGTCAACAACTTTTTGTGAACAAGGGACCCAACCTTCGTGGACTAAATTGATATGACCGCACACCATGAGAGCCTTGAGCGAAAATCATGTTGAAGAATTGTGCATTTGAAGAAACAGCTGCTCTTTTGATTCCTGGTGTAACATTTGTCCGCGAACACACTGAACTCTGAACTTCTAGTAGTAGTGGACACACCAAGTGCTTTGTCCAGCAGAGTTGGCGGTAACGACCCTTAATAACCGAGTAAAGAGTTAACCAATATGACAGCCACACTGCAAACAATAAAATGTCCAGACTTGAGCCTGAACCATTTGACTCAGAACTTGCCACGCGTCTGCTGGCTCCTTCACGTCTTCCATGCCTGTGTCTGCACGAACCCTAGCCCACCGACTTATGTTGAAAATTCATAGCTATTTCATAAACACAAAGATGCATGTGTTCGTCTAACCTATACCTGTGCTAATGAAACTACCCGAATGGTCCGTCAGCCTTAGGAAATGAATGTGAACTTCTACACATATAGACAGAGTTCTCGGACAGTCGATGCCAAGGATTTGTTTTGTTGGGTTTTTTTTTCGCCTTAAGGCTCGGGTGCCTGATGAAGTGCATGCATGGACGAGAGGTATCAACGCTCATACGTATCTCAGCCCAAGACCGCACACGGTAGCCAGGTATGTCACAGGAATTTTTGAGGCGTCGCTAGCACAAACACTGCTTCCACCTACTGAACGCATGCGCACGAGAGACGCAGGCTTTGTTCCCATGGTTGTGTAGCGGAACAGTATAGACTTGGGAGAATCGTGAAGTCTAAAAAGGACAGGGCTACTAGTCTTTCACTGCAGGACGGATTGCTGCAAAGGCTCCATATCCGTCTGATTGTCTCCCCCTTCTGGCTTGCCCGATGGCCGCCAGATAGCGCTGGTGTCGGGCCTGCCTCTTTTCCCTACGCCGAGCAAGAAAGAAGCGCGATAACTCGGCCTTAATTAGTTTCCCGTGTTTTTCGGCCAGGATGACACAGTCACAACTAGCAAGATAAACCGCGAGGCAGAGAGGGAGGTAAAGGTGGTGGTGGGGGTGGGGTGGGGGACAGAGTGGGTAGAAGAGGTTGATCAGACAGAAGGTTAAAGGAAACTGGAGGGGGGAACCCGAGCGAGGTGTCATCATGAGGACAGCTTCATCGCCCGCAATTTTCAAGGCGCGATAGTGCTCGCTGCCAAAGAAACATGTCTGGCTCCACAGGGCCAAGTGTCTCCGACTTTCCTGTTGCGGGTCCAGGGAAACAAACTGCGCTTCGTGATTGCTGCAAATAGGGGTGGGGGAGGGGCAGCAGCGCCACATATTCGTCGCGCACACGTCTTCCGGCCAGCCTTGTGGTGCTTCTCGAGCCGCGATTAGCTCCCTTGTCAAGTCTGATCGGATGACGTCTTCATTATCGTTTGGCCGTCACCTCGCCCGCTCATAACGAGGTGTGTAACAGGGCGGGGTGACGTCAGGGGCGATAAAGCTTGATGCGCTGTGCCGTGCATTAAATAACCTCGTCTTGCTGCGTATCCGACACAAACTTTAGAGACGAGGATTGTTACATCGGTGACGATTCCTCGTTAACTAAATCATCATCATCGTCGTCGTCGTTATCGTTATCGTCGTCGTGACGTCGTGGTTGTCCTTTTCTTCTCCTTTTCCCTATTTTTCCTTCTCTCCTGTTATCCTCCACCTCCTAACGTCATTTGTAAGAGCATTTGTGAGCGGTGTTTCAGACATTCCGTAAGTTGTCAGTACAGCAGTGTCGTGTTTCTGTGAACATTCTAACGATCCAAGATTCTTCAACTTAAAAAAAAATTGAGCAAGATTGACTGGTTTTAGTATTATTCCATCTCAGACTCTTTTCGTTGTGACACTGAAATGTTGGTTGATACTGTAAATAAATCCCAACAGAAAAAAATATATATCACGAAATTTTATTCTAAACATGGTAGTCATATAACCAAAATAACTACGAATATTCTCTGCCGTCATTAAAACTTTTTGTAACACAGCGGTTTCCGGCTTCACAGTTGAGGTGCCAAGAATGCACACAGTCTAATTAGGTTATCGGTGTGAACCAGGGGGCAGCAAAGGTCAAAGTCTTCCTGCTAATTGCGCGTGTGCGGGAGCGCGCCGTGACCGTAAATCAAAGAAATGCCTCGCGCTTGTGACGAGCGAGAGGTGGCTATCTCTCTTAGCTGTACGTCGAAGTAGTTTCGAGAAATGTGGAAAAGTTTCACTATTCTTATATTTTTTATTCTTTAGCGCTCAGCAACAACAACAGCAACATTAGTACCAGTCATCGTCAGTGTCTTGACAGGACAGATATAAATGAAGCAATCCATCAACCTGAGACATTTGATAGGGTCCGAATACAGAGGGTTTTTTTAATCGTTTAGGAGGGTTTGTGTCGTTAAGGTATAATTTTGGCATAATGTCACCCAAAAGTCATGTTCCGGCGACAAAGAGATCAAGCAGACCGGACACAGTTATAAAAAGCTTATATTCCGGAGAGTAGGTAAGCAGAAAGAAAGACAGACAGACAGACCGACAGGCAGACAGACAGACAGACAGACTAATGAACGAACAGACTGGCCGACAGATAGACGAATGGAAAAGCTGCTGTGGCTTTTCACATTTTTTGTAGTAAATTCTAAATATTTTATTGACCAGCTGTCAACAAAGGCGCTATAAGATAGAAGATAAAAGTATTGAGCTGTAGCCACTGCTGCACGAGGAAGCGTTTTGCACCTCCTTCCCCACGAAAGGAACCAGTTTCAGCCATAAAACAGCAAACCGGACAGGTGAACAGCTTGGCCACCGCTGGCACCAAACAAGCGTCAAAACAGAGCTGCCTGTGACGCCGGGGGAGGTGTCATCAAGGGAATTAATTCTGCCTTTTCCTAGTCTCAAGAGCCGCCTCAGTTTCACTGAGAGCTGTGTACAAACAAAAGGGGGCGGCGCAGTGATAACAAAGTGGGCCAGATTGCTGCCGGTACCAGACACAATAACACAATCCCCGATTCTGCTGTGGACTTGGAGGCTTAGGGCAGGGCAATAAGTATGCCTGCCGAAAGAATTTAGGATGGTGCAAACATCAAACAATCAGTGAACGGAATTGAACTAGCAAAGTGCATCCTGCCTTTCTCTGTTACATTTAATTTCTCTGTGTAGTGTGTATACTGTGTAGGTGTACACAGGTGTCTTGATCGTCGAAAGCACACATATTTTTTTCATCGAACTACCACGGATATGAATTATGAAGGCATTTGTTGAAGCTTCAAATCAAGGATGCCTGTGGGAAAATCCAGATGTACACAAATTAAATCACTAGCATATGCAACCTCCCCACCCACCACCTCCACACGGCTGTGGGAGAAGATAACGTCAGTATACGAGGAAGGGAGGAAAAGAAAGTGCTGCCTCAAGCTGTGAGTGCATATGCACTGAGGACACGTGCAACACAGCCAGCGCGTGCAGAACATGTGGGACCCTGAGCAAGACCGGTGCATATAAGACGGGAGGAGGTGGCGAAGCACTTGGGTCGAATGGAGGATGGGGAATAGTCTCCCTCCCCTCTTTCTCTTTTCTCTCTCGCTTTTCCCCATCCCTCTCTCTCTCTCTCTTCCTCTCTCGGCATCTTTCTCTCCATTCTTCATCTTTCTTTCCACCTTGTTCCTTTATTCCTTCCCGCCGACATCAGGAATCCGAACGTTGATCATCCCTGTCCAGGAGCAGACGACTGAGTTGAGTAATTTTACCAAAAACTGACCTGATATGATTGATCGCTCTTGAAATAAATTTTGCCTCCCCCCCATAAAAAATCCCATAAAGTCTTAAAAGGTTTTAAACGTTTCTTTCTTTCTTTCTTCTTTCCTTCTTTTCATACATCACGTCATTCTAAGTTGAGAGACTGATTTTCAAGTCTGTTTATCCTTCAGTTATTTCTATTATTTGCACGATATTTCTGATTATTACGGATGCAAATCACTTCAACCTGCGGGAAATAGTGGAAACTTACATGTTTACTCAACCCCCCTTTTTTCTCACCTAAAATGTTTTGCCAGTGAAAGATATGTGAGAATAGTATATGAGATGTGGACAACGCACGCACGCAGGCACGCACGTTCACATGAACGCACATAAAACGGACAAATCCGCACGGACCGCTATCTCGCACGAAAAGTCTCTCTGATTAACGTCTAGAATGAGAGATAAGGGTGTAGGCCAGGTCGTCGTGCATTTGCAGTTTCTTAATCTGTTCTCCTAGTCACTTATGGTTGTGTGGTTTTCTGCCTTGTTTACGGTGTAAAGACAACACTGTCACGCTAGATAAATGGAAACCTCAGGTGCTCTCCTCTTCAGCATCTGTAGCTGGGTGGTAGGTCTTTTCGGGGAGTGGGCGGGGAGAAAAGGGAGGGACTGGATGATCAAGTGACGTAATCTTAGAACAGTCCTCCACCGGTCATTCTGACATCATGTCCACGTTTTTGTGAAGACGTTTTGAATCTGTTTCCCCTATTTATGTGATTCGTTTCCAAGTACAGTTCTAAATCGTCTGTTTTGCACAGACCCTCGCGTCATTTGCCGTGGAGAAAATATAGCAAAATGTTTATCTCCTTGTTTGCATTACACTTTATCTCTGACAAGATGAGGAATTGCCTACAAACATTCTCTTTTGAAAAAAGAACAATGGACTTTCAAAAACAGATACGAACGTGTATACCATTTATATCACAGGTAAAACAAAAGATAAAAATCAAAAGAAATTATCGTGAACCATCTCTCTCCTCTCTCTCTCTCTCGTCCTCCCTATATATATATAGCATGGGAATACCTTAGTCCAAAAGTAGCCAGGTACTGCTAGCTTTCCGTAACAAAGTCGTTCATCCGTGAGACTCGCGACCGCCTCGGTGGTCTAGTGGTTAAGGCCTCTGCTTCCGAGGCGGGAGGTCGATGGTTCGCCTACCGGCCGAGTCATACCTAAGACTTAAAAACTGGCAATCTAGTAGCTGCCCTGCCAGACGCCTGGCACTACAGGGAACAGTACTAGGACTGGTTTGCCCTGTGTCAGTATAATGTGACTGGGCTGGACTGAGGCCCGTGTTGCGCCATCAGTCCCACGTGTGGCAGCACGTTAACTTTGTGTAAGCAACACCGTCCTGATATGCACATAGTTTGCGGCTGTACGTTAAGCACCAATCCCCCCCCATCCCCGCGAGACTCGCGACAAGTCTAATCTACATTTAGGCCTAGGTAAAAACCAGATTTTAAAAAAGCAAAGCAGAGTTTATTTCATAATCTTCGGGGGCGTTTAGAAAGCATTATCCTACATAAATACAATGACACGAAATGTGATACGTCTGCACACACACAGGCAAACGCGCTCTCACACTCTGGAGGGGACTCGGAGAGAGAGGAGAGGGTGTGGACAGAAGGAGAAGTAGGGATAGAGAGATCGTGAGACGAGCTAACAATCACGGCATCTGTGTAGCAGTCATTCAATAATCCTGTACTCTAGAAAAGATTCTTCTAAATGGCATAAAATACACATCATATTAATATTTGAAAAATTCTTTCCTACCTGCAGCTGATTTTGCACAAGGGACCTTTTTCTTCGCAGGTTTCTAAATGTTAATGTCCCTGGCGCGAAAGAGGATAAATACAGAAAGTGTGAAACGTCACAAGGAAATGTAAAATTACGAAGTGACATGCAGTTCTTGTGCAAATTTGTGAAGTTTATCGGCTGTTGGAATCATTTTTTCTGTAACTGCTTGAAATTTAGGCTGGTTCAGTCTCAGAGCTGGCATGACAGAGACATATTTCTGACACTAGTCATTTTGGCACTATCTAGGGCTGCAGCAGCATGGGTACAGCCAGAGTTTACCTGAGAGGCCCTTTGTTTACGCACAAGCCCTGTTGACGAGAGGAGCATTTGACGTGAGTTATTTCAAGTCACACGCTCAGTGGATAATATTTGTTGTGAGGCTGAATTAAGACGTCTTTCGACCGTACGCTGTATACGTGTATTCATGAGTGTGTGCATGTAAATGTACTCGCGCCAGAGCGTTTGTGTGTGTGTGTGTGAGTGCACGCGTGTGTGTGCGTGCGTGCGTATAAGCAAATGATACATGGAAGAGAGTAAGCAAAGGGTAGAGGACGCTATTGGTTGGTTGGTTGGTTGGTTGGTTGGTTGGTTGGTTGGTTGGTTGGTTGGTTGGTTGGTTGGTTGGTT
Organism: Lanistes nyassanus; assembly: GCA_004794575.1. NCBI lineage: Eukaryota > Metazoa > Mollusca > Gastropoda > Architaenioglossa > Ampullariidae > Lanistes > Lanistes nyassanus. The sequence continues at coordinate 174,398 of SMGT01005381.1, forward strand.
GGTTGGTTGGTTGGTTGGTTGGTTGGTTGGTTGGTTGGTTGGTTGGTTGGTTGGTTGGTTGGTTGGTTGGTTGGTTGGTTGGTTGGTTGGGAAAGGAGATGGGCGAGTGTTGAATGAATGAATGGATTTACAAAAGGATGAATTAGCAGAGAATGAATTGATGAAAAGGTTCAATGATGATACAGACATTGCTGCCTTGAAGGCAATGGGACGGAAATTTTTTGCATGGATTTCATTTGTACATTTGGGGGGGGGGGGTTGTTGTTTTGTTTTGTTTTGTTTTCTATTCATTTTTTGTTTGGTTTTTGTTTTGTTTTAACCAAAAAACCTCTCTGAGGCTTTTCTATGTTCAGCAAAATAGCTTTGTGGTCTCTTACTACAAATCATAGCAAGGCAGATATTCAAGTATTGAAAGCAAAGGGTATTGTGGAAATGTCCCATATTTCATGGACTGGCTAGAGTCTCTTTCGGGCTTTTATCCTGCGTCTGGCCGAGCCCTAACGATACAGGCAGCGTGCGAGAAGATAAACATTCATACATACCTTCAGACACTCAGGGAAGCTGCTAAAAGGAAGATGAAAAGCGCCTCTCAAAGCAACGACAACTTCCCTCGTCTTGAAACAACGTCTTTCGTCAAGAACCTATCTGACATGGCAATCGAAGAACAAACATGGCAAGCCTTTTTGCCGCCAGACAGCCCCCTGGCTGCCTCCACCTTTGTACCATGTGACAACCCCACTTCCGGTGACATCGTTAATTGTTTTCAAATTCTCACGTGCACCATGAACTCGTAGACTGCAATATTCAGCGATAACAAGAACTGAGATGGAGCGAGGAAGTGTCTCGATTTTAGTTTATGAACAATTGTTCACCTCCACCTTACCTCTTCTTATCTCACTGCTCCTTGCTCTTCTTCTTTTCTTATTAAACGGTGAAATCATGGATATACGTGGTACAGAACTACCAATTCCTGTAGGAACACTGCTCGATAATTTCAAGCGTTCCTCTCCCCCCGGCCCAGCGCATGGGACAGTTCGCATGCTCGGAGCTCGGATTCTTTCATTTATCCGTCTTTTTTCTTGGGTGCCTTCCGTTCGACATTTAAATCTCAAAATCTTAGTCACGCAGCATGGCCACAGGATTCTTCTTTGGTCCGTGTAAGCTAGGAGCTCTCTACCTGTTTATTTCAATAATAAATTTTGAACATTTGTTAAAACGCAGCGCACACTAGGAAACAGGGCGTCATTTCTCGTAAAGGAAAAGGAAAAAAAATTAGCTTTCCCCTTAGACATACAAACAGACATTGTACAGATATATTAAACCGGCGCTGATTTATCCCTTTGAAATCTGGGCATTTGAGAAATCGATAATGTGTGGACAAAGGCAGCCGAAATTTTGTTACTCCAACGTTTGGTTCCAGGTGAATAGGCTATCTTTCCATCTTCACTCGTTTCCCAAATACTACCAGTTCTGTACTTTGTTGTACTTGTGTGACATCTTGTTCAAAAAGCCCGTGTTTGAGACTTCCTCACTTCATCCCCCTCCTCCTCTTTCAGTCTAAGTTTTAGATCTCAGATAAAGCCTCCGCTATTCTGTGCACTAGTTCAAAGGGCTTGGTGTGCAACGTTTAAACGATCAGGTAATACGAACCTGGAAATAATATGTGTATGATATAATTATCTGTGTGTTACTGTATGGTCAAGGAGAACTTCCTGTGAACAAATTCCTGTTTGTTGCCACTACAAAAGAGAGTTTGTTGAGATTCAGGTTAAACTGTCATAGTCTTCTGCTAATGACTTAAGATGTCCACGCATCCTTGTAAAAACAAATTTTGTGTCTAGCATCATGACGTTTAGAAGAAGGTGATATATTTTTTCTAATTGTCTTTAATGAACGCACGTACATGTATTGGTAAACCAATAAACAGAAAACACTGCTTATTTATTCTATTGTTTTGAAAGTTAACCAGCTGATGAAGATTAATTTTTTTAAAAAGACATTAATGTTAACGGATTCGCTAGCTTAATATTTCTATTTATTTCAATAGACTTTATCAGTAAATGTTGTTTGGTCTGTTTTGCTGTAACGGGGGCTGTGATAGCCAATATAATAATAATAATAATAATAATAATAGTAATAATAATAATAAATGTGGATTTTTAACGCGCGAGAACACATTTCATGCACACTTCGCGCGGACGAGGCACACAGACAATACTCTAGTGAAAACAACGAAACACACACACACAGAGGGAGAGATGAACGCAACACTGACCAACAGGTTAGGATACAGATCGTCCTTCAGTCACAATATGTTGCTTGTTTCTAGCTATTCTTTGTTGTCTGTATACATGTATAGGGCATGGACTTCTGAACAATACAAACACACTTCGGGAGTGAAAAAACGAACAAACGAACATACAAACAAACAAACAAGCGGATAGACGAGTGAGAGAAAAACATGAACGATGGACATCGTTGTCAGGTTCAACTGACTTTCACGATTTAGAACGAACGAACGAACGAACGAACGAACGAACGAACGAACGAACGAACGAACGAACGAAGCAGTATCCAAGTTCCACTGGCATTCACAATTTAGTCCGTGCGAACCGCGGGTCAGGGTGCCAGAAAGGGAGCAGGCTTGCAGGCGCATTGCGCGGAAAGACGTCTGCAACAGACCGGAGCTTGTTTCTTTCATCCCGAGACATTTCGCACAGCATTCAGAGGCGTGATGTATATTTTATCGGTATCTGGTTTATGTCCTTGGGGCCAAAATAGCCATGAGGATGTTCCCTCCTTCCCCTTCCCCCCATCGCCTCGGTCTTTGCCTTGCCCGTCCCACCTCCTCTCTCTTTTCCTCTCTTCCTTCCTTTAAAGTCTTCTCCCCAATCTACTCTCTCTTCAAACACTTGTCTCTTTGTATCAAGACCTCCCCCCCACCCGACCTCTTGTCTTCGTTGGATATACACCTCGAAAAGGATCTCATTTATATAGCCACCTGCGAATCTAAGAATGTTGTAGAAAGGAGAAAAATAAAGACAGCTTCTGAAGAGAGGAGGGGTGGAGAGGACAGACAAACTGAAGAAACGAGGGGGTGGAGAGAATTACAGTTTTTTGCCAAACACGAGCAAACAATTAGCCACGTGCACCATCAACCTTTGACCTCGCTGTTAAGTCGTCACTTGCTTCTGGTGCATCGCCAGATCGCGCTAATAATCGAGCGCGATTTCTCGAGGATGGCCAAATCTCGATCCCTTTCAGTCACCGGCGTTTAGCGGACTGCAGCAGTTCGAGAAAAGAGAAGAATTAGCAAAAGAAACTGAAAGAATGGCAAATTGAAAGATAAGAAACCAATGGTGTCATCAGACTTGGAGAAGCACAGAACTGGAACTGCCTCTGTCTCCGCAGGTGTTGCAGACTGGGTGTCCAGAGGATAGGTAAAGATTCTGAAGGCGTCCCGTAACCAAAGTGTCACGAAAAACCTTCAGCGAAGGAAGGTTGCTGTTCGAAATTTGGCTGAACAGGAACTTAAAAGTGTTCGTTTGTGCATCCCCCTGGGGTTAATGGGTGTTGGGCCGACGGGCTAGAATGGCGTTTAGGGGCTGTTTAGAGCTTGCTTTGGCATATCCAATTTTTCATGGAGCATGGGGGCTTCTGGCTTGAGGCTTGAAGATAAAGAGACGGTCGAGGAAAGAGTGGGGAAGGGGGGGTGACTCACGGGGTGGTCCGTTAACGAAGTGATGTCACCGCAAGAATTTTCGAGTTCTCTTGTCGCTGTTTGTTGGCACGCGCACTTTCGTCTGTCCATTCGTCCATCTGTTTGTCCGCCTGTTTATCGAAAATTGAAGTCTCTTGTCCTCCCTAACCACTGGCTCGAAGCATGGAAAATCCTGCAGCTGAATAATTGCATCTTACGCACTGAGCTGTTTTCACAGCTACTTATTATTTGCAAACTGTTCAACGGACTGCTAACACACTCTCGTTACAATGATCTCGGGGTCTTGAGGGGTCGCATACGTCAGGGATCCTAGCCACTTGGCCACGCAGATCCTGACACCCGAGAGTGTCTGTGTGTGTCAGCTGCCAGTACCTGTATCTCTTTGAAGTAGGATTGTCACGCGACTTAACTCCAGAAGTCTTGCCACCACTTGGAGCGCTAACTCGCTCTCAGGCGCCTGTAGAACCAGTGAAGCGGGTCCAAACGGAGCTATCAGAGTAAACTTCTATAAACTTCTCTCCCATGGACTTGCAGTGTGTCCTCTGCTTCTCTCCCCTGGACTTGCAGTATGTCCTCTGCTTCTCTCCCCTGGACTTGCAGTATGTCCTCTGCTTCTCTCCCCTGGACTTGCAGTATGTCCTCTGCTTCTCTCCCCTGGACTTGCCAATCGCCAATTCCTCTAGACAATCCGTGGTTCTGCGAGAAGATTTATCCGCATCTCCTTTGTGCTTGCAGACAAAATTTTCTCTCACGACTAGTCCCAGCTTAGTACAAAATGACCCGTGTCAAGTCGGAATCACAGTGTAAACATCTTGTTTATCGCAATGTCGCGGTGTCCTGAGCAGAGCGCTGCGAGAGCACTAGGTCGGCAGTTCAGGCTTCGACTTGCATGTCAACCGAAGCTTCTACCTAATCCTAAACCCTAACATCTCTCCGACAGTAAGCAGGAACAAAACAGAACCGAACATTGCGGGCATCGAACCAGCTACTTTTCAACTTCCATGTCGACGCTTTTACCACTCAGTTTGAGACAACCACAACGTTCATTGTAACTATCAGTCGCTGCATGGTAACGTTTCTCTACATGCTAGTACGCTTTCCTTGATTGGTTCACGAGCGTCAGATTGTGCCATTTGGGGAAATCGTTCACAGAAAGGTGTGAGGAAAAAAGTGTGGGGTCCTTTGTAAGTGTGACCTTCTCATAAACATGTATACGGTTTAGTTTGACGATCTTTGACCTACTCATAAACATTTTGTATACAGTTTCATTTGACGATCTTTCCATGCAGTGTGGTCGACAAAATCTTTCTTTCTTTCTGTCTGTCTGTCTTTAATTAATCATCAGATAATGTTTAATAATTAACATTGATTGAAGACTAAAATAGACTTTATTCATAAGATGTGTCACCTGCCCATTCGACTGAACTTTCTCGTCTACCAGCAAACTAGACTATATTCATAATATAAACCGGTACCATTTTGGAGGTAAATGCAGCATATTCGCAGAGAGGTACCATTCATCTGCAAAACCGTGTCGGACATACCTCCGCGCTGCCTCAAATTTTCAAAAGAACAATGTTAGAACTTGGAAGCTTTCCTTAAGCACAGGTGCCACCGATTCTCACCTGATTTACATTGCTGTCGTCTCGACGTCTAGCAGTGATCCAAAAGGCAAATTGAGAACTGTCCTTGGCAGAAAGAAGTGTCGTGCATAACCTAGTTTCTGAGATGCAGGTAATGTCGACACTAGGTTAGGGTCATGACAGCAATTTTGTTTGTTTGTTTGTTTTTCGTTCTTTTACAAAGTGTGGAGCCTTTCTCGATTGGAGGAACTTGGAAGCTTACCACATTTCTAAAACTTTTGGGCTGTTTTTAAACATTCAGTCGAAACGCCAGGGGGCGCCAGGGCAATTATCAGGAAACCAGTTCTGCTTAAGTGCCGGTGTGTACACACAAACACATCCCAGTAACAGAACACTCGCACTGCACGTGTAGAGTTATTCCCCGTCGAGATGCTCTCCAGCAGGCAAGTGAGCATGCGCAGGTGTCCGGGAGATGCTGCGGCCGCAGGTGAGCAAATCTGCAGACTGTTTGAGAAGAATGCCATTTCAAGACTGCCACCGTTGCTGTGTCACTAGTAATTATCGCGCCATTACCGAGCCAGCTGTTGAGAGAGAGAGAGAAGAGGATTGCTCTGTATACGTTCAATTTCTCTTTCAGTCAGGCACTGGGTCACTCAACAAGTTAGCAAATCATTTAGCCAGTCGTCCTTCAAATCAGTAAAGACGACTCTAAACGAAGCTGTCATGACACCCAGTTTCCCGGTGACCAATTCGACAGGACGCAGTTAAAGATAACACACAGTCGCGTTTGCTCCCAGACAAGGGTGGTGTGACATGTTCTGTACGTATTCGCGGTTTTTTTAATTCTACCAACACCTGGGATACCTTTTTTTCTCGAGGAGAAATTCGGCCCTATTCAATAATCGGACAGCAAAAAGAGGTGCTTCATTACAGTTTCCATAACAATTTCGAGACACAAAACATAACGATTGATGAAGAAGATTGAATTTAAGAAAGTAATAACAAGAATTTTATGACCGATTTGTGTTCATTTCTAAACTTGAATCCCACACTAGTTTAAACAACAGATTCCAGTCAGCTTCGTCTGTTTTAAAGACATTTATATGTTAATAAAGGCAATAGTCCTTACATTTATATGTTAATAAAGGCAATAGTCCTTACATTTATATGTTAATAAAGCCAATAGTCCTTACATTTATATGTTAATAAAGCCAATAGTCCTTACATCAGTCCATCGAATTATTAGTCGCTTTCAACTCTGCTTACTACCAGTTTGAGAAAAAAAATGGTGTGTTATGATCCAGCAAGATATGAGAACATCTGTACTTCATCGTTTACTGTTAAACGACAAATTCGTACACAAACTTTTTATTAAAATCATCCTCCGTTCTTTTTAGTCGTCTCCCGTCTACAGAAAAAGCTGCAAACACGTAATTATCATGTAGACAAAAACCATACCACCATCTATCTCTTGAAGCCATGGTTCCTGCGAACTCAACTTTGGCTAAACCACTGCAAATTCAATTTAAAAGATAATAAACAAGATGCCAAGGAGAAGAGTCTCTTCACTTTGTGTTTATTCACAAACCAGGCGGAAGGATTTTTTTCTTTGTGGAGGGGGTTACTGATGCTCATGACGCGTTCGCTCAAACACAGCCCTAGGCACGTGCGACAGGTAGCAAGCCGTCAACAGCAGCCTCGCTTTGACGCTTCTGTCTCGCACGTGCGCGCGCATGCAGTGTGCGACCCTCTCCTCTGCAGAAGTGCCCTCCACCGTCTCTCGGGACGTGGCGCTGGCGCGGGAGACAGGGAGAGGGCGAGCTGGCGCCGTGAGAGCGCCGCAGTTTGAGAACGACCAGCTGCTGCTGGGAGGCAGATGAGGGGCTTATTGCCGTGGGCGCCCCGTGAAGAGATCCTACTGTCGACCCGCAGTCCCAGTGGACGGCCAGCCAGCTAACGAACGCACCTCGGCTTCTTCCGGTCACTCCCTCAGTACTTCCGGTCACTCGCTCGGTACTTCCGTTGTGCAGAGAGAGGTTGGGCAATAAAGTCAGCGAGTGACGGGGGTGGGGGTGGGGGTGTGAAGGAGGATAGTAGGTAAGGTTAGAGAGAAGAAAATTGAGAGGGAGAGAGGTAGCGTTGGGGGGGGGCTCCATTTTTGATTCGCTCTTTCCCCATCTTTCTTTCCCCTCTCTACGTTTTCGTTGTTCCTCTCCGTCACTCTCCTTGAATTTTCTGTCGTTATCTCGCTCCTTCACTTTCGATCTCTCTCTCTTCTGCCTGTCTCTCTCTCTCGTCTTGTCACGATGGCCAGTACAGCGAGGATCACGGGCCGTCGTTTCAGACGAACCAGCCACATATCTCCGCATGCGATGCTGCCTATAGCACCAACTCTTTGCACTGAATCAGCGTGAATACCAAAATTTAAACAAATCTGTCTGTCTGTCTGTCTGCCTGCCTGCCTGCCTGCCTGTCCAGTCTCTCTCTCTCACTGAAATATGCACGCAAACAGGCAGACGACTCACAATTACACAGAGTTTCGCGCGTTTACATATAAAACTTACGTGACTGAGGTACTCATGCACTCATTGTCACTTGACTGGCTCGCACACTCAGCGACTTGCAAATTACGAGGAACGTAGGAATCAAAAGGTGCTTGCATTAAGCTGTAGGGGCCGGACGGTAATTAACACTGGCGAGGTGCAAAGTTACTGCCTGCAAAAGTACGCTTTTCTTAGTCTGGGCATGAACTTTGAAACCAGCGTGCTAAAAGTGCACCCTCCTTTCTTCAGGAAAGACCCACATTAAACTGAGAATATAAAAAGCACCCTAATTTTTCAGACCGAACCCTACTTTTCTGTATAGCGTGCCCGGAGTTCGCCCTTCTTTTGAAAGGGAATTCGCACCCCGTCTCGGTACCTTCTCTTGTCAATAAGCTTAACATATTTTCGCTCCAGACGTGAGGACTTGTTTAAATCTAAAACATTCAATAGACGTTTAGTTAAATGCAAGAAAACATTAATCCTCGCAGAAAATGTACTACAGAGGACTAATCATGTGCTCAATCAGCCGGTAGGTAAACTACAGAAACGTCATTTACTAACATACTTTCCAGTCCTTGGGAAGTGAATGGCTGAGTGGTCAGGGCGCTGGTCCAAATCCAGGGGAGCTGGTTTAATACATCATCGTACTTCCCCTAGCAGACCCAGCGAGGAATGTATCCCCTAGCAGACCCAGGGAGGAATGAGCTCTCCCCTAGCAAACCCAGCGAGAATGTGTACCCTAGCAGACCCAGCGAGGAATGTGTCCCCTAGCAAACCCAGCGAGAATGTGTACCCTAGCAGACCCAGCGAGGAATGTGTCCCCTAGCAGACTCAACAAGTAATGTGTCCCTTAGGAGATCCAGCGAGAATGTGTACCCTAGCAGACCCAGCGAGGAATGTGTCCCCTAGCAGACTCAACAAGTAATGTGTCCCTTAGGAGATCCAGCGAGAATGTGTACCCTAGCAGACCCAGCGAGAATGTGTACCCAATCCTTTGGTCAGGGAAGGTGAGGCAGTGATGGCGAGTAGACGGGTACCTCTCTCAAGATGCTAGCCCACAGAAGTGGGGTCTCGTACACCCCCACTTCCTTACCACCTAAAACAAAATCAGACAACCTTTACCTTTACTTTTTGTCGCAGTCCTCCAGGGCAACAGCAAGTACAAGAATAGAAGCAAATAAAGCGTTTCGACCGTTACATTCCTTTTCGTTCGTTTCAGTAAGATTACTGTTGTGCAGAGCACAGTAGTCTAATAGATTGTCAGACATCCCACAGGTTTCAGCTGTCTTTCTTTTTAAAGCCGTCTTTCATACCTCACCTTATTTCACGCACCCAGCTACACCGTCCTCCCCCTCCAAATGGCGAGAGAGAGAAAAAAAAAAAATCATCGAGTATCGAGAGTACAGACCAAGGGAGAGAATTACAGACGTTCTTTGAAATTTTCACATCGCGGCTATCTCCCTTTGTATGCAATTATAGCGGCCATGATCTAGGGTTCTTTTGGTGTTGAAACCGTGAAAGAACATAATTTTATGTTTTGTTGTGTGTCATTGATTACAGCTCTGTTTGCAGGTTTTGTTGACTGCACTGTTCATTAAAGTATGACATTGGAGGGCAGCGTATTACACATTATATTGATTACACAATCACATATAACATTCACTTCACCATTACATTAGCACATTACTTCATTACTTCTTGACGATGCTGCTGTAAAATAAGATAAGGATCGTGTTTGGATGGCATAAAAAAGCCACCTTTCATCAAGACAAGAAATTTTTAAAAATTAAACGTCGTTACAAGATGAGATGAGAGATGAGATGAGATGACAAGAAGCAGGATTTACATGACGGTTTTCCATAGAAATATGACCTAAATTTACTCACTGAAGTCGGTTAAAAAGCGATTTAATACGTCGTTGATCAGTTTGCTTACGTATCCTCTCCGTTGATGTAAGTGTGCATGCAGCAATGCCGTTCGACAAGTAACGGAATTCCCAGTAACGAAACAAAAATATTCAGCTGTGTACACTTAGAGAGGAATGTAGGTGCGAACGTGCATTTGCGTGCATAGTGTTCACAATACTCAAGCGCGCGAGTTCAGATTCAGAAAGGCTGAAGAAACAGCTGCCATTGAAATCTCCGTCCGCACCCCCCCCCACCCCCTAAACTGTTTGCATTGATTGACCGACTGAGTGATTGACATTGATTGATTGATTGATTGATTGATTGGAGTTTGTTTAGGTTCTGTTTACCGCAGCCATTAAGTGTCTACTAGCCCAGACTCCACAAGACGCCATGCTGTTTGCGCAATATTTGGCTGTTGCAAAAGAAATCGTCTCTTGCGCTGTTTGCCTTCCTTTTTAATGACTTATAGAGGCATAGAATTGACATCCTTTGCAGAACACCATAAACATATTTCCTGGAATTTTAAATCGCATTTATTGCTAGCGAACATTGGTCTGATGAGGTGTGCGTACACTCCTCTATAAGAAATATTGCTGGCAAGCAGCAGAGAGACTTTTGCTTCGGTCGGCACGATTCGCGGACAACGGTAGCTCGCAGAGAATGTGGATATTACAGCAAATACGTTTTGCAACAAAGATACTAGTATCATATAACTGCTGCAAGATTACACTGAAAGATATTTATGCAGCGAATTCCCGCCGATAAGGCTCTATAACATTTGACTCCCTTATCCACGCGTGGCTATAAACAAGCTTGTAGCTCCTTGCCGTGTTGCCAAACAGGCACCGCTAGATTCCACTGCGAAAAATAAACGTCACTTCCGCTTAACCAGTGAAGCTTCTGTTTGTAGCGAAGGATGCAAGTGATGCTGGGATTCCAACGTAACAAGACAGGCGCGTGTTTTGGCCAAGGTCGTAAAATGATAATGGGGATTTCTATATTGTCGGAAATGTTTGGGGGCAAAAAAAGCCCCAAAAAGAGTAGCCATTTTACAGCAGGACATTCATCGTCGGGTTCAAGTACTTAAGCATTTAAGACATGAAAGCAGTTTTGTCGGAAACTGAAACTGCTGCTGTTGTTCGTTGAATGAACACATAAAAACTCCCTGGAGTCAATCAAATGACAAGCTCTATTCCGGAGGTTTTTTTCGGAAGTGGGAGGGGGAAGGAGATGTTTAGGGTGGAGGGGGATTTGCGGCGGTAGGGGGGTTAGGTTGGGGTTAGGGAAGGGGTGGAGTGGGTATAAGCCAGGCGGGGGAGTTATAGGCAGTATTTCTTCCAGGAAATCGTCACGTTTTCATGCTCAATGTACAGTCAGGGTTCGTGCACAGCTCTGCGAGCAGAGCTGCGGAGTAGTGTGTGGAACGTCTCTGCTTCAAATCCAGGGACAGTCAGAGATTATTTCCTGTAATTAAACGTTGTACAGATTGCAGACGACCTTCTATCAAACCTTAAACTGTCTTTCTGCACTGGCCATCTTACTGCCGCCATCGCCCCAGTGGTTCTCTGCATCGAATAGTAATAGACCCCATAAAGAAGCACAATTCCATATCGTGCAGATAAAAGATGTCATCCACTAGCGAAAAACTCCCAGCGCTAAATATGATAATCGCGCCAACTTTCCTTTGAGTCGAACTGTGCACGGCGTCTTCAGAATGTGGAATATGTGTGTCCTGTAGAATATATGTGTACTGTGGAATATGTGTGTGCTGTGGAATATGTGTGTGCTGTGGAATATGTGTGTACTGTGGAATATGTGTGTTAACCCCAACTAAAATATGGGAGGTTTCTGCCAGCAAAAGTGTCTTTAAACACATAGGAAATACCCTTCACCACAAGAGTTCTCGGCATTTTTCGCCTGATAAATTTTGCTTCCTTTCTGCATACCCACGCAGGTTTTAAGGCAGTGAGGACACGTTAATGCCAGAGCGGCTTGTGTAAATGAGCATCAGCTATACATTACCACAAGTGCTAACCCACTGGCAAATTTCCAGACCAAAGCCCCATCACTGTGGGAACATGTGCGTTCACGCACAGAAGAGACGCAGGTATGTCTAACCCAAACGACGACTTTCGGCGTGATGTCGTGGGACGCGCTGCACGTTGTGCACGACCTTGAAATTTATCGTTTTGGGAAAAGGTATAGCCTGCCAACTGCGCATGCGCCTTACCGGAGCGAGAAACTCAGAAGGTAATTTCTGGAGCAATTATCCATCTCCGACCTTTCCAATGCTTTTCGTACCTCTCAACTAGTTGTTTTGATTGGTTTCCTGTTATGCCGAGTTCGCCAGCTGGCTGTTTCACAAAAAGCTGGCTGTCGTTCAAAACGTTCTGACTTTTATTTCAGACCTGCACAGTTTGCACAGCTTGACTAACTCGGTACATCTTGACTTTTAGTCCAGACTTGCACACTTCGACCAACTCATTACGTAGCCCAGACTTGCACACTTCGACCAACTCATTACGTAGCCCAGACTTGAACAGTTCAAATAATTCGTGTATTTCTTTACTTTTAGTCCAGCCTTGGGCAGTTTGCACAGTTCGACTAATTCATGTGTTTCTTGACCTTAGTTCAGGCACATACTGACTGAATCGAATGAAATAAATCGTAAACAGTTTATCAAACTGTCTTCAATCGTGAAAAACAAGAAAACTTGACCAAGCAAAAATAGACGAGAACAAAGGCAACGTTTCAGGGCACTGTCCTAACCCAAACAGATAAATAAAACGAGTTACTTAACTGAAAGAGAGAAAGAGAGAGATGATGTCCATATTTGTTCTCGTCTAGTTTTGCTTTTTCTCTGTTTTCCCCTTAACTTACCCCAAGCAGCAATCACGTGTATCTGTTCGCTTTGTCTTTAACAGCGTTAAACGCGACGCGATTCTTATGGCTAAATTGGACCAAATTGTCTCTGCAGACACAAATTATTGCCATATAGCCTTTCCTTGAGAACTCGTGGAGAAAAATCATCATTTGAAATCAGATAAAATATTTGTTTTAGGCGGCTGGTAGTTTATTTTCATTGGAATGGTCTCAGTGTGTTAACCTAGTTCTGCAATTTCGACAAATCAGTACAGTCTCGTGAATGCCTGGGACTGCATACGACACAACATCCAGAGCAGAAAATTGACGGCCTTTACCTGCACGCGAGGATGCTGTGTACTGCTTTGTGGCCCGTTTACCTGCTGGTAGAGCTGTACACAGACAAGCAGGAGCCCGAGTCAGTATGGTGTGATGAATAAATCATGACTTTTGTTTTACAGCCTGTAAATGCTGTGACTGCGGGTTTAACGACGCGCCGATGCACGTACCAGTTTTCCTGTTTTTTTAAGATCCCTGCAGGCATGGGCCAGCAGCGCAACTCCCTTCAGAACTCAGCGAGGAAAGTAGTGCAGACAGGGGCAGACAAGTCATCCAGGAATGAAAGGGCCGGGAAACTAATGACAGGCAACTGCCGCATCTGGACAGAGTGGGCAGACCAAACAGGGAAAGTCGCTTAAATTGGAGTCAGTGGACTCTGTCCGGTCTGTATGTCTGTCCGTCACTTAATTTTCTTTGTTTTGTTTTCTTTCTTTCTTTCTTTCTTTCTTTCTTTCTTTCTTTCTTTCTTTCTTTCTTTCTTTCTTTCTTTCTTTCTTTCTTTCTTTCTTTCTTTGTACACAGTGTGTAAACCGTTGTCAGCTTGTCTTCACCAGAGGTTGTCTCCTCTCACCTGGTCTCAAAAAGTCAGAGGAAAGTGGAAGCCAACCAAAAGTGCTCGCAAAGAGGAAATAAGCAGCTGGGTTTCCGACAGTTTTGACAACTGTGTTTGCAAAAGAGAGCTACCTCAAACAGCGGGCAACAGCTGTGACTCTAAGGACAGTTGGCTGCCGGAAATGGCCTGTTCTGCCGGGGGACAAACAGGAAGGACCGAGACAAGAAAACAGCCCCATCTACGGCAGGCTCATCCTTGGGAGTTCTGTCTTCGGCCAAATCTGAGCCTGTTGTTTACAGTTATGAAGAATCAAGATCTGATACATCTTGGGGTCCAATACCAAGCCTAGCAAGCAAAACGTTACCAGGAACTTTTTTTTTTTTGGTAGTCTTGTGTGCGGGACCATGCCCCAGTATACAATCTATTCTACTTTAGGATGGTGGTCAGAAATAGAAGTTGCTTTAAGGATTTACCAGGCGACTCGCCGATGGAAGAAATTTCCAGAAATAAACAGCATTCCATGGGCGCCAAGGTCCCTGCTAGGGTCTGAGTGGCGACGGGGGGAAAATCGATATTTTTTCTGCCTCCGTGCAACGCCTTATTCCCATTGGATCAGATCAAAGAATGAAAACGTTTTCCCTTAGCATCTGAAGGTAACAGCCGGCAAGAAACATTAACCTGGAAGAGGACCTTGGAGCAGATAATGGTCGCATTTCACGCAAAGAACACATAAAGAGTGTTGTGCCCTTGACCTTACGCGTGCTAGAGGTCAAGGACAACTGCAACACTTCAGCTCCACATTATTGCCTCGAGAAAAGGGAGAGCGGGCGATAGCTTTCTCCTGTGTCATGTTTACCCCTATCTTGTTGTTCAATGCACTTTTCTGTAGTGTCTAGTGAAGAATAAATGGCATTTATTGACCACTTTAGTACGCAAATGTAGAATGCATGTTAGTCATGCACCTTTTCAATTAGAGATCCAGAAACATGAAGCTAAGGCTTGAGACTTTTCTACAGCTCGGAGAGGTTCATATCAGCGTTTGTTTGTTTCTTTATTCGTTCGTTTGTTCGTTCTTTCGATTGTTTTTTTGTTGTTGTTGCAACAATATATTTTCTTTTCGTTTGCAATGTATGAAAGCGGTAAAGAACCATCAAAAAACCAGCACCCCCCCCCAAAGAAACAAAGAAACAAACATATGGCCATTGCTGGATCAGATTTCCAGTACAAAGGGTTTGGATGCAGCTTGGATGAAATATCTCTGTCAAATCGTAGTAATTTGTTTTGGTTGTTTGATATTTTATGCTAAGCCAGCACCGAGGGCTACATAACCACGAGAAGTAGCCGTACAAGTGAACATGCGCCATATCCAGAGACATGCGTGTTCTGTTGACTAAATACACAAACATAACACATATAATGGTCTGATGTATTAACTGGCTTCAGGCCTTTGACAAAAGACTATGAGAATAAAACCAGAGCTAGTCCTTTTCGTATTGGCCCAGAGGACGACAACAGAAACATCAGTTTTTCTGCACACAGCTCTAGGTTTCTCAATGTCTTGGATTCCCTTTTTCGAGGTCGCTTGCTCACCGCCTGATTCTGTAAAATAGTTACATTTTATTGAAATGCTGGGGGTAAATATAAATCTAAACATCGCCCATCCCCATCCCCAAAATTGTGC
Source organism: Lanistes nyassanus (assembly GCA_004794575.1). Classification (NCBI taxonomy): domain Eukaryota; kingdom Metazoa; phylum Mollusca; class Gastropoda; order Architaenioglossa; family Ampullariidae; genus Lanistes; species Lanistes nyassanus. The sequence continues at coordinate 189,587 of SMGT01005381.1, forward strand.
ATATCTTTCATGTCATTTGGCTTCGTTGGTAAGTTCATAAACCTAATTTATTCAAATGGGTGGCATCATAGTTGTATACGACTGCTCTTTGTGGCTTTGAAGAACTTTCACGTTTTTTTTTCGCCGAATTTTTGTCGCTGCCATATTCTCATCAATTTTGTTCCCCGAGTAGTTTTGCGAAACTTTCCAAAACACTTCTGATGAAATAGCAGACTAGAGAGTGCAAATGGAAATACGAACGATTTCTTTTAGGGAAGAACGAAAAGAGACAAAGAAATCTGCATAATTTTCAAGTATTTTCTCTCAACTCGAAGCAAGCTTAGAATATGACATTATGTGTCAGGTCTCAGCTTTTAATGCAACAAAGTCGATTGTTGTCATGTTGGAAAATTACAGTCTGAAATAATCACGACAACGAGGCCCCTGAGTATTTTAACAACGCGAAATATAACGAATGTCACACAAACAAACGGCATGCTTTCAAAAATGATTATCCAGAGCGTAGTTGGGAACTGGGTCAATGGAACAACTATGCTTTGAAAAATGCTTTGAAAAATAAAATATATTTCTTGGGACATTAACAGTTCATGATAAAGGTCGTTTGGCAAAATGTGAAAAAAAAAATATAATAATAATAATAATAATAATAATAATAATAATAACGAATTTAATTTTTGTCAGGCAGACAATTTTACACTCTAAAGTTTTGTAACACTAATTACATGTAAAACGTGTTGACCCCGGTGCAAAATACGTGCTGGGTGTGTAAACACTATGTAAGATGTGTGCTGCTTGTGTTCTATGTGTTCTTAGCAGGCCCCTGGTTGACTGAACACTTTCTGCGGGCACACATTCAGAACATTATCAGAAAACCATTTATACATTTTCCGGCCATTTGAACACTTTCGAGAACACAGACCTGAACACTTGTTACACTAGTTTAGCCCTCCAACACTAACAGTAAGATCTTCTACATCACAACAATGCTTCCTACCGCAGCAAAAATGCCTTCTACAGCACTTCTGGTCTTCTGTAGCACTGACAGTAAGGTCTTCTCTGTAGCACTGACAATAGTGTCTTCTATGTAGCACTGACAGTAAGGTCTTCTCTGTAGCACTGACAGTAGGGTCTTCTCTGTAGCACTGACAATAGGATCCTGCCTGTAGCACTGACAATAGGGTCTTCTCTGTAGCACTGACAATAAGGTCTTCTCTGTAGCACTGACAATAAGGTCTTCTCTGTAGCACTGACAATAGGGTCTTCTCTGTGGCACTGACAATAAGGTCTTCTCTGTAGTACTGACAATAGGGTCTTCTCTGTACCACTGACAATAGGATCTTCTCTGCAGCACTGACTATAGGATCCTACCTGTAGCACTGACAATAAGGTCTTCTATAACATCAACAATAAAGTCTTCTATAACACTACCAACAGATGAAACAGGAAATTATTCATGAAGAACATAGTAATAGCACGTAATGAAAATTTCCCTCAGCCCAATGAAATACAATCACTGTATTTTTGCTATCACATGCGGCAAAACTGGATCACTGAACCAGTAACATCGTCGCTTGGAGAGGTAGGTGAGATAGCTGGGTTAGGTGTCAGTAAAGGTCTGTAGAGGTATCAAGCTATCAATAGATATTTAATCACCGCTTTCACGAGGGATTCTAGGTTATTTTGCCGGAAGTCAAGATTGCTATTGGAGAACCAACGGAGCTTTGACTACTTAACCAAACTGCAGCCATTTGTCATCCGCTCAAACTGTAAGAGCTAATACTCGGAAAATTTCGGCTAAACGGTCTGCCTTTTAAGGTTATTCTATTTTTAACTAGTACCTTGCAACCTGTCTATGCGTCTTCCCTCCGTTGTCCTTTGCGTGCTGTGATTGTCTCCCATTTTCCGAATTGGTTGCTTCAGGACGCTGTGCGTTTCCTGACCGGAAGTTGTACCCTGGCCACATGAAAATGCCACTTGACAATGACGATTCAACCAGTCACATCAAAGACGTGTTTTGTTGGAAACCTAAACGTTTTTTCTGTCAGGTCATAGTGTCATCCATAGTTGGGGGGTGTTTATTCATTTACTTTTTGGATATTGCTAAAGACAGCTGCACTTGTTCCCTGTACTGGTGTGTGTGTGTTGCAGACAACTGTTAAAACCAGCAAAGCATTACCGTCTTCCTGCCTGCTTGCCTCCTTGCCTGCATCATCTATGCCATCTTCTCTAACCGCTCCAAGAGCCGGCTCCTGCCAACTCTCATCAGACGTTGTCCGTTCGCTTAACAACTTACAATTTCGAACGGATTTTAACTTTTTGCCGACAGCGAACGCTCTTCTAGCATCTAAGCACTACAACGCCCCCCCTGCCCGCAGAGCAGAAAGTTAACTCCTCATCGTCATTGTGTGATCCCTGTTGCCATAACACTGTGATGGCTGAAGGAATGGGGCTGATTTCCTTCTTCTTGTTGACACAAATCAATAATGCCGACAACACCAAACATGGCCATTTCTTTGGCAATCTCGCGGAGCGGGCCGCTCCTCGGTATTACATGCGTGCCCAACTCGCAGGGCTTGGAACATCATAAGATTCACGCCGGAGGGAATTCCTCGTAAGGCTCGTCTTCGTCAGCACGGCACTGTCAAGGAGAAAGAGAATTCTCATCCCTCCGTTCGTCCAACTGTTCGTCTTTCTTTCTTTCTTTCTTTCTTTCTTTCTTTCTTTCTTTCTTTCTTTCTTTCTTTCTTTCTTTCTTTCTTTCTTTCTTTCTTTCTTTCTTTCTGTCATCCAGTCATTCTTTTTATTCTTTCCTGTTTTTTTTCTTTATCTATCTTTTCTTTCTTCGTTTCTTGTTTTCCTTCTTTCTTTCTTTTTTTCTTTGAAAAATCATAGATAACCATTCAGGTACATGTTACAATGAAAAAATATACAGTAGCTATACACTATTATGTTTGACATAACTTTCTGAAAAAGCGATTTCAAAACATGTGCGACCTCCAAACATTTTCAAAATATCTGCAGCGATTCTTCCAGGAAATGATTTCCTTGTGGGGCTGCTGTTTGCACTAATATTAGGTCAGAACGTGCGCATAGCATACATTTGTTCATGGACAATAAAACGCGAGTCTGCATTTTTCAGACCAAGACGCAAGTTAACTATCGAGAAAAAAAGGTCAGCGCTAGATGCCCGGGGCTTGCCCATAATTCTGCCATCCCGCCAACCCCATCATCAATTACGTTTTCATTTTACGTCACATCAA
>SMGT01005381.1:197714-211256 GCA_004794575.1 Lanistes nyassanus
CCCCCGCCTCGGCCCTTCTTGTAAACTGAACATCCGGGCCTGCACAGCTGTTACGTCATCTGGATGGACTAGAAGCAAGCGGGCAATTAACTTCGACCTTGTACTATTATGGGATGTTCCACCCGCCTCCGCAGAGTGGAGCCACAGAGCACATGTACAGGAAGCAGCTTGTCGGCTCTAGGATTAGGTTAAAATAAACCTGTAGAAGGAATGAGACCCACAGGTTTACACCTGACGTGCAGTGTGGCGGTTTAGGTTCAAGCGACGGGCAAACTGTCAGGAACATGAAGTTTTAATGCATACTGTACCTTGGCAAGTAGTTTTCCGTCTCAAAAGGCTTGTTCGTTTACAACCGTAAAATTGCCAGGCTAGCAGAACAAAATCAAAATTATACCGCCATACTTTTCTTATTTAAAAAAAAACAAAACTAGAGATCTTTTACTATTGACTTCTTGGCTAATTTCATTTTTTAAGACGGGGCGGGGGTGTCTCAGTATAGCCTTACGTGCTTTCTTTTCAAATAAAATGTCCTGATACATACCATGCGCATATTAACTGAAATTGATGTTTATAATCCGTAAAGAATCTCCGCAGAATTCAGCTGTAACTGCCTGAATGTTTTACACCCTTTTGCTGACACTTGTAAAACTTAGGAAGTATTCCTCTACTCGACAGATTAATGAGAAAATCATATTTTATTAATTGCAACTTTACATTAATAGCCAGGCTTCGATCGCCTGAAAGTAATCACAGCGCTGTTCTGTGAAGGCGAGTTGATGTTCTATTACTAGGCTTTTTTCTAGGTGCGCGCGCTGGTCAGTAGCAGATGATCAAGCGCGCGCCCGGCTAAGGCTGGTTTGCGCTTTACTGCGCATATTAATGAAGCCCTCACCAGCAGCTCCAAGGGCAACGCAGCTACAAAATCCGCCACTTCACTATTGCCACACCGTGTGGGAGGCTGCTGTTTGTCCGTTTTATTCGCTGCAGCTTTATCATCCTTTCCTGATCTGCTCCCAAAAAGAAGGCACAAGAGTAGTCTCCCCGCTTGTCGTCTGCTTTATTCCTACTAGCTGTAACGAGGAGCAGTCACAATCAATGATATTTGGATTAATGTTTTTCCTAGCTTGCCGCTGCCGAAGAACTCGGTCGCAGATAAGCTGTGCTGTACACCTGTTTGGTAACTGTTTATCTTAGGTTTCAAGAATGAGGTTTAATCATGGCCAGTCGTTTGATTCCGAGTAGCGCAACTTCGACAATGTAGAGCGACTGGGCGGAGTGTATGGCTGTCTATTTTTTACGCGTTACTTGAGCACAACGTATACTCAAAAATTCCTTGACAGCTGGTTTTCCAAACGGGGTTGGTTTGACAGCTGCTTAATGCCACTCGTCCCGATTCCCTAGCGATCGTGTGCGCTGGACTCTGATAATCCATTGGCTGCGCTTGAAAAGGGGAACCCGCACGCTACACGAACTTCAAAAAAAGCTTGCTGCGCGTCGCCGGTTCGTGCTGCTGTAGATGTCAACCGCAGGTTAGCGGATTCTTTGCTTACTGGCACAAGAAAGAGGCTGTTGCACCTCGGCGTGTCTGACGCGCGCTGTATTGATCAGCCCCCGTCGAGCGAGGAAAGGGTGCGTGTGCTGGTATGGCGCTGAGTCGCATCGTGCAGGCGCGACTGGCAGAAGTCGGCGTTGCTTTGTGAAGACATTGCGCCCTTTCTCCCTGTCTGCTACGTGATTACGCAAAGCGTCCACAACATCGCGTCATCGCCGGGGACTATCGTAAGCCTCGAGGGCAAGGACTACGTCATTTGTGCTTCTTCGCACTTCAAGACTACGTGATCTGTACGTCCTTGCAGACCAGACCTACGTGGTGTGTACGTCTTTTTTTTCGGTTTGGATTCCGGTATCTTCATCTGAAAACAAACCCGGAAGTAGCAACACAATGAACGTGGGCAACTAACCATGAAATCCATGAATAACCGGAAAAGGTGAGTCTTTCTTTTCCGATTTTCTTACCCCTCCCCTTCCCCCCTCCCCCACACCTCGCTCAGATGAGTACTGAAGAACCGCTTCTGGTGAACGTAGTATCGACTTTACAGTTAGGTATTGTCGTCCTACTGTTGTCATCAATATTCTATTACTAGAGCGACTTTGCCGGGAGCTTCAATGTTGGTCTCTGTGTCTCTTCTTGAGTACCAGAGATACTGAGTACCGTTCCTGCAGAGATGCTGAGACAATCTGCGCGACACCCAGCGGTAGAAACGGTAGTAACGTCAGTAGCGCGCGAGCTGCGAGAGGTTTTTTGTTTTCATCTGTGCTTGCCATATGTCATAAGAACGGCCATATATACAACTCGATGTGGTAAGATTTACGGGCAGTTTTGCGGGCGGAGACGAGTTCACGTGCACCTATGCAGCCCAGCCTGGGTTCATAACAGAAGGGTAACGAATAAATTTTGATTTAGCAGTGACAGTAAGGCATACTGTAACACTATCACTGGCACTAGGAGTAAGTGGAGATAGTGTTAGAGTACACATAGAAAGAAAAACAAAGGTTAGGTCAGCAACAAAGCTTGTATCATAACTGGGGTAAGAGAGTCTGTTGAAAGGTTTGGGTGAGGGGAGGGGGATGAGGAAGGGGGAGAAAACCGAATGGCTTATACAAAACCCCGAGGGCCAGCCCGGTAAACAGGTGCCACATGCAGAGAAGGTGTGTGTGTTGGACACGGGGTCTAAACACAAATCCAGACAGTATTTTGCATTCTTGCTAAATTAAAATGTTGTTTGTTAACATCGATGAGCGAACGTATAACTCTGCATTCTTTATCTTTCTCTTTGCCTTCGAAAAACAGATCAGCAAAAAAGTCTGTATCTACTTATTCATCCCAAACAAGTAGTAAACAGCAAACATTTCACCTCCAAACAAATTGGCCTCTCTCAGACCAGCCAAGACAATACGTTGTTCTCATTCAGTGCTCCCAAACATTATAAAGTCATGAAATCGAAAGTCTGTTTCAAAACGGATCCAGTGCTTGCAGAAGACATATTTCTGTCATGCTGCTCGCAAAATAGTATGTAACAATGGAAAGTACCTGCCAAAAATTGTTCGGAACTATTTTCCGTTGTTTTCCACTGTTTCACGGAGAAACACGATCAACTCGTAGTTGAGTTACATCAAGGGGGAAAAGGCTTCTTGTTTTAACAGATAAATAAAATCTTCAGGAATTTTTGGGGGTAGCATGAAGCAAGCGTGCCAGGGTGGGGGAGGGGGTAGGTGAGTTTCTTCAACAACCACTGCTCCCTCTAATGTCCGGCTAGAGAGCTAAATCATTTGAATGTTTTTTGACCAAGAAAATCCGAAACGACACATTTATATGGGGGGAGTTTCTATTTTTATATCTACCCTCTGGTGCTAGAGGAATCAGACTAAGTTTTTTCCTTTGGAATTGCTGGGTTTTTTTGGCCGATGGAATTTCTACGACTAGTGAATCTTTTTCGTGCTCTCGATTTCGACATCCGAGGGCGATGAGGTCCCCACCTCAGCAACAGTCCCCGTGTTTTGATGTGTTCCTGTTTATCTGCTGTCTGTCGTTGATCCCCATCGTTAACGATTTCAGGGAGCCTTCAGCTTGATTTATACTGGACGTAACCCCTCTAGATCTGAGCATGCTGTGAAGCTGTATGACTGCATGTGTGTGCTGTTTTCTGCGTTCCCCTTATTTATAGGGCGTGTTTGGGGGAGGGGTGTAGAAGACAGATCTAAGTAAAGTGTGAGACGACGGAAATATAGACGAATCCCCGATTTAACACAGAAATAGAAGTTTGCTTATCGAGACGACTGCCAAGTGTGTAGAGTGGTCGGTCTTTGTAATGTTTTAAATATACATCGCGTTGTCGTCTGCCTGCTCTCTTGGTGAGTGGGCTGTGGGTTCGCGGCGCGGCTTCTGCATTTGGATGCAATAGGTGCATTTTAAGTGCAATTAGTCCATTTCTGTGAATCGTTCCATGGTTGTTATTGCTTCTCTTTCTTTTTTTCTCTCATCACACAGGACACTAATGTCACCAATCCATATCTTACAGGACACTAATGTCACTAGTTCATACATTACAGGACCCTAATCCATACATTACAGGACACTAATGTCACTAATCCATACATTACAGGACACGAATGTCACTAATCCATACATTACAGGACACTAATGTCACTAATCCATACATTACAGGACACTAATGTCACTAATCCATACATTACAGGACACTATTGTCACTAATCCACACACACTACAGGACACTAATCTCACTAATCCACACACTACAGGACACTAATGTCACTATGCTCACCGTCATTTCTTGGTAAACTTCAGAATCCACAGTTCCCTTTTTTCTCCATGAGACCACTGAGAACTTTATGCTTGTAAGGTGTGACTAGTGTTTCACATACTGCTACAGTTACAGCTGTGCTCAACAAAGACACAGCTGGCGGTTGCAGATTGTGAGATTACGACCCTCTCATGACGTGAAAGGTTTAAATGGCTGTTTCCACGCTGTGCCCACAGCGTGGAAATGTGGGTTTACGCAGAAGAAACACGCGAGGGGTGTATTTCGCGTACCTGTCGAAAATGGGCAAAGTGCTCGCAGATTAGTTAACAAGCCTCAAGTCACTCGAGCTGGTGTCAATTGTTTTATGTGCCGCATCGGGAATAGTATCAGCCAGGGTCCAGCTGCATATATACTAGCCTGCCGGGAGTTAACGTGAGAGTTCTTAAAGACCTTGCTATTCCACTCCCATCCGACCCCCTTTCGTTACAGAAGTGTAAGGGCCTCTGGCAACCCTTGCCTATGTTAACTACGTGTTTCGTCTTTAACTCTGGGGTGGGGGGTAGCCGAGTCTTTTGATCTTTCTTCATTCTACACGGCTTAATCCTGTAAGATTAATAGGGTGTGGGAACAGAGGCGAAGATTATCATGCAAACACCTTTCTCCACATTTAACTATTCCAACTTTTGTTCATCCTGGAGTTACACATTGCGTATCTCCACGCGACCCTAGCCCCGACATTAAGCCTTCTCTCACTACTGACCACTTTGCTGCAGCTGTTTGCCTGGTGGCTGCTTTGGCACAAAGTTAGTGAAATGGCCGCGTCCTGACATATTCCTTTCATGAATACGGTGTACGCTGCTGGCATGGTGTTAAACTTAAAAAAAAATACAGTGCAGACGCTCAGGGGAGGCTGTGTGCAGTGTGTCACGGTGAGCAGCAAGTGGGGAAGTGACCTTTAGGTGCTAGTCCTGTGGTCTGAACTGGAGTGTTTTGCGGGAGGGGTGGCGTGGGGGTCCGTTCTGGAGACAGACACTGAGGACTGGAGAAATGGAAAGGTCGGGTAATTTAAAAAGGCGTCCTGTATGTGAGCACAGGTGTGTACTTGCACTGGCATACAAAAACGTCTGGCGGTGGACAAACTTTTGATATACCGTGCCAACAAAATCCCGTTTTGTTTTCAAGTGTCCTCACTTTACAGAGCAGACATAAGCCAGAGTTCATGACCTTTTGGTGACATCTGAAGGCGTTAAGTTTTGTAACGATGGCACAAGGTATTATCTCGATATTTCGATCTACCTTAGCTCGCCTTCCTTTTATCATGCTTTTGTTTAAGCATACCCAAGATGGCCAGGATATTTGTAGGACTGACACGTTCAGTATGTTAACTGACGAAAACCTCCGAACATGGCCTGTAGGCAATGAAAATTCGACAGAGAAATTGCTTCTGTCTAGCGTCTACAGGAGCAGAGTTTAGCGATAGCGAGGCAACGCGTGAAGAAAAGAAAGATTTAAAAAATCTGTTCTTTATGCAGTCATAATGACAGGTCTTGCCTGAACACACAAGACACGCTGGGATCTCGTGAGACAAGTTTCATACTTGCACTGCCTAGCGCCCGTAGTGAGTGTATTCTGTATATTCTATTAGCTACATTCTTATAAAATTTGTGGAAAACCTTTATTTCGTCCTCAACTATACTTTATCGTTTAATTGCCAGAAGATGGCTTCAAACTATTCTAATGCCAATATTGCCAGTGTGCATCTGACTTTTCTTTCTAGAGCCAGCTTGATCTCGTGTGTATGCAGCTGGCGTCTGCTGTTCAGCAACCCGTCCAGTCACGGTTAGTTTCGATCCAAGTGTTTTGTCCTCAGGGATCTCAAGTGCTCGTTGCGTCACTGTGACAGGTGTACGGGTCCTTTACACTCTACTGCACACCTATTTTCCTTCTTTCCACTTTCGTCTTGAATATGCGTTACCCTTTCATCTACTTACATTGCGCACAGCGCATTTGTTCACCACTACAAATGGGCACAAAGCATGCGCAATGCTTTTTTTTCCTGGTCTCCAAAGGTTTCAAAATCGATGGGGTTCCCTGTCGGGAGACAGTCTGACCTTGAGCTGCAAAGAATGACATGAATATTGACATGTCGCGTCGTCTGCGCACCGTCTACCTGCGGCGAAGTGTGCAGGTCGGCTGATGAAAGGAAGGCGATGATCCCCCCATCCACCCACACCACCACCCGGCTTGTCAGCGACTCCACCTTCACGCTCACCGATAGATGTAGGGGGAGACTACTCCTCCTGTACATCTAAAGGTAGAGGGGGACGAGAGAGAAATAAAGATTCCCTTGTGAATCAAAATATCGTCAGTAATATGTTCGTTGGCAAGGACACGAACGCCGGTTTGGTGGAGGTATTCTTTTTCCGTATCCCTTTTTTAAAAATTGCATTTGAAGACGTTTTAATAAAGGGTGGCACCATCTTGTGTACTGTGCCAAAAAGGCACACAGTTTTATTTAAATCTGTCGTTATTTGTGTCAAAGGCCCATGGCGGAAAACTCATGCATGGAGGTCAGCCATTCATGGATACTCCATCTACACCGTAGGCTGGTAATTAACGGCTTTCAGACACGGGTACAGGTTATAAGAACTTGAAAACATCACCGATCCTGCGGGGCAGCCAGCCAGAGACCCACCCAGAGAGACAGAAACACCGACAGCCTTTTGTAACTGTGTGTCGGGTACAGCTTCCTGACTACATACTTGCACCTAACAGCCTAATGGGCAAATGTTTAAAGAACGGGTGTGTACAAAAGCAGGATCACTCAGAGAAGTGCAGCAGGCAGAACAATCCTGATGTCTTTTATTGTTGAAGACACCCTGTCATCTTTTGCAATCACAACTATCTGTACACCGTGTTGCAGCGTACATCCTCCTGCAAACACCTATCGTGGTTTCCTGATAACAAAAAGGTTTCATGTCCCCACGCCACCTCCTAAAACCCCACTCACGCAACCCACTTCCCACCCCTCCTTTCCCTCCCTCCTCGTCTCCATGGAAACCGTCTAAATTATTCAACACTTCCGACAAATCCCTTATTGTACGTCTGTATTTTCTTTCACAGACATGCGGACAAAGAATGTCGGTCTACAGCGTCAGCAAAGGTAAAAGACGTTGGCTGAGTGATGGACAGAGGGTGGGTGCAGAACTTGAGCTCTTTAACCCTCTGTAAACGTTTGTCGGCACAGTCTGTGTGTTCCAAGTCATCTGCGTTTGGGTGGGAAATGTTCCTAAGAGAATCCTTCTCTTCCTTGTTCGAATTTTAAACATCCTGTTACTGCACATGTTCTGTGAACTACGACTTTGTTGGTTTGTGTGGATCGCTTTATGTTGTAGCTGCCATCACGGAGATGGCAAGCCACGTGGTGGCATGTATTTGTAGCCTAGTGTTACAGAATACATATATATAGTATACACACAGTGTGTACATGTTTCGTTTAACCCTGACCCTGCAACCTGCAGCATGTTTGCGGGTGCGAAGTGTTTTTGTTGTGTGTGTGTGTGGTGTGTGTGTGGGGGTGGGGGGAGTGTGTAAACCGTAACAGTTTGAAACAGACATCGGAGTATGTGAGTATCCTGAAGCTATGTATGTGCCAACTGAAACGTGACCTGTTGACATTGCTCAACCGTTATAAATGTATCATCCCACCCAGGGGATCCGGCGCCGTCCGGGCTATTCTTACCTCACCCACCCCTACCCCTTCCATAACCCCCACCCCTTTACTACCTCCCACCACCCCTAACCCCAACCCCTTCCCTAACCGCTATGCTTGCCTGCCGTCTCCCCGTCAAGCGAAGCAAGGGAAAGTACTTTTCGTACGAAAAGGAAAAGACTGTGTGGTGATCTCCCTTGCACGCAGATTGCTGTGTAAATGACTTGGGCGTCGTCATATTTATTTCATTTTTGTTTAGGCCTAGGTACAGGATCGAAATATGGTCTATGACCATCTGTGGGTGAAAAGGAACCTGCGTGCCGAATTTGGTGTGGATCGGTTCAGGCGTGCTGATTTGTATCACACACAAACACACACACACACACTCTCTCTCTCTCACACGCACACACTTTATACATTAAGATGTGTATCCTTGCTAAATCTAACATAATTCATTTGTTTGCACTCGTATATAGAATATGTTTTTCCATTATACGTTTTCAATTATTTAGGCTCTCAACTGACGTCATTCACCGTCCCTTAATTATACTCATGTTTGTCATATGGCTAATATACCGCAGTTAAACTATAAGCTTTACACTTGCATTCAGTGCAGCCGATTAGCGCTGTTCATCGATGCATAGCTGAGAAGATCAGGCTGCTAAAGTGCTGACGGGTATCAAAGCTCTTCACGCTTGACTGGAATGGCGTGCGTACACAGACCCTATAGGCCGCGGGGTAGGAAGGAAGGCTGGATGTCATTGTCTGTCTGCTGTGACCGTTAACTGTTTGAACACAGCCCAGACTTGTCAAACTGCAGACGGATCGAATTTCCATTAGCAGAAGGCTGCAAAAAGCTCAGAAAACACAAACGGGATGACACGACTTCCCAGGATGGCGCAAGGAGCTACCGTGATCATCTATTTACAATTTCCATTTGTCAGTTCATTCCAATGTTTACCTTTTTCCCTTCATAATTTTCTTGCCCGCGCTTTGGTATCCACCAGTTACAAAAACAAAATTGCAATATAAAATGTAAATTAGGTTAAATTTTAAAAAAGCATTTCAGATAACGACCTAATAATCGGGTTAAAGCTGGCGTCAGGAAAAATCTCTCCTTCATGGTGGCGGTGTCAAATGGCGCAAGGCTGACGTCAGGAAAATTCTCTCCCCCATTGTGACCAACGAAGAAAGGTTTTACAAAGAATCCTAACAAGATAAGTTTTGAATTTTTATCCCCCATCCCCAGAGAATGACTTACAATTGATCATCAGAGTGAACTGAATAAATGTCGGTGACATGCTGACTGGAGCCTGGCTATAATGATGTAAGAAGCTAAACTTCTTGACTATGCCAATCCCTCCGAAAATATATTTCTCAGTAAAGAATTCCGGCTGACATACAAAACAGAGAGAATTCCCACTGAAAAGGGCGTCGTCTAGATAACGTCTCTCTCTCACACACACACACGCACACACAATCACACGCACACACAATCACACGCACATACAATGCTGCAGGATGTCCTACCCAGTGGCAGGAAATAACAATATTTTACATAAATTTCATCAAATAGTTTTAAGTTATAGGGTAAATAAAGTTAAGTGTATTCAAATTAACTAATAAAATATTCAAAAACAGACAAAAGCAGGTCAGTGACATCTTAGGTCGTCATAAATATGAGAACGTTGGTCAGAGGATGCTAGTGTGAAGACGAGGGGGAAAGGAAGAAGTGTTACTAGTTTACCCTACATTAGTGTCATGAAGTTTTTGAAAAGTTAGAATACAGTTGGGCTGGCGTAATGTTATTGCTGTAATGTGTCTTCTAACTGGAAATTAAACATTAGCCCAGCGATGGGGCGAATTGTGTTTGGTCGTGCGTTGTGAGAAACGCAGAATGCTTCATTCTTCATACTAGCTTGTGCAATAAATAGTCCAGCATGCGCATTTTGCCTGCATGTGACGCCATCATCCTGCCGTCTCTGATTTAGCCAGAAGATTCAGCGAGCCTGATATTTCCTCTGACATCAAACAGCACTCGCTAGTGCACTTGTGTTACCTGGGCTCCCAAGCACCTGAAGTTAGAGGCTATACCCAGTGGCTTAATGCAAGCAGAAGGCCGGGGAGGGAGGGGGATCTGATTTTAGACATGTCTGTGTGCGGAGTCCTCTCACTTTCCTGGCAACGTTTAGCGAAGAATAATTCCCTTCCCCCCACTCCCTGTTAAGAATTCGTGCCCAGTAATGAATCATTTAAGCTCCAGTAACTGAAAATGCTTGAGAATGGTACGATGTTAACTGGGAGGGAGTAATGCGCTGGACTCAACAGAGAGCTCCAGAGAGCTTCTAGACTATTGGCTTCTAGACTGTACTGATATTCAAAAAAGAAACATTTATTTTCCCCGCTTAACGTGAAATGTGATGTTTTTTGATGCACCATTGCAACTGGACTTAAGATTGTGCCCTGAGCCTATTTTTAAAAAAAACAGCGATTACCACTATAACTTTTGTGGAATTTCATTAGTTTAAATTGAGTGTGTTTATTTACTGTGGAGTTTCATTAGTTAGAACTTACTGTTGAACTGAGAAAGTTCATTGGTTAGAATTGACTGCATGTACTGTGCAACTTAACTGGTTAAAAATGAATGTATTTACTGTAAGTTTTCATTAGGTTTATCTGCCTGTATTTACTGTGGAACATCATTGATAAGCATGGGCCGCATATGTGTATATGAATATATATAATGTGGAACTTCATGAGTTAGAACTGATTGAATTTACTGTGAAACTCACTGGTTAGAACTGTCTGTATTTCTGTGAGATTTCAATTTTAAAAAAAAATCCCGTTTGTGGAGTCTTTGAGGAAAAATAACTATATATGTATCAATCTATGTTGATAGAAACGTCATAAAATCTTGGAATAGCGCAGAGTTAAAAAATATCACAGGTTCCCTGTTTTGGAGTCGTGTAGAGAGAGTGGACGACTAAAAGTTAAACGATGTTTGTCCGCAACACTTATGCGCGACATGTATCCTGCAATGGCTTCAGATTGTGGGCTGTAATCTTTGGAAACCAAGCAACGACGCTGATCCTAAAACTGGCAGCCCCTGGTTTCATTCCTGTTTAAACCTTCGTAGTGTCATTGCTTCTAGTGTGTTGTCAAGTGTTGTTGAAAAGGTTTTCGTACTTGATTAAACAGGATTTGTGTGTACCGATAAAAGGCGAGGGATTAGACAAAAGGTCAAGGGCAGAAAGGCGAATTTTAAAAAAGTAAAATAAGCAAGAAAAGATAAAGCAGGCTGGCTCTCTGTGGGCAATGAGTTGGGTCATATTAGCCATTTGCTTACATTGTCTGATAAATCCGTAACAGCTTCAAGTCATAATTCAACGCTTGGTGAGTGACCACAGTTAAAACAATTCTAAGAAAGCTCCTTCTGTATGAAGAGGCCATAATATGTTTGCTGCTGGAGTGGATGCAGTTGACCAAACTTCAGGAACTGGCTGCTCTCTGTAGCTTGTTGTGCGTCCTGTAGAGGTTGTGGAACATCACCAGGCACTGGAATAAGGAAGGATAATCACGTTCGCTCGCACTGACAATGCTAACCACGTGGTGTGATTTTTGTAAAGCAGTGTTTACCCTTATTCCCTCTTCGCTTCATAGCCTGAGCTATGACTGCATTTCTGAAAACTAGAACTAGCTATTAACAATCTTTCGAGCTAACGGAGGTGGTCCGATCGATTGCTGGTAAACCAAGCTGTCGATGAAAACATTTGTGGGCCCTAAAAGCGTCAGTGTAATCTCGAAATGGGATGAAGTGGATGCACATGGCAAGGGGCGCTTTAATGAACTTTCCTGTGTTAACCGATCCCTGGTCAGATACTGTTTAGTAGCAGATGTTTATGTCCCATTAAACCAGTCACGGCAACCGTGTTGTCCAAAGTTTGTCCGTGTGTTAGTCCCAGAGTTTGTCGAGATTATCCCACAGTATGCTTTAGGAGATAGAACCGTTGCCCTTTTCAAAACAGAAAGGCCACTACCGTTGTCGGTGGGTGACGATTATAAAAGCCAACTTGACTGGAAGGAATCAGCTCAGTTGGTAGAGCTGCGGACTAGCAGATGGAAGGTTGCTGGTTCGAATCCAGGTGTGGCAAAGGATTATTTATCGAGTTGCACATTGTCTAAACACCCCGCCATCCCCCCGCACATTAAATTGCCGTACGCACTGGCCGTCTTACTGCCAACCAAGGAATTAGCCAAAGTTTTCAGACTATGGCTTGAGCACACCTGAGATAATTTAATAGTTCTACCTCATCTTCTTTGCCCTGTGACCTGGGTTGAATAACCTGATCGTGGTGTTGATTAAGATGTTTCTGGATGCCAGTATCTTCTTTAACTGGAGAAAATCTGTCAGTCCTTGCCTTGCCAATCCTAACTTAAACATCGGCACCTGTCGCACCATTTCTGCTGACGATGCTCCCAAGGTAGGGGACCTCATTTCCTCGGCTGCATTGCCCTCCATGATGATGTGGGTTGGGTTGTGCTGTACTTGTTGACCTTAAGAATCTTGATTTTACCTGTGTGGACGCCGAGGCCCAAGCGAGCAGAGCTGCCTGCAGCGATCTGGGTCTTTGCCTGCGTCTGCTGCTGGGTACGGGAGAGGAAGGTCAGGGCGTCGGCAAAGTCCAGGTCTAGCCATGTCCACAGCGTTCGCACAACAGTGTCGTCAGCAAGTCTGTAAACACCTTGTGGCCTCAGCCGTGTACCAGATTTTAAAAATGCAGTTATTAAGGATCCCATACAGAAGCATTTTTTCCAAACGCTTGCATTCACCGAAACCCCACGTGACTTAAAGAGGTTTGGCTCAGTGCACCCCCACCCCCACCCCACCCCCCACCCCCCATTGTTCAGGGTCATGCCAGAGATGGCTGCAGCGTCGGCAAGCTTCATCCATTTCCGAGATCCTTGCTTCAGGTGAGGTTCTACGTCAGTCAGGGCAGACCTTATCGCCCACGACGCTGATAGCAGCAGAAAGGTGGATTTTCAATTTACCGTCACGTGATCAATCTTGAGCATGCCCGGGAATGGCAGCAGGTTGCCGAGGTTGAAGAACGCTGCGCACTGGTGCCCGGATGTTGTCTATTGCCACTGCTCAAAAATGTGGAATTTTCTGCGCATGACAAAATTTTGTCATGAAACTTTACCTGCAGATGAGCACTATCTGAGGGCTTTATCTTGATGATCACACGAAAAACGTTTACCCTGTTTTTAAATATTGACGGCAGCAAGGCACAGCCTGTGAGTTTTACGTCAACAATATTTCTGTTCGTTTTCAGAGATAGCGGTCTAGCTAGAGGAACTGATAGCATTAGTATAAAGCTGATTGGACAGCAAGAACCTCTTGTCGACTCTCAGACGTCGACGATTAACCACATCAAAATCTTTTATCCAGAAGAACCCACTCCGACCCTGAATTTAGAAAAGAATGCAAAGACTTAATAAGAATGTTGA
>SMGT01005381.1:211269-226819 GCA_004794575.1 Lanistes nyassanus
CCCCCCCCCCCCCCCCGTTTTAACCCAGTTATTATACCTATGTTTGCGTTCCACATTGCTGGATGAAAATGAAAAACTTATTTGCTTCATCTGTATATAGCAGTGCAAAAGAACCATCGTAGTCTGAATCCTTTTTTAGTGGCGGAGGGCTGAGCAAACTATGTCCAAGAGTAAACAAGATAGACTATGGTAAACCTTCTCCAAACCAACTGTTATCTGACGAGAGCCATGCTGTATAATCTGGTGGCATTCAGATATTATTGGCTTCAAACAAAATAACTAGCCGACAGGTTGATATAACTGCTGTGCCTACCCTTGGGGAAACCTAAGGAAGTAACAGCATGGGGGTTATTCTTCGTCGGGATGAAAGCATACATCGTGGTTTGCTTAGTTTGAAAGCCCGATAAAACAAATAGTCATGCTTAAATGTGATACGTTACCCATCACACAGTGTCCGGCAGTTTCTGAAATAACTATCTAATCATCAGAGCTTACTGACCTATGTTCATCATTGTCAACTCTGCTTAAATGCTTAACACGTACTAGAAGGATGGCACGTGGAGAATCACCGACGAAGGTTTAAACATTTTACTCACATAGTTTTCTTAAAGTTAGAAATTTATCAACACTGCTGTACCAGTGCCTTTCCAATCCGCTATACAAACAGTTTGCCAGACTAGTAGAAGTGTTCATTTTAAATCGGACACAATGTGTGCAGTACTTTCCAAACATATGCTAGCCTTCGCGTGGTCAAAAGGCCTTGTTTCGAATTCTTTGCTCATTCCACAAGCACGTGCACTACATGCAACCACCTGTTTCCATGGCATCAGATGTGTACTTGAACATGCCTTGGGGGCAGCAGGTCACGCGTGCAGCCGTCAATCATAGTAGATAAACACGTGTGCACGTGACAAGGTGCACGAGCCCGCTGGCGTGGATAGTGCAAGCGTTCTACAACAGAGATGAGAACTCAGAAAGCAGGTTAGTGTCACCCCGAAATCTCGAACTGCAGCCAGGCTCACTATTTCTTGGTGTCGTCTGCTTTTATGGCTGTACCATTTGTCCATCAGTTTTTAGATAGATCATTAATAACGCTACTGGCTGATATCCACAATAAGCAGAAAATCATGGGTAGGCTAGAAGCTGTGAAAATAATCACGTTAGGAGCTTGCTTGATAACTGAAAAATATATCTGATCGAGCAATAGGGTTCATTGCGAACATGTGAAAGTTAAACAAGGGGGTGGCTGAGATAGGGGAAATAATATATTTATATTCGAATACATGAAGTCAGATGTCACAAAGACTAAACTTAAAGGTACTACACACATATCGGTCCCCTCAGTACCAAGCAACATTACAGACAATATTGACTATGGCTGTCTGATGATTTTTTAAGCATGAAATATTATTATGTAAGAAAGACTGCGTTTAATATTACTCTACACTACCTGACTATGCAGTGCATTTTCCCGCAGACTTTGCAAATTCCACTAGTGTATAGGGGAAGGAGGGCATGACTACGAAGAGCGTGGATGCATTTGGGCGTCCGTTGGTTTTCCTCCCCTTACCCCCCATAACCGTGCTCCGGCGGGCTGCAGCTTGCCGCGTGCATCAGCTCGCTTCCTGGCCTGCGGCTGATTAACTGCAAGAGTTTAGCATCCCCCGCATGAACGCTATTTCCGGCAGCACGATGAGAGTGGGCAGGCGCTGCGCGCAAGGATTCTGCTAACTTTATAGCGATGATCCTTGTTTCTCTCCGAATATCAGAACTTCTAGCTGATTGTCCAAACTTAAATGAATATTTTATATTTCAGCTGAGTATTTTGTCCTTCGTGTTTTATTATCTGAGCTGTCGTGGATTGTTTTAGATCTGGTGGATTATCTTCGCTTTCTGTCGATTATCTTATCTGTTGTGGATAGCCGAATCCTTTGAATTTTTGGTAGATTTCTCTAGTTTCTCCTTCACTGCACTGATTCCTCACCCAGTTTCTCGCTTATTATTCTCGTGTTTTCTCTTGGTTTCTTTTTGAATCTTAAAGCTTCTTGCATATATCCTATTTTCTCGTTACGTGGTTCACATCTTTCCGGACCAGTACTTTAAATATATACTTTATTTTTGTGTGCAGTTCAGCGACACACAATATAAAAAAATACGAATGTATGTGCAAAATGCAGATAAATTTACTTATTTTGAGACATATCAGACTGGTCAATAGGGGCAAGTATTATATACCGCTGTTAGAGAGTCAGCTTCTGTATATTATCAGTAAGCCAAGAAACTTGGAGAAATCATCTTGAGATATGTCCCGCTCCATAGCATCGTCTTCCCGGAACTTCCGAGAAAGACGCGACAAGAACGTGCATAACTGTTGTTTATGGGCTGTAAACTCCAGGCAATAAAAATATATCAAGCACTGTGTCGTCTACCATTGGAAATATTTACTGCTAGTGACCTGTCACACATTCTCACTCTCACCTGACGGACGATATGAGGATAACGTGTCGTAGGCCGAATAAAACAATGTATTACTTACGATGTATCAATGCGATGGGTCCTGAGCCCCCATCTACCTACATTCTCCCCAAAGAATCACATAACTCAGTGGCAGTGAATGCGTGAAAGGGTAAGTCTGTCTAGGGCATATCTCGGCTTTCTTTACACGTCACTCTGAGCTAGGTCTACACATCAGCCAGAGACCCTATTGTGAGACAGCTCCCTCCTCAGTAGCTCCCATATTTAACATGGGCTTAACGCCAATAGCCGCTGGCCGTCCGATGAAATTTCCTTCCATCCTAGAGCTATTGAGTCAAATGAACTTTCCTCGCCCTAACACTACATCAGCCGTACGCCATTCGCTTCTCCAACCGACCATCCCTCTCTTGACAACTGAGGATGCCTTTTCCCTAGTTGGGCTACAAGGTCTGAACTGTCCCTCTGAGATAGGTCAGCCTGACCTCGGCGTTACATAATGGGCTCAAATATAGGCTCAAATATAGGCTTAACACAATGGTTTAATAAGGAATATAAAATAAGACTATTGCCAATGAAAGTGTATTGCAATTTTATAATATAAAGTACTAGTATTAGTCCTACCGGGCACAGAACAGGACAGGCACTTCAGACAAATCCAGATGTACATAATTCAGACCATTTCTGGGCCCAGACTGATCTGTTTCTTTGACACTCCTATAAAACCTAAGTCTCCATCCGTCCCTGTTCATGGCTGCTAACCGGAACCTGGAATTTGTTTTATGTGCTAATTTAAGTCATTGGCCGGATGACAATGAAAGAAGGTTACTCCTCTGTTTTTCTTTTCCGCTTCTCCAATCCCCGCATACCCCACCGCGGGAAAGCAGAAACATTTGCGTGTTTTTATTACTTTCCTGGACTCTCGTATGCAAGGACCATAAATTTCCTGTTGCGTCTAGCTGCTCCAGCTAACAATCGATGACACCTGAAGCTGTTCAACTCAGAAATAAGCCCGTCTATAGGGAATCTAGTCCCTGCCTGTCTACGAGATGACTTGACCAGTGTCCTGTCTACTAGATGACTTGACCAGTGTTGCCTAGTGTAACGGTTATTGACAAAATAAAGACCCATGCTGCTTCTCGCAGCAAAGAGAAACGGACTTGTATAAATCGTATAAGTGCTTACGAAATGTTCAGGAAAGTTTATTAGAGTCTTAAACCAAATTAACACGTTTAGCATTCATACTGCTTACCTTTGACATTTCTGCAAATACTTTAGAGGCAATAAAAAGTGTTTGCACCTCTACTACGTGTTCACATCTGCAGAAAGTGTTGACATTTCTGCATTTTAAACAATTCACAACTTTAAATAAACTAGTAAACGGTGTGCAGTCTGGATTACAAAACCGATAATTATCTCTCTTTTTTTTGGGGGGGGGGGGTTTACAGTCTGCGTTGGCGAGCTGCTTGCTTGTTCGTTTACTTACATCCTTGGATGGTTAGTTTAAACTAAAGTTATGTTCGCTGTGTTCTTATGTGACATTTACAAAATAAAACTTGGGGTTTTTTGTCTTTAAGTAAATGCGCATTTTCGGTAGTGATCCAGTTGGCCTCACCATTTCTAGAACTCGATTGGATTGCTCTGTGGAATCGGGCTGACAAGCCCCGCTAAAACTTTCCCGTAGACCTTTGTTGGTGGGGGAAAAAGGTGGAATGTGGCGAGGGATGGGGGTGGGGAGGAACAGAGGGCAGACTGCAGGGAAGAACAATGTTAAAAGGCAGCGCGGTAGAGAGGTTTTCAGCAGATTCCAAATCACCGGAAGTGACGACACGACCCCTATCCATCCTGTGAGCAAGTGATAGCTGGACTTTGGCATTGGGGTGGGTACGTCCA
This sequence comes from Lanistes nyassanus, assembly GCA_004794575.1. Lineage (NCBI taxonomy): Eukaryota > Metazoa > Mollusca > Gastropoda > Architaenioglossa > Ampullariidae > Lanistes > Lanistes nyassanus. Next base: position 215,635 of record SMGT01005381.1, read on the forward strand.
TTTGTCTTCGTGTCGACAGGACTGAGGTAAGACACGCAGGCAGGCAGACAGGCCAACATGAAAGCAGGCAAGCATAGAGGAAGAGATGAAAGCAGGCAGACAGACCTACCAGAGAGCTTCCATTTCTAGCCGTGGAGATGTGCGGCTGCCCCATGCGCTATGCTTTACATTACTAGTCTTAAAACACTTGTTCTTAACTCATTTTGCAAGATTAACGGTAGCCCAGAAGTGGAAAATAAGAAAAGGCCCCGGAGGTGCGGTGTGTATATTTAAAACAGGTGTGAGGATCGCTCTTAAGCCTGCTGTGTTCATAACAGCCATCTACCTTCGTTTACAAGAAACACTGTTTAATTTGTGGCATCGCTGCCGTTATGGATGATTAGATAAAAGACTCGCACACGACATGAATCACAAAATTACTTTTCTCGTCAGACTTGCATATTAGAAGAACGCAGGTCAGCTTACTCGTCTTTTAGCAAATGAAAGCTGTGGTTCTGTCCTGGGTTGCGCGGATACAACTGAAAGTAAACCCTATTCTCTACGTCAGTTTTGTGAGCCATGCGAGCCATTTTATGGGTATTTTGTACCAAAGAAATGACCCCTTGTGCATCCCATCCCTTGCCTTATTGCGATTGGGATAAGGATGGTGTAAACATTCATTGCTTCCTAACCTTTCAGATCACTCACCTGTTAAATAAGTAAATCACTTTGTAACTCGCTCACTCAAGCATTCCTTAATTGAATGCAATAGAAATCATTCCCTCTGTAGAATAAAAACAGCCCAGCAGAACAACACCTACTGGTATTTCAGCCTAAACTGCATACGGTAATGAAATGTTCTCTCCCAAAATATATTTCACGTATCATCTTTCTACAGCACCCCTCTTGCCCCGTCTCCAAAAACCAGACCAACTCGCGCAGCAGACACGGGCAGCTCACTGTTTCCGGTTCACAGACTGAAGATGGAACATTTTTTCTCGGCTGGCAGTCTTGAAAGGAAGCTTTCGGCGTTCTGTTAGAAGGCTTGGGGGGGAGGGGTCTGCTAACCACGTAATTGCATTGGCTATTGGTCGGGCCACACGGCAGGTCTCTGGCCACGAGACTGGGACTTCTGAACGGGAATCGACCAGGGACAAAACTGAATAGGCTCGCGTATAATTTCATTTAATTTTAGGCCGTTTCATCAGATGTCGAAAAGAATCGACCAAACATGAACGAAACGGTCTGAACAGCCGAGTGACTCAGAGCTGAAGACGCAGCATTGTGACTGAGTACAGTGGGTACGTTCGCTGGCATTGTTCTGACGTCGTCTCTAGAACCGGTGTGAATAAAGGCGGAGTTAGGTGCAGGAACACTGCGCCAATGACTGTAAGGTGTATAAACCTACTATTTTTAGAAGGTACCCTTCTGAGATGCTAGCTGTGTGTCTAGCATTTTGCTAACTATAGCATAACGTTGAGCCCCTCTATACTTGATATAAGGATACAGTTAATAAGAGGTCGGAGGAAGAAGACGAGAGTAGGAGAAGGAAGAAGAAGAAGAAGAAGCTGATGATGATGACGATGATGACAATGACGACGAAACAACACTAAATCGTTGGGAAAGGGTTCTGAATGATATGGTTAAAAGCAATGTCTTTCTGCAACATTCCCCCCCCCAAAAAAAAAAACTTATGACAATTGATCTTTCAGACCTCACAGCTACTTTGAAGGGGGCCTGATGTTAAAAGGGAGGGGTGACTGGCGCTAATGAAGTGCTAACGCTGATGCTGTCAGCTCGTGCACAGGTCGATGCCGCATGCAATATTCTCCTGCAATTTTGACTGGCGAACCGGTGAACCGTGTCGGAAACTTGCCCACTCGGGGTTGTGTCGTGCCGACATGGCGTTAACTGTTGTGTTGCTCTGGAACTGATAGTCACGAAAGCTGCTGCAAGAAAAAATATATAGAACCACCCCTGTGATCACGTGGCCTCCGGTTGTGACCCTGCGAGTTTTACGTCAGAAGAATCAGGAGTGGGGATATAGCTTACCTCCCCTTAGAGATCCATCCCAATTGACCTGCATTGTACTGCAGTGCCCTAGACAGATGCACTGGGTTTTCCGTCCCAAGGCGTGCATAGTCAACTGCTCTCCAGACCCGAGGCTACTGGGTTAAATATTTGCGTGCGAGCGTGCGTGTATGTGTGTGTACACGGAGGTAACTGCTGTGTTCCATACACTGACACGTCTTCATCGTCTGAATGAAGCTTGTGCAAGAGGGTTTCAAATGCAAGAAAAGACCAATTAATAGAAATAGCCATGAGCAACTAACGATTATACCTTGGCACACAAAAGAAACTTCTGCGCGAAAGATAACCTTTCTTGCTGGAAGAATGAGAAGAGCTCTCTATAGCATCATCATACCGGAGTCGCGATGATGATAAAGTGTTCTCTGGCCATTACCTGTGTACATGGCGTAGTTCTAAGCACTCCGTTTCGCCACATTCTCTTCCTCCAAAAGTAATAAGTGCCACTTGTACAGTTGAAGATCTCCTGAAAAATACTGTCGTAACATGCCAGCTCAAGCTTAAATGCCGCAACGCCCTCTTCAAATGTGGCATGCCGTTTGGTGCATTTTTGTTGTTGTTGTTGTTTAGTTAAAGAATGTTTTTACCTGATGAGCCATCTGTGGACAGCAGAGCTGGCGAACACAAGCAGGCGATAACATTAGGCACGCAGGATGGACTTTATCATTCGTCTGTTGTGTCCTTGGGAGACACTGACTTCTGCTGTGCGCTAGCAGAGTCGGATTTGATGGGAGGACTAGACATCTGCAGCGAGCCTGGGTTGGCTTGCATGGGGGGTTCTTATCTCCTGTTCATTCGTAAAGGTGCGCGTAAAATACACGGGACGAACGGGCCTTGTGACTGCTCTCATGGCCGGAAGAGCAGCTACCAACCCTTATGCAAGCCGGCCCTGAGCCTTTACTTTACTAACACCTTGATGACATTGTTAATCACCCTCTCACAGGAGATATTGTCTCTGTTTAAACTGTTTAATGACTTCCATGAAAAAGTATTAAAATAATTGAAGGAGTAACTAGGTGACAAAGGTTTTAAGGCTGATTATATATATATATAAAATACACATGATTACGTGTGGTTGTGTGTGATTACATAAATCTTGTAAGTGCGGTACCGTACTGAACTTTCAAAGCATTATCGATATCATTCAGACTATTAGGAGCTTAATGGTTTAGGTTTGTGTGAATTTTAACAGATATGCAATAGAAATCGTATTTTGTTTTCGCAGGTGGAAGGCTTTCACCTTGCTGTTACATATATTAAAAAAATACTGCACATTCAATTCCGCTTGTGTGTCACTTTCAGGAGGCACTAACATGATGTTGTCATGCGTCACCAAGACTAATACATGAAGGTAGCGCTGAGATGGCAAATGGTCTGATAAAACTGTACGCAAATCGAACGTCACTTAGAGTCCATGGATGCCTTGCATGAACATTCGTAGCTGCTCTTCCGATCGTAAGGGTGGACTAAGGCTCATTCGCCCTGTATTTTACGTGCACCTTTACGAATAAACAGTAGAGAAGAACGCTGGCTGGCTGGCTGGCTGGCTTGCATGCGCGTTCTTATTTCCTGTTTCTTATTTCCACTATTGTAACCGGGAGTGGCTTGCATGAGTGTTTGTATCTCCTGTTTGTACGTAAAGGTACACGTAAAATACACAGAGTGAATGGGCCTTACGACCACTCTTATGACCGGAAGTGCAGACACGAGCGCTCTTGCAAGCCAGCAGAGGCGAGCCAACCACTGACACGCCATGAAAACGGCACGGGGCACAGAAAGGCGTGCGCGGGGCAAGTGTTCCGAGACACTGCATGAGTCTGAAATTCTTGGTAATCCTCTAGGTGAAATTCTTGGATATTTGGCAAAGGAGGCCTATCACTGGGGTGCCAGGTCAACGTGACCTTTCGTAATCGATTTCCTGCTGTTCTTTATCTCACTGTACACGTTTAGGACAAGATAATTGACTGCTTGATGGAAAAGCAGCTGTTTCCGTAGGTCGCATCCCTCCAAATATTTTCCAGAACAGAGCTCTCGATTTACGAGGGTAAATAGAAAGATTGCAAAAGGACACGATGGCAAAGGAAGAGGATGTGTCTACATTTTGGGAAACAGTACCGAAGTTTGTCTCAGATTTGCAAATAATAGCGAGGTGGAAGGTTTGGCAATGCTTTACTTTTAGATGGATTGATCTTCCTCCTCTCTACCCAAACCAAACAAGTGTCTGTCTGTAATTCTTTCTTTCTTTGTGATTTGTTTGTTTCCTTTTCGTCCTTCTTGTCCTGACGACGGGGTAATGCCCGAAACGTCGACTGTGTCTGTTTTTGTCTTTTTGAAGATACTGTTTTTTTTACTGCTTTATTTTGGTGCAATTCAGGCAACAAAAAATGTAAGGCAAACATTTTTTCCTGCAGTATTTTACTTTGCTATGAAGAGAAAATGGAGTATGAAGGTCTGCCAGGAGCCTTTTATCTATGTACAAGAAAGCTGACCTCAAAAAGCTTGTCAGTAGATGCTTCTGTTTGTATTGTTAAGTAACCTGACTTCGGAAACTGTCGAGTAACAGGAATGTTTTTTTTTATTTCTTTTCTTGCACGTCAAGCTGAAAAAGTAGCAACGTCTTGGACTGCACAAAGCTTTCAGACAAACGAGCCCTGTCGAACACACCGACAGCCAAGCCAAAAGCTAACGGGCTTCACCGTGTTTTTCAACTTCGTCGCTTCTGCGTGTGCAGCTTTGCGGTCTTCTTCTGTTTAACGAGATCACGCGCTGTGTGCGCGTGGCGAGGGACGGGGGGGGGGGGCGGGGGGGAATGGAGAGGAGGCAGACATGAGATGAAAGGGAACTATAGTTCGTATGGGGGATGGGGAACCCGCGTGCTGAAGCGGCTAGCGTGGAGCAGGGTCTAGCCACTCGTCAGCAGTGAGGCAAAACTAGGGGGGTGGGGGACGGGGTGGTGTGTGTGGATCAATGCGATCGAAGGTGTATGGGTACGGATAGTACAGCGCGTTACAGAACACCAATAAAGGATCCCACTAACCCGAAGACACTGACGTCATCAGTGTCGTCTGCAGGTCAACGCGACCGGAACGCCCCGCTCAACAGCCTGAAGTGTACTGACCAAACCGTACCTTCTCAGACGATCTTCACCTCCCACTCCCACCAGCATATCCGATTACACCAATAAAACGATTGCTAAGCCCAGGACCCATTCATCACCTTCATTGGGGCGATGAAAATACTCATCACCTGTGATTGTGATACTTGTAGTCGGAGACAGTGGGCAGCCAGCAGACGAACAAATACTACCCGTTCTCTGCGCAATCATTCATTCATTCGTTTTTCTTTCCAAACTTGTTCTGTATAAATGATATCCCATAAATTATTTTAATACCTTATGCTGTCCAGTGGGTACACGAGGCTACTGTTTTCTTTAACCGTTTCTAAACTCTTTTAATATTGCCGTACCATTTTGCTTTAAAGTAATAATTCTGCTTAAAAAGTAGCTATAAAACGCTCTCAAACGAAAACGTTATTATGTTTTGAAATAGTCTCCCCAAGCTTGACGTCGGAAGTCGTCTGCTGTTAACATTTCTTTAATGATTGTTCTTTTCGCTTTCTGACAGAGTTTCCTTTGGGAGTAAAGGATCCATGGTGGAGACGTGGATTATCGAGGATTTCTCAACACCGCGCAGCAGCAAGGAGGAGGAATTTTTTAGCTCCCTTGTCACTAGCAAGTCGGACTCGGGGTAAGCAAGCGCGCCGCCTCGGCTCTCTTGTTATGTGTGTATGAGCGCATGCTCGCACAGGCGCGCGCACCCACACTCGCTCTCTCTCTCTTTCTTTCTTTCTCTCTCTCTCTCTCACATGTGATGAACAGGACACATCTAGCCATTTCCTTTCTTGAGAGGTTTTGCGGTGCTTTACCAAAATACCGTGAGGTTTCGGTCTTTAAACGGTGTCTACTTGTCTTTCGTCCCTTGGCGCTCTAATCAGATCAGCTTCTTAACCCTCCCTGTGTTGATAACATGAGTTTGTTGCCTTGTCATGTGTTTGTGTATTTTTCTGCGGTTTTGTATTTTGCATGACCTCACAAAATGCAAGACTTTTAATACAGATTTAAATAAAGGACGTATATAACTGATTTATGTAAAACGGCACTACAGAGAGATTACAAAAGAATTTATTCATTTTGCATGTGAGAATTTCTTTTCATTCTGATGTTTTGAAAGCTACTTTTAAACTAAGAATTCGTAAGCGTTGTAACCCCCATACCATGAATTATACATCAAGCATAAGACTAACGGGTTTGTCCAATTGTTACAATTTAAAGATTATATCGGCTTTAAAAATATGACGAACGCGCAGATTCGTCGACGAATGACATTTTCCTTGCTTACGATAAACATACAGACTGAAACTGGGTCCTTGCGTACATCCAGTCTCGCAAAATCGATAGCTCGAGTCTGGGAGTGGTTGCCTGTCAGAAGACATCTACTTTGCCAGGGTGTTCTCGGTTGCCCAGACTCACAGAAAGTTGCCAAGTTAAGCGGTCATTTATTGAACGTGTGTCCCACGTTTCAACCTCTTTTGCTGGAAGATTCATTGAGCCGTCGAAGGAGAGCGGATTTAGAATCGATTCTGTGCGTCGAGATTCACCTTTACTTTGCTTGGCCAATCGAGTGCGTTTGTCTGTGGCGTGTGCTTTTCTCGCGGAAGCACGCAAGTCACAGAGCTTCACCACCATCAGGTGTGAAGAGCTGTGCTGAAGCACGCAAGTCACAGAGCTTCATCACCATCAGGTGTGAGGAGCTGTGCGGACTGCGCGTGCATGAAATTTAAGTTATGCTAGTTTTTCACGTTGTTTTCTTCCATTGTTATCACATTTCATCAAATTTAACATCGATAATGACGTTCTTTGCTGTACATTATATAGCTGAATGGGAAAAAAACCTGGGTTGGCTTGCATGGCCATTTTTATCTGCAATTCTATTCACAAGAGTTGTCGTAAGGCCCGTTCGCGAATTTTTTCCCCACTTGAGTGGCGGACCAGCCGCGCATGCGCAGACCTACCAAGGCGCTGTTCATACGCATCTCGGTAGCTAACCGCAACAACTGATGATTATAGGTCAAGCCATGACCTCTACACGGCGTCACTTCAATGAAGAATCCATGGTGATTGGTAGCTAAGTGGTAAAGACGTGCCTTTTCAGTTCAAAGTCGCAGGTTCAATAGCCATATTAGCTTACCACCTTTTTTAAGGGGAAGGGGGTTAGGGTTAGGGTTTGATATTAGGCAGGACTTCTATTTCCATGTGTAAGTTTAACTCAGTCTTGACGTGGTCCTACAATGCGTGACATCGCCTAAATCGCAGCGTTTGGGGCGACTTTTACCAAATTTTGAAAATTGTTATAAAAAACTATTAAAGATAAAGACAATTTAAACGTTGGTGGAAAGATAAATTTAAGTGGGAAAAGGCTTTTTCTGCTTGTTGTTGACACTGTGTGAAAGACTGTTGAATTACCTAACCAAAGTGAATGTAAACACGGTCTTGAAAAAAATCAATTGACACCAAACACTCGCCTATCACAGCAGCACTTGTAATCTATAATACCTTGTGGAAATTATCCATAAATGCCAGGAGTTTATCCAAGATAAAAGGCACCAACAAACACACAAAGAAATAGTTGTAATCCTGATGAAACTCAGAAAAGCAGTTGCGCTGATTTATCCTCAAGTCTTCTTCTGGACTAACAAGGTAGCGTGCACAAGAGCAAAGAATTTTATGTAAAAGTCGAGTCGAGTAATTGTATTGTATTGTATTGTATTGTATTGTATTGTATTGTATTGTATTGTATTGTATTGTATTGTACTGTATTGTAAAATACAAATGACATCCCTTGCCAGCGAACAACTTTTGGTTTTAAAAGTTTTTCTGAAGTCGCTGCTTAGTCTGCGACAGAGCGTTGCTGACTGTATCCTGAAACTCTGCCACGGACGTGCCAGAACGTCTGGAAGTCTCCAAGCATTAGGTAATCGGGATCAGAGGTCGTCAGCGCGAGCGCGCCTCGAAAAAAATTTTGCGACCTGTTTCCCTTCGTGTTTTACGTAAACATTTCCGTAAGCACAGGGTATTTAAAACGCCCATGCAAACCAGCCCTGATCTTTTCAGCCCAGTAAACAGGCACAATACATGCCTTTCAGCCTTACATTTTTTCTTTGAAATTTCATTCGTTATTTTAACTACTTAAATAATTTCATTTATTATTTCTCAGTTGGTCCACCTGTAGACAGCGCGTACCTGACAGCAGCTGATAAGCGTTCCTTGTAACATCAAAATGTTTTATAATGTGCTTGGCAGCTGTCTTGAGTAGTGCAATGTGATCAGTGTTTGGCGGGAAGCACGTCATGTAGCAGTTCGTTTCTTTTCTTTTCTTTTTCTTCTTTTTTCATTTCTAAACTCTTTCTCATCATTTTCTTTCTTTCTTTTTTTTGTTTCTAATTAAAAAAGAGAGAAATAAGAAAATGTTCACGAACACGTATAGAGAAAGTTTTGCTTATCGTGGAATCCTGCTCTGTGTGTGTGTTTGTGTGATTTCATTTATTGTTTGAAGTGCTGTATCGATATTCTCACCAAAAGACTAAGCACACTGTCTGTTATTTCGTTTCCCGTTCTCTTAAACTGCTTCGGTGATCCGCTTGCGAGGAAGGATGTGGTTGGTTCGCGCCCCGGCCGAGTCATACCTAGGACTTAAAATTTGGCAATCCAGTAGCTGCCCTGCCAGACGCCTGGCACTATAGGGAACAGTACTGGGACTGGTTGACCCGATGTCAATATAGTGTGACTGGGTGGGACTGAGGCCTGTGTCTGTGTGGCAGCACGCAATTAAACTTGTCTCCAGCAGCACCGTTTTGATATGAACGTCGTTTACGGCGGGATCAAGCAACAAAGAAAGTTCTCTTAAACATTTTGGCGTATTCAAGCTGGATCGACACTTACAGGCCTAAGACTAGGAGCACATCTTGTTACTTAATTTCCCTGTCTCTTCACATTTACATTTAACATACGTCAGGATGAGACAGGAAGACAAGAGCTGTTCACGGGAGAAAAAAACTGTTTTTCTAATGGGATGACATACATTTTCTATCGTTGATGACTTCCGCCTTACTGTTTGTCTGGTACAGTTGCACAATCTGACCTCCAACCGTCGCATCGCCCAAGGGGCGCTAGGCTCCATCTCAATTTCTTCTGCTACACCAACGGGGCCAACTTTATTGCCGACGTCAGCAGTAAATAATTCACCGGATGTGTGTGCCGGAAGTAGACTGCCATTTTCGACCGCCCGCATTTAATCGTCGGCGTGTTTGGCATCGCTGATAAATTAACTGCTCTTCTATTTTATGGGATGAAGGCAAGCGTTTTGCGTTGTCACCTTTTAAGTCTAGTTTTTTTGGGTGTTTTTTTTTTTTTTGGGGGGGGGGTTCTGCCGTCTTTTTTCCTGTGGCACATTCAGCAATATGATTTCAGTAGTCTCTTCTATCGATTATCCTCTTTAATATTTATTTTATCTTCATACCCTCGTCAACAGCAATGAAAAGAATGCCGATTATTGATCAGTGTTGGAATAAGAGAAACTCGGTTCAGGGAGCGAACTATTATTCTAGCGGGGGTGACGTAGATTTTATGACGAAGATAAAGTTTCGTAAAAGGGTGAAGCGATGTTGTGAACAAATAAAAGCATCGTAACTAGCACAAGGAGATGGCATTGGAAAATTTGACTGCAGTGTACTGGGATGGAATGCATGTGTCCACACATAAAGACGTGCTAATATATTTCACAGAAATAAGGAGACTTACAGGAATATTTGAATACAGGAATGAGATACAAATACTTATGCAAGCCTTCCTGGGGCAACTTCCATGAGCGTTTGTATATCCTGTGCATACATCAAGGTGGACATAAAATACACAAAGCTAATGGGCTTAAAGGACACTCTTTTTGACCAGGACAGATACTAACCCTTATGCAGTCGAAAGTGCGTGACCATTTCATTCTCTCTTGTCACACATAAAAACCTTCCTCTGGCCTTCTACCGCAAGAAAAGCATGGGCAATTTTCTGTGTGTGACGGAGAGCTGAAACCCCATCCGGCTCTGTTCTGGGACAGATCTGTGGAAGACCACAGTCTGAAAGCAGGACGTGGGCAAAATACTGCTATCGATCCCCCAGGGCCATAGCCTTTTCTGTCCTGTCTTGTCGCGCGCCCAAACAGCACAGTAAATACCATGGATTTGCATTTGTCCCGGCACTGACGTCAGGCTCCTTTGATCTCATGCCAGAGAGATACAACCGCTCGCTGCCATGTCGGGTACAGGAGACACCAGGATCGTTCCTTGAGTGACGTCATGTTCTCCAAACGTCCTACACTTCCTCCTCCGCTTACTTCTTGTTCTTTTTTCTTTTATCGTCTTCATCCTCCTCCTCATCTTCATCCTTCCGTTTACTTCTTGTTCTGATTTTCTTTTATCTTCATCCTCATCCTCCTCTTTCTTGTTACTTTTTTCTCCGGCCTCCCCTGTCCACCCGGGTCTCACACGACACGAGGCGGCGTCGGGGTGTGCCGGGGGAGTGACTGGACGCTGTACATGGAGGCTCGTAAATGCTGATGTGGTGGGGCAGTTTATCGCACGTCAGGTCAGTGTGCGCTTTCTTTTTCGTGTGTAGGAGCTTTATTTTAAGGAAAATAAACATTGTTTGTTCTTCCCTAAGAGCACTCTGCGACACCTTGTTCGGAATTTTATTTATCGCAGCATCTCTGTGAAATGATGCACATACCAATTAAAACACTTCTTGAAAGACAAACTATATCTTTCACGCAAATGTGGAAAATATATGAATATTTCTTTTATATGGTTTCGAATCAGGTGGCGCAGAAGAAAGGATCCAGAATAACAATTGTTTCCAGAATTCTGCTTGTGTACAGCCAGCTGTACTGCATGTCTGCTTGACATGGTCATATGACATGGTGACCTTTTCATGGGGCGGGATTAATAATGTACCCTCTTCCGTTGTCCCCAGTAATCCCCTCACCCAAAAGACCCCCCCCCCCCCCCCCCCCCC
>SMGT01005381.1:226846-266716 GCA_004794575.1 Lanistes nyassanus
CCCCACCCACCCACACGCACACAAAAGCTTGATCGTGAACCGACATCGTAGGTCTATTCTTTTTTTTTTAAAGGACGCACGCAATTCTGGCAAGTTGCTGATAATATTATAACAAGCTGGGTGTTTAACACGAGCTGGGTGTTGACCCACTATCATGCCGTCTCCCGGTCATCGTAAAAGCCAATTTTTCACTTAGCAGTGTGTAAAGTGCTTGAAGTGAGCAGCCATCTGAGTTAAGTCGTTCTTTCTACTTGAAATATTCTAATGGACTGAAAGAGGACGAGAGAGAAAGAGTGAGGAGTTGGATACACTGAGTTAGGAAGAAAGGGAGATGGAACGAGAGGCAAAACAGAGAGTGAAAATGGGCCGGTGATGTTGATCACGTGACTTTCTGGTTTCACTACACAGGCTGTGGCGTACACAGCTATGTGTGAGCTTTGATTCTGATAGAAAGCGCCAAGCTTACACTGAAAATGCGTGAGCGCGCGCGCCCGCGTGCGTGTGTGATAGCGGCATAATCAGGATTTAAGAGAATCGCCTTTTGGTGTCCGTCTGGTGTTGACTTTAGTCTGCTCGACCAGCTATGTCTGACTTGTTGTCAGCACGTGTCGTCTGCACGTGCATAGCCTAGAAATAGCACTGGTGCCAAAGAAGGGGCATCTCATCTTTTATTCTGGACCCAATTCACCGTCGATACATCTTTATCCTCGTCATAGTCAACGTCGTTATTGTCACCATCGCCAGAATCATTATTTTCCTCTTCCCTCATTCTTTGTTTTCCTGATGTCCCTAATTCCTTTCACTCTTTCATATCCCTCCGCCCGCCACTTGTCTGTGTAGTTCCCTCTTTTATCGATCACGCGCCCACGCACGCACGCACGCAAGCACGCATGCACGCACGTTGCCACACATCTGCTGATGGTGTCTGTGCTCAATGGATTCTTTGATGACTTGGCTTGCATCGGAATCACCCTTTAATATGTCAGAAAAAATTCAGAATTGGTGTGTTCTTGTCATCCGTATTTTCCTGTACAACTTTAGCGGTAACTGCTGTGGGTACAGTCACACAACGCTATCGATGAGTACTGTGGGTACAGGAATACAACGCTATCGATGAGTACTGTGGTTACAGTCACACAACGCTATCGATGAGTACTATGGGTAAACCCACACAACGCTGTCAGTGAGTCCTGTGGGTACAGCCACACAAGCTGCATCGAAGATATGCAGCCAGTCTTGTTCCTTGCAGCCTAGACTCCTAGAGAGTTGGCAGAGAGCTGTGTACAGGAGAGCGTTTGGTGATCTCTGTATCATAATTATTAAGTCAAATGTGAAAGAAGAAGGAAAGGGAGAGAAAACAGTAGTGGCGGCCTGCGGTGACTTTTGCGAGGGAGCGAGAAACCGACATTCACTTTTGCTTTGGATCGACAAGTGTGGTCCTGGCGCGAACCACTGGTAGCTGCAGCTCTCTACAAACCGGATGGATTTGTTTCCCTTGGATCGATGATTCTGTGACAGTCTGGTGCATTTGCTTTCAAGATTTGTTGGAAAGGAATGCAGTTTCTTTGAGAATAAAAGATTCAGTCTATGGAGTCAGGGCAACATGAACTTACTGCATCCTGAACACACTTTGAAAGAGAACGCTTTGTTTACCGTAACTGTTTTGAAGACAATATTCCCGGAAATAAAATAATTTTCTTTCTTTCCTTTTTCTAAACGTCCGTGCATTCCGCATCTGTACAAAGGTGTATATCTCTCATTCATTTGCTCGCTCTCTCGCTTGCTCACCCAAACACTCACTCGCTCACTCACTCACTCACCCACCCACCAACCCACCAACCCACCCACCCACCCACTCACTCACTCACTCACTCACTCACTCACTCACTCACTCACTCACTCACTCACTCACTCACTCACTCACTCACTCACTCACTCACTCACTCACTCACTCACTCACTCACTGGGTGGATATGTGTGCGCGCGCTACGTCCGTGCGTGCGTGCACCAATATCTACGAAAATACGTAAACGCGCGTAAGTACTCAAATTCATCACACCAACACCACTGACCGTCCGCACACAAACGAGAGAGAGAGAGAGAGAGAGGTGGGGGAGAGAGAGGGAGAGGAGAGAAATAAGGAGAGTAACCCCATAGTTCAGCCTGTAGGCCCATAAGAGTTGAGAAAGCAGGACATTGTCTCAGTCGGAAAGAATCAGTTAAAACGTCACTCGCATCAGAGGAATGAAATTCAGTATGTAAAACAAAAAACCAGCAATCGTTATATTGTGCTTATTTGTGGTTTTGTACACTCTTCTACTCCTTCTTCACTGTTAGCCAGTCCCCTTCTCGTGCTTTCACTCTAGAACATATTATTGTGAGGACAAATAAACAGGAAATGACTTTCGTCTGTAAAGGAAACTATCGTGTGTCACGTAACTTAACCGTTTTACGTCAGAGCTGCGTCATTCTGCATACAATCTACTTTCTCACCACCACCCAAACTTAGGAAATTTTCTCATTTCCTTAACCTGCCCTCCAAAACGAAATCCAATCCATTAGGCACTGGGCACAATCCTTTATTCCTCATGAATGCTGTTATCTATTTTCGAAATGCTGTAGTCTACTGGCGTTTGGTAATAGACAAGAAATAAACAGTTTTTTTCAAGCACACGGCAAAACGTATCTGGCCACAGAATACTGCTGCGCAGAAACAGAGGAAGAACTCTGCAGTATAATTAAATGCAGCCTTCACGTGCTAATAAGCCACACAAACTTCCTCAGCGGCAATAAAAATATTGTTTTCTGCTTTGAGTTGGGATTTTCAAAGAGGGATTTCCGGTAATTATCATGGATTTGAGGGCTACGATTGTTGGGAGTTTGCCTGAACCCACCCAACCCCCAACGACCCCCCCCCAACCCACCCGACGATTTCTATGGCAAGGAACAAGTAACTTGCAGCTGAGGTCATGCTAAATAAAAAGCTCAGACATAAAAAAGTGGTCCCTTTTTGTCGTGGCAGGACTTTAACAATAACAGTCGAGATTTTCATTTAATAAAAGTTGGCTGTTTATTGGAACCCCTTTCCTTAATTAAACAAAAAAATGTTAAGTTATTTCCAGGAACTAAACTTCTCGGTACTTACTCCAGAAAAACCAGATCAAATCTGTAACGCCTGTTAAAGTCAGTCATCTCACAAGAACATTATTATTGCCAAACATATCAGAAAGATTCTCAAAGAAAGGGTCTATACAGTACTGCTTGCTCAGCTGGCGTTGTGCTTATTATTTTATTGTTTAAAAGTCCGTGTTATCATAAAGCCAGTACGTCACGGTGGGGAAACTCTAACACTGTGTTCATGCCCTTGAGGACCCATAAGATGTTCAATTCTTCGACAACATTTAGACTGTGCGTATAATCACCACTTTAAGACTCCATGTGAAAAGTGCCCACCCTTATTTTCCTTTTTGTAATCAAAAGCTGCGCAAAACAAGTTCAAAACACTGAGCCACACCACGTGGAAAGACCCTAGCTTGTTGCTTGACCTAACAACCTCTTCACGTTCGCCAACGGCGGAGATATTTCAACGCTCCAGGCAGGTTCATTATCAGAATATACACATCATGGACTTTTTTCTACAAACAATATGTGTATCGATACAACCTGTTTCCTTTCACATACAACTCACGAGATATTTTTAGCTCTTTTGAACAGGGCTTTTGCGGCTACTCTGTTGTACGACACATTGTCTCGTAGAATGTCGATCGTAGTCCGAACTCGACAGTTTGTCTACAGTCAACATTTCCATACAGAAGTTCAGTTTGTAAGAAAAATACGAATAACTTCCAAATGCTGGCTTCTCGCAATACAACATTCATTTGACCCCTTTCTCAGCTCCGTACTACACTCGCACATTCGCGATGTTCAAAGCATGGATTTTTCAGTGTGCGAAGAAAGATGAAATGACTTTTAAGTAATAGCATTTTGACGACAGTTTCAACATAGAAGGAAAAATACATGGAAGCCGCATTAAGAGCAACATTTGGAGGAACCCAGCCTCAAATGCGACTTGCGAATCTTGTGCGCATCCAAACCTCGACCCTTCGTCACTCCCTGCCCCGTCCCCGCCCCGTTCCCGCCCCGTCCCCGTCCCCGCCCACCTGCACCTTTGACGAAAAAATAACGGCGCGCATTCCATCTGCACCGTGTCGCTTTAGATTTACACAGAAATGCTCTTCCAAATGGATAAAAGCAAGAGGCTCTGATGCTAGAAAGGGGAAGGCACTCGGCTGTCTTAGGTTAGACAACAGCGCCCTCACCATCCTCCAGAAGGGGCGGGGCGAGGCCACACAAATTTGTAAGCACCGGAGTTACTGCCAGCTCCAAAACCTTTTTTTTTAAATTTCTATGTCTGTTGTTGTATAGACGTGTTACATGACTGAAACAGGAATCTGGCGTTCGTCGCAAATAATTACAGAAACAAAATGCGGAATGTTTTCATTAAGCCACTGGAGAGTAGGATTCTAGTTTTCTTTTCCAGGTGAGCAAAGTTGCAGCATTTTGGAATGAACGAGGAAATTTTTGCAACGAAGTAGAACAGTCATTTGCAATGAACCACAGAGCAGTTTTCCCACAACGAAATATCAGGAGAATTTTCCTATGAACAACATGGCAGATTCATTTATCAAAAAAGATAGCTATTCCAAACAATAGAACCGAGTGTTCGCACAAGTGCACAAGTTTGTGACGAGGAAAACGCCTGTATTGTATCTTGCAGGACTATAGAATCGTTCGCGGCCTCGGTTTGGAAATCAGATTCGTGTAGTACTACGCAAAAGTGTGTTACAGATACTACACCAATCTTCACTCCACCACCACCACCACCACCACCACCACCACCACCACCACCACCACTGCTATCATTGTCGTTGTCATCATTCTGCTTCAACAAGACCCACAACACATTTCTTCTTTCTTTAAGCAAGACAGTACAGCGACAGCATGAAAGAGTCTATTGAACAGTTTTTCCACTCTTTGCTTCCTCTATTTGCATACAGAATCCTGTTATGGGGGCTGTGCGTCGGCCGCGAGATGATCAGCGGTGCCCTGTCGTGGTCAGGGAGAGTAAGTCGAGGAAATTGAGTCAGTGTCTGCCATGGACTCTACATACTCTGGATTGCCAACAGACGAAGTTTGTGCCTTGAGTTCTGTTTCTTGCAGAACGAGGCTGCACTGTGGTTGACCTTCCAGCTTTGGGTTCGATATACTCTTCAGCAAAGAGCTTGTGTCGAGGTCGAGGCTGCGTTCATGGTCAAGAGACTTTTAGAGACTTTTGTAACCCGGTGCAAAACCACTGGGTAGAAATATGGTCACTGTGCAACATGCGAATTTAGAAAGAACGGATGCATTTATGTAGGTGTTCTGAATACAGGTGTTCGTGCGTGTGAAACGACAGCAAGCAGAATATCAGTCTTGACAAGCAGAAGATTGACGGTAAGCCATCCCCACCCCCTCCCCACCCCCAGTATGCTACCTGAAGACCAAATAACTGTCGGCTGTCCAAGAGCCTTGGCATTTGTCTCGGCAAGCAGACAGCAGTCCAGCCATCCATTGTGTCAGCCACACTGGCCGCACGACTGCAGTCCAGCAGACAGCAGTCCAGCCATCCATGGTGTCAGCCACACTGGCCGCACGACTGCAGTCCAGCAGACAGCAGTCCAGCCATCCATGGTGTCAGCCACACTGGCCGCACGACTGCAGCGCACATCGCGCGACCAGGGCGGCAGATCCTCAGATAGTGCTGTTGCCGAGATATGTTATCGTTCGTCCTCCGCTGAGGCTGTGATAAGGGACCGTCTGAATATGGGAAATCTAGACTGTGTTTTTTCAGCAGTCCCTCCTGTTAGCATGTATCGAGTGTGTGGCAACGTCGATGCCATCTTTGTTGGCCATGGCTTAACTCCACCAGAACACTTCCAGTAATAGGCTAGCGTCATCGCTGGCTTGACGCTGGACAGTAAATAGTAAATATGACAGACAGACAGACAGACAGACAGACCGACAGACCGACAGACCGACAGACCGACAGACCGACAGACAGACAGACAGACAGACAGACAGAGACCGCTGTGTTCACTGAATAATAATGTCGATGATCCTGTTTGGCTGACGATGTAGCAGCATGTATGATTGTAATCAGCTACAAGGAGCTTATCTCAGTCTGTCTAAAAGAATCAATGTGACTAAGAAAATCTAACATGTGTAGCGCTGTCTTCTTGAAAAGATTTAAACTGGTGAGAGTATAAGATATCACACCAGAAAAGAAGCTTTAGTCGTTTGTGCTAAAAAGAAAAGGTTAAAAGCGGTATTATCAGACGCATTTTGACACGCTTGATGTGCAGACGGAAAACTTTACCCTTAAGATCTGTTTCGCAACTGCAAAGGATTATTCAACAACGAATACTTTCATTCGAAACAGCAACAAGGGTCTGGAGCTTTGAGGGATAGAGGAAGGGTTGTGATTGAGGACGGAGGGCACTTGGAAATGAAATCGCATCTTCACTGTAGCGATTTACGAAAAGAAAGTTTTCAGCTATGTTCATTAAATGTATGCTTTCGTCTGTGAAGATTTATAACTGTCTGAATCCCGCGGGGAGGCATGTATGATGACGTCAATGCACGTTCGTGATACTATAAATAGACACCAGATGGCCGTAGATGCACGTACATTTTTTCACAGCTAATTATTTATATTCGGCTTTTAACAAAAAGTAAAAAGAAAATAACCCTGGCTAAACTTTCTGCATGCAGGATTGCCATTGGAGTGGCTACCCCACCATCAGTGCGGTATAAGAGTGTACATCGTTTCCATCACTTCCAGAACTGTTCAGCCAGCCAGCCATTTATACACCCACTCACAGCTATTCCACCACCCAGCCATTTATGCACCCACTCACAGCAATTACACATTCCGAAAAACATCGTCCTCAACCAGCTTTCTTTTCTCTCTCTCCCTCTCTTGACTAATGAAGTCATTTTCCCACTCTACAAGCAATGTTCATAAGTGTTCATCAACGTGACAGAGCAAAGAGCTCTGAACAAGTCGAGAAGCAGGAAAAAGCCCACAGCCGTACTTCACGCTCGAAGCTTAGGGCTTAGGCGCTTCTGTGTCGAGGGCATGAGTAGAAAGTATACTTTCAGACTTTCAGAGTATAGGAGGGTGTGTGGGACAAGGCATGACGTTTACCGTGCGTAACAGAAACATTTGACCGACACTGAGTTTCTTCATATGCAGTTGCAATTTCTGGGTGGTGTGAAGGGTGCAGGGTGTCTGGGTTGGCTTGCATATGCGTGCTTATCGTCTGTTCATACGTAAAGCTGCACGTTAAATGCACAGGGTAAACGGGCCTTACGACCCTTTTGCGACCGAAAGAACAGATGCGAATCCTCATGCAATCTGTCCATGGATTCTAAATATGTCGTCTGTGTAACCTCGGTCTTCTGGTCTCCAAGAGCCTTGTCCATGACGTCTTTCCTACATGTGTGTGCTGTTACCTTGCACAAGAGCGGCATTGCGAGGCAACGCAAGATTCTACAGGAATATATTTAAGACTCCTCTTTGTAACAGCCTGTCTTCCCCCATGCACGCTTACACACCCACCAGACATAGAAATAGAGAAAGACATTTATAGTTAAAGAAACGTTCACTATTATAAGTGTTACTATAATTTACAATAGGAGAAAACCTGTTCCTTGTTCCGCTGTCAGTTTTATTTCCCACGTCAATTCTCATGTAAGCTAATGTCTTACATTCTGAAATTCGCCTCAAGTGCACGTCACAGGACATTTGGGCGCAACAGACTGCACGGGCTTTCTAACAAATTTATTTTGCAAAAAAATGTATACTATTAGTGCACCATTGATATTTACATGTCCACGCGCATTCTATTTGTGCGTGCGCCCGCACCCCACGTGTTTGTATGTCGCATTAAATTTGTATTTTATCCGCGTGCGTGTGTGCGTGTGTGCGTGTGCACTTTGTCTTTGTTCAAAAGTGGCAACCATGTAGGCGTGTTCGTGGCTGAAAGAACCAAATGTAAATGTTTATTTTTATGGTCAGTAGAGGGTTGGTTGTCGGTGACACGGCTTCTGGTTCTGAGTTATGGGACGTGTTAAATTAACCCCATCCTGTCGGGCGACAGATGTCCACTATCTCACCGGATCTCAGCAGGCGCAAGATCAGCCGGAAGAAGATGGCTGCAAGCTTGCGTCATCTAGACAGCCATACATAATTAATCAGCTAGCGGGAAGACAGCGTCTTTAGAACAGCCGCAGAATCCTCTTAACGCCTCTTCTGTCCCGACGACGGCCAGCATGAAAAGTGATTATAGCGACCCTTGGTCTGAACTTGTCAGGACATTGTCGGCAGACAGTTTCTCGCCAAATTCAGACCATAGGCGTCATCTTTGCATGCTTGATGCTTATAGGTGTTATCACCGCGGGGTCTGGAAAAGCTGGCATCTGTTCTGCTTTGAAGATGCTGGGATTTATTTCCTTATTTCCGCATTTTCACATACAGTTCACTGTACAAATCAACCTTGACTTGCCCTATAGTCACGTGGACAACCTTAACGATTTTAGGATAGCCACAGGAAATTGATCACATGGCGCGTCAAAGCCATAACGACACAGTTTACATAAGGACATGGTGCAGATGCGTGTTGTATGATTTAATTGCTGTCATGGTATTTATCAAGATCTTCTGACGTTACGTTTCCGCTGCCAATGAATAAGAAAAGTAAATATGCGTTTTTATTTTCATTCTTCTTCCCTCGCCTTCTCCTGCACCCCCCCCCCAAAAAAAAAAATGCCGGCATATACCCTTTAAACGTATTTCCTGTGTACCTAATTGCACATTTTGGGCGGTGTTGGCCAAATGCACTGTATTCTTTCAGCAAAATATTCTTGCGCGCAGCAGACACGCAGGGTGTAGGTCTGTACGTGTGCATAAGTCCAGGTATGTCGGATACACGTGACTGACGCGGGCTAGCTGCACGTGGGGTATCCACGTGCTGTATAGACATGTCAGAAGAGAACTGACGTTTGTAGGCTGCTCGTGTGCAGAACCCCTGGCGCTGTTAGGGGAGGGCCAGGGTGAAAATGCATTCCGCGAATGTTCCTGGGTCAAAAGGCAGTAGTCTGCCTGCCTTGCCGCGCATCTCGTAAGCATGCTCAACAGCACATATGAAACCGTGCTACAAGGTGGCTGGTCGAGAATCGTTGGGTAAGACTGTTGACGAATGCGTTTAAATGCCTTTGGCTTATGACACACCAAGCGTGTCAAAATGTCTCTGATAATACCACTTTTAACTTTTGTCTTTTTAGCACAAACCACTATAGCTTCTTTTCTGGTGTGATATCTGAAACTCTCACCAGTTTAAATCTTTTCAAGAAGACACAGCACTATGCTCTTTAATTTCTGCTTAAACTGGAGCAAGCCAGATTTTTTTCTTCAAAAATTCGTTCGTGAAAAAAAAACCCCACACTTTGTGCTTGCGCCCAGGGCGAAATTGCATTCATAAGTGTTCGTATCTCATCTCGACACGTAAAGTTGCGCATAAAATACACAGAGTATGCGGACCTTTCGACCGCTTGTACGATCGGAACTGGAGATAAGACACTCGTTCAACTTAGACATAAGGTGCAGTCAAAACACTCGGCAGTAACTCTTCAGTACATTGCACATTCTTGCACAGCAAGTCTTGATGCAATAGCAATAGCCAGAGAAAAACGACAATACCAAGACGATAATGAGGATAATGTCTTCATTGTCGTTATAATCAGGGGTGACAGAGGGAATGTAGCAACCTCTCTATTTCTTTGCCAGTCTGCAACTGGTATAGGAGCACTGCACAGTGCGATCGTAAACTGTCTTGCATCTCGTGTGTCTTCCACCTTACTTGTCAACTTTATGCTGATGCGTCAGCATTCGCTCAGGGGCTCACGTAAATCGATTATGGCCGGGGATCTGAGGAGCGTTCCCAACGGTGTGACGATAATGTCCTCCACAAAGTCTGGACCCGCTTGTCTAGATAAATGTTAATAACATTACCGAGCACAAACTTGTATTGTGCTTCACCAGAATGGCATTGTGCCAGGAACAAGTGGCTTAACTGAAAAGGAAAAAGTAACTAAAGCAGTTCTTCCCCTCCCGCCCTCCCTCCCGGCCTGTCTCTTCACCTCCACCCCTCCTCCTTTCTCTCTCTCTCTCTCTCTCTGACCCCATCTGTGTGGATCTGCGCGTGCATCTTCCTGTGTACACCTGGCTGCTTGCGTGTGTCCGTACGTTCCCACATTTATAGCGTACATGTACACGTATTTGCAAAAAGACAAACACAATGCCGCTGCAGGTGCGAGAACTGCGTGTAATCTGTGGTCCGACTTTTGAAATTTTGTCTTAACATAAAGCCCGCAAAGACTGGGCAGTGTTGACTCTTGCTAACTTCCAGTCACAGTCTCTGACTCGGCAACAGCATTGGTTATGTTTTATACAAAGTCTCTGTGCTGTAGGTGTTTGCATCTCCTTCTCATACATAAAACTGCCCATAAAATACAGGCAGCAAGCGACCCTGCGACCGCTTTATGTATGGATGTGGAGATATGAATGGTTTTAGAGGCTTGTCTTGAGACTTAGCTCTAAGGATCATACAGATACAAATATTTAACCTTGAGCATGTGTCTGTGTCTAGACTTGATCGAGAAGATCAGTTTATTTTGGAAGAAGACGTAAATCCGTTTATTCATTCACAAAAGCATTCGAGAATCTCACTCAAGGAGGTGGAGATATTTTTCTTTCGCCGATTTCAACACTCGCTAATACAACAGCAGGTATTCGTCCAATATCTCCCCTCCCCACAATTCTTGTTTAGAATTCACGCCGGTTCAGCTCCAGTCCCTGGTGGAGAACTAGAAATCATTATGTCCACATTCTTGCGGGGGGCTATCTTTTCATCGCTCTGGCGAACGGCCAGAATCAGACAGCCCTCTGTCTCGAAAATGTTCGTCTGTCTGCCTCAGACCAGGGGAGGGGTGGGGGATTGAAGGGAAAAGTGCAGAAACAGCTGAGTGGGGAATGGGGTTGAGATGCGGGGATGCACGGCGTATTTAGGTTTTGGCAGTTATCAGCCTTTAGTTACATCCACCACTGTTAGTTGCACGCGCCAGTGTCATTTGTACACCCCACTGCTGGTTACACGCACCACTGTTGGTTACATTCACCACTGTTGGTTACATGCACTACGGCTGATTATATGCACCACGTTGGTTACATGCACCACTGTTGGTTACACGCACCACTGTTGGTTACACGCACCACTGTTGGTTACACGCGCTACGGTTGGTTAGATGCGCCACTGTCGCAGTACTGCTTTAAAAGACCAAACGGCTCTGGTGATGAAAAGCTGCTCGGGGTTTCTTCTTCATCATCTTCTTCATCTTCTTCATCTCCTACGTTCTACTTCCTCCATCGTCACTTCGCGCGATTCTGATATTTTTCCTCGTCCCTTTCTTCAATCAAAATCAACCGCTCTTTATTTTTATTTTCTTGTTTCCATCATTCTTTCTGTTTCTGTTTTTGTTTTGTTTGGGTTTGTTTTCTTCCCTCATGGCCACCTTCCTGCTCCCCTCCCCCTCCTCCCCTTCCTCCCCTCCCCCTCCTCCCCTCTTTATGGCTAATCCTTATTCCTTCTTATCTTTTACCCTCTACATTTTCGTCTCTAAGTTCATTTTCCTCATGCACTTCATCCCTCTCACAATCTTTTTCTTCATTTTTCTCTTTCACTCTTTTCACTTCCTCTCAATGCTTTTAGAAGTATGCTATTCACGCTACGAACAGTACAGAGTAGATATATACAGTGTAACAGCGCTATCAGCGTGACGAAAGCTGTCAGATATAACTGGATAATTTATGCAAGATAGCAGTATAGACATTTATAGGTAAGTCTTCTGAACTGCGTTCGCACCGTGACTGAATGTCCTATGGGACAGGGAGGCCCTCGCGCGTAATCCGTCACCAACTCGACCTCCGTGCGTGGCGCGTTTTCTGGCAGCAAACCTCTAGAACTGCACGCGCCATAAACGAAATTATGTGTGCTTACGGCTACTTGCCTATCCAAAACTTGTAAGGTACATCATAGGTGTGTATGTGGGGGGGGGCGCGTATGTGTGCGTGTGCATGTGTGCGTTTTAACTGTGCTTATATCTGGCCAGGCCTCTAGAAGTTTTGATTCCAGCTATGGCACCTCCGTTTTCACGCTGTTTCCGACACTGTGGCTGCATACACGTGTGAAAATGGGGACTAGACTGGACTGGGGTCATCTGACAGCAAGACCACGCTGAAAGCTGCGAGAGATTAGAGGATGATAGAAAGACAGTTTGTAGTGAACTTTATTCCGATTGTCCTGTTTCTCACAGAATGGCGTAGAATGAAATACGGTGGAATAAAGCGACTGGCGTCTGAATTTCATAAATACAAAATGTCATCTCGGTAACGGATATTAGTCACAGGATATGGGATACATGATTGATATAAGAGGTTATGTCAGATGAACACCTGCGTCAGTTCCTCACTATTCCCAGCTTTGAGTAGACTGTCAACATGACGACAGGGGTCAAGGCCAAGCCCGGTGTTTGATTGATGTGCATACCTTTTATTTTTAGTCATCAGTGGTTCACAACATTGGAAGTGGAGTTATCTTGAAGGAAGGCTCACTCGAAAAGATCATTTCACAAAATACTTACCTGTTATGTTGGTGTACGACACATGCTAGAGAAACTTTAGGTATGCCTGTCTATTCGTCATCTGTGCAGTCCGCAAATACCCCGAGTGAGCTAGGAGTCTTAACGTGTTTCTTCTCGTCCTTATCGAGGCCTTAACCGTTTTCACGATAAAGGTACGCGTGTACAGGTCAAGGGGCATTGGGAACGAACTGGAACAGTACTTTAGCGGCTGAGGGCATCTTGTAGGGATTATCGGGACAAGTTTAACCTTTGTTGCGGCTGTAACGTCGGCAAACGGTCATGTTTAAAAGAAATCTCCAGAAGGAGAAATATTGTGATGTTAAGTTCAATCACATCCCAGTGCTTGAAAACGTCCACTTGCACACACACGCGCGCGCGCGAACGCATGCAAATACGCACACACACGGGATACACATGTATACGACAGATATACCTATATACACTGACATACTAAAGGTGGGACATCACCTTCATTCTGTGTTCTTCTTTTCCTACATTTTATTTTAATTTTTTGGTTGAGTAGGCACCTTGTTCTCAGGTATTGGGGGTCGCAGGTAACATCCCTCCAGGCGACAGTTAGCTCCTTTCTCGCCGAGCTGTCACATCCAGACCTGTCGCTACGTGTGTAACGAAAAAGGCTCTCCGGCCACAGAACAAACCTCTAAAAAAACTTGTACGTGGGACCAGCGAAATCCTTCTTCCCTCTATCCCTCTCCCTCTCTTTTTCCCCTGACAATTGTCCGTGTAACTTCTAATGAATCCATGCTGTGTATTATTGTTTTCGGATTGTCATACCTTCTTACGTATTGGCCAGAGGGATGGGACAAAAATCTTCTGGTCTGCGTCTGTGTCTCTGGGCTCACTGTTCACTGAAGCTCAGAGTGCATACCTGAGCCCACGAGCGCCTGCGTGTAAGTGTCGTTAGATGGGTGTACGCCTCTGCGTGCATGTGTATGCGCACAGCCGCACGCATTGAGCAAGTTGCGTGCACGGCGAGAAGAGCGCGCGCATTTGGCCTAGGGCACGTGCAGTTCGACTGCGCCAGAAGGGAACGCGAGGCTGCTCTGCCGCCTGCGAACCAACAGCAGGGTAACTGCAGCGCCCTCTGCCGGTTGGCGAGAGAGGAGCCGGCGCGCCGAGAACCTCGACGGACCTCTCGCCACGATTATCGACGATCACGGAGTCCGGCCGGTACCCCCCGGCTGACGTTCACTTCCTCCAAACTTTTCGTAGACCTGCCACGCTGCCGCGCTGCCCGGGGAAACTCGTTCGCTGTGGTGTCGCTATAGATATTTCTTCGAGCCTCAGCCACGCTGTAGGAGTAACTTGCGAAAAGTTGTCTGCGTTATTTTTTCTGCCATACTCTCCTGGCAGTTCCTCGTTCGCTCACCGTTGGGTCGCTGAGTCCATGTTGCGTGTGCTCACCTGTAGCTCACCTGTAGCTCTGCGGGCCCTTGACACACATCAGTGACGCTGCTATGAATAAAAACAGAGCATTTGCACAGGTGTTTCGTTATCTCTGCCCTGCCAGTGTGTATAGCTGGTTCAACACGGAAGTGACGGACACAGAATCTGTATGCAGAGACGCTGTGTGTACTGGCCACAGGATATGGGGTACATAAATAGACACAAGAGGCTATGATTTTCAGATGGAAGCCTGCACCAGTTCACTTCCTCACTATTTCCACCTTTCGGTAGTGTGTCAACATTACGACTGAGCCCACGTGTTTGACTGCTGTGCAAAACATTTATGACGATCTTCGTTGGAAAGGGCTTGCGCATATCTTGAAAGACGACGGCATGTTAAGAGGACCTTCCATCGGACTCGGTAATTCTAACTCAACCGTAGCGTCACGGTGTATTCTCACGTGACCGTAAGGTCGCCAACATTTTGACTGAGCGTGTCCAGCCATACAGAACAGGTGACATCACAAACAAGGTATCGTTCAACTTCAGTCCGTTGTCAGGGAAACGGATGTTGCCACCGGACCCCGACATGGCCGTCAACGGCCCGCAGGACCTGAAAGCGGAAGTGGACTTGCGCGCGTGCGCCGCGGAGCAGTTGTCTCCCCTTTGTCTGGACGACTCGCCCGCGCGCCTGTCTCTCTGCTCGGGACCTACGTCACCGGGCAAGAAGCGCGTGCGCATCAGCGACTCCACCAGCGTCATGCTGATCCATGACGTCACGGAGACGCGGCACCGCCGGCATCTCAGTGATGACGTGGATGGGTTTGGCGGCGTCATCGGGGCGCCGGCCAGCGAGCAGGGAAGCCCTCGAGCCAGGAGAGAACTGTATTTTCGTATCGGCGAGAAAAACGCTGACCTGCGTGGTGACCAGGAGCTGGCAGCCACGGGAACGCAGAACGACCTGCTCGACAGCGTGCAGGTCGGGGAGGGACACGGGGAGTACACCAACGGCCCAGGGAGAGCGGAGGAGTACACGATCTGCACGTTGGACAAACTTACCTTCCCTGAAATTTTACAGCCCACGGTCATCCCAAGGTAGCGTAATCCTCTCTTGTTTCTAGAGGTCCTCGTCATCGTCATAATCGCTTATATCATCGCAATCATCATGATTTTCGTTTACTTCCATTCTCTCCTCTTATTCTCACATCGCAATGAACTCTTTCCTTTTTCGTTTTTGTTAATGTTCCCATCAGTCGCCAGTAGTGTTGTCATTATCTACATGTCCATGTTCTCGCCAGTAGTGTTGTCATTATCTACATGTCCATGTTCTCCGAGTCGAGCTCTGCCGAAGTTTTTCGCTTTATCAGCCGCAGTCTCGATGTCACGTCAACGTGAAGGTCTTACCTTAGTATCTCTGGACTAAGCTCGATTGATATGTCCAATCCAAGCGCTTCTGTACTTCGTTCACCGTGCTGACTTGCGTATTTATCTCAAGATCTGCTATTCATTGTTCTGCTTAATCTTCTAACGTTGGCCTAACCGTCTGTGCTTAACTGCATGTCCACGCAACGGCTACTTCTGTGGAAAAAGGGCTTTGAGTGGAGACCGACTGGTATCATTATTAACAACTGTGGATAGCGTGAATGTACAACAGTTAATCAAACACCAGTTAAAGTAAAGCAAAGACTGCTCTCATCTGCTCGTTTGGTATGGGTCTTCAATTCCAATGGCGAGATTTTCTACTTTATTGGATGAAAATTCATAAATTTGCTCATCTTTGCATAGGTTGTCTTCGGCACTCACATATCTTCTCTTCAGTCATACATCTCAGATGGTTTCCTTCCTCGCAGTTAAGCGCATATTGTATTGGAAGCACGGCGTTTTCGCCAACTGACGATAACATGCAAGATGTAGGCTTGGCTATGAAGGCATTTTCATCCGCTTTTGTTTTCATTGGCCTTGGAGTATTTGTGGGACTTTTAACTCACACACCATCTTACCTCGTGGTGCCAGCTGACTGGTTTAGGGGCGTGGGTGCGTGCTAGCGTGCGTGCTGTGTCGTCATTCCTCCCCTTCCTCTGTTAGTGCGTAGGCCTGTCTATGAAGTTAGCTTCTGTCATGTTAGCATGGCTAAGAAGTGAGCAAAACGACCCAGAGTAAGCTTGCATAGACGTTCATGTCGCCCGTTCATGTTGAAAACACAGGCAGACGGGCTTTATCACTTTTCCTATGACAGAAAGGCCAGATACGAACGCTCATGCGACCCAACCCAGAACCTGAGCTTACGAGTAATTCTAAATTTAATCTTACAATCTTTCTCCACACACACACGTACACAACGGGTCTTTTCGCCTTCCCAGAACGGGTTTCTGATTCCGGATGGATTAGGTGTCTTAACGGCTTTTTAAATGTCGGCACACTGTTGTTAAGGTGATATGGTCTCGACTTGGGATCGCTCTGTAACGCCTTCCTTCGTTCAGTGGCGTGTAGTCTTACCTGGAATCACAGCGAATAATCTCAGAGGTGTGGGGTTGTAAGTCCTAGCGAAACTATTACTGAGCTTTGTTCACTATGAGCAGAACTTAAATTATTATTAAAATGACAGCAAGGTAACAATATCAGTCTGATGCAGTGTTCAGCTCCACTCGCCCAGAGTGGGAGTTAGTCATATTGTCAAGGACACAACCTGCTAGCCCCACAAGTCAAGAAAATTTTCCGGCGATTATGACAAGTGCGATTGAACCTTCTGACGGCACAGAAGGCGAGCTACACGCACTAAATATAGGTGAAATAACAACTTTATTTTCCTGAAAGCAGACAATTTGTATCAGGCTTACATTCGGTTCACGAGTGACAGTGGAGTTCCTTGGCTGTCTGCACACTTCAGAAATCGTAATACATTCTGCATGTTTTACAGATTAAGATTTTTTAGATGCATGTTACTGCATGCGAGGAACGTCGTGTACAGCTGTGGAGCGGAAAGAAAGGTAGCCAAACTGGCTGGCTGTCCACAAAAAAGCGAATTCTTTCTCGTCTGTACTGGATAACATGTATGCAAAGTATGACTCATACAGTTTGCTTGGGTACGGAATACATCAGCTGTTTGCTGGTATCACGTGACTTTAAAACCCCGCAAATTTTGCTCTGCGCTTCTTTTATCAGTACAAGTCAAGGATTTTGAGAGTGTCACGTATAGATCGTGGCTTGAAAACATCCACTCAGGTGACACGCGACTCAGTACACCCAAAGGCGCATAAGGTGCAACCGTTATGTTAGTTCGCACCTCATCACAATAGTCTGAAACGCGGTTGTGAGGAGTGCGTAACTTGATAAAACGACGATGCCTTAACTGTCAGCGGAAACATAAAAAAACTCCATCCTTTACAGCCAGGGAGCGCCCGAAACTACAAGGATTTGGAGGTTGGGGGGGGGCAATAATATTTTAATATGAGGACTGGATTTTATTGATTATAAACCAGTGCAGCCCAAACATCCTCTCCGCTTAGACGCGCAGGAATGTCACAGGTGTTGGGCAAAATAGAGGATTGACCCCAGACGCTCGTCGGGTGACACAAACAACTGACGATCGCGCCGTGAGTGTAATTCACCGTGCATCGATGAACAGCCGTCGTTTGTGCGCTGATTACCACATCAGGGACACTCCGACACCAGTAGTCATCAGAACCTCGCCACAACACAACTAGGTAGACACCAGGTTCGCAACGACACAACTAGGTAGACACCGGGTTCGCAACGACACGAGGTAGGCACCGGGTTCGCAGCAACCACCCGGTACACATCCACTGAATAGGCGATAACGCATTCAATTCGGCCGGCTCAGTAGGGGATAGGGCATGCGGCCGTGCGGGCTGCTGGCTGTATCACTTACTGAATAGCGCCTATTCAGTGGATGCGAACCGGGTGCAGCAACACAACTAGGTAGACACCGGGTTCGCAACAACACAACTAGGTAGACATCGGGTTCGCAACAACACAACTAGGTAGACATCGGGTTCGCAACAACACAACTAGGTAGACACCGGGTTCGCAACGACACGAGCTAGACACCGGGTAATTTTGGAAGGACAGTGGTTCCCTGTCGGGGGGATTGCGCACTGCGAGGTCCAGCTTTTATTACTGAGCTACTCACGAAAATAACCATCGGACTATCAGACTAATGGCCGCGCTAAGGTGGCCAGTGCAAAGAGGAAGTTTAATGTTCGGGAAAAGGCTGAAGGGAGTGTGCACAATGTTTAATTCCAGGAAATAATCCTTGACAACTCTCGGATTCGAACCAGCAACACCCACGCTCTAGTCTGCAGCTCTAACTGCAGAGATAGACAGCCCCCCCCCCCCGCCCAAACCACCACCTGAACATTTCGGTTTCTAGGGAAGAGAGTGTGTTTGCTGGGGTGCGTGTGTGTTTTAGGCTGGGCGGGGGTAGGAGGAATGATCTCACCTGACCAAAACCACACAAAACTAGTAAATGATGACTTTATTGTTGGAGAAAGGTTATGTACTGAGGTAGGAGGTTGGGGCGAAAAGTGCGAGCGACAAGCAATAGCTAAAATTGTTGTTTGAGAATGTTTCTCGTTTAAGAAAAGAATCGTGTGAGTTCTGACTCGAAAGATCTGCAACAAGCCCGAACTGAGCTCCAGTGCCGCATGTCGTATGGAGCTCAGTGCAGAAAAAAGTTGTCGAATTCACCTGACCTCTCACTCGTCAAGAGGTTGTGTCACCCTCGCCACATGTTGTGCAGCTTTTCCTTCTGGCTAGACTAAGCTAATTTTAGCCTTCTCCTCCCTCTCCCCTCTCTGTCGCTCTCTATTCCGTCCCTGCGCCCCCCTCCCTCTTACATTTAAAGTCGTGTTTGGTGTTGGAGGCGCTTGGGTGCGCACCAGAGCCATATTCGTGCTCGCTTGAGACAGAAACACTGAGAAAGTATTAGAGGCCCTGTGCAGGTTATGTCATCGTGCTGCCACGTGATACCAGGGACACTGAGAAAGTATTAGGGGCCCTGTGCAGGTTATGTCATCGTGCTGCCACGTGATACCAGGGTGGGCGAGTGTCTGTAGGGGGTAATTTTAGGAGGACAGTGCTTCTACCTTATACTGACTTCTCACTGTTGGGATGGACAGAGTGTTGTTACTGAGATATGCACTGAGCAACAACCAGGCTGGTGGCGGCAGGGAGATGGCCAAGTGCGGACAGGCAGCTTAATGTTCGGGGGAACCTGCATAATGTTTAACTCGGGAAATAATCCTGGGGGGGGGGGCATTCCTATAGAAAAACCAGCAGCCTTCCACACGCTGGTCCGCAGATCTTTCCACAGCACCATCCAGCTACCCACCCCCACAAGGCCGGGTGTGTCTCACGGCTGGGTGATTGATCAAAGGGTTGAGCGAAGTTTTGGTCTGGAAAAATTCATAAGCAGGCTACATAATTGCATATTGCACTGCAGAGGATGTTTTCCCACATTATTGCCCATCGCTAAGCAATATAAAGTTCGTCCCCTCACACCTAAACTTGCATTTATCTTCATAGAAATTCTTTTTACGTAATTCAAACGTGATTGCCGAAACTATTTTCAGCTTGTGCAAATACTGAGTGTGGGGCTTGTTGGGGCCAGTACAAAAGGTTCGCGCTTTTTGTCGTCTCTAAATGATGGGGAAATCAGGGTAAACACGTGCTCCCGAACTGTCAAACTGTCGATGTGTTTGCGCAAGAGAGAAAACGTGTGCATGCACTCGGGCAGTGGAAGCAGCTTCAGCTGAATGGTTAGCGTTGTCCTCGCTAGCTGGCCTGAGAAATTCACGCTGTGACACTTCACCTGCATGACTGATTGGCAGCCTCTGACATCCGGGTCTTCGAACCCTGACGGATCTTTCTGTGATCGATGCACGAGTCACACTTGAAAGAGAGGCACATCTGGCCAAACACCCACCCACCCACTCACTTGGGATGGCATAGACAGGCCAGTGACCTCGCGCCACCCTAGTTTCCCACCCCAACCGTGCCACTTCATCACTGTTTGGCTGCATGTCGAGGATCCCAGTGACGTGAAGTGATGCGAATTCTCCAAGCAACAGACTTCTGCCAAGCCTTCAAGGGACTTAACTCGTGCTCCTTGCCTCTTCGTTTGTCACGAATCGTCTGTCATAGTGTGTGTGTGTGCGCGCACGCATGCAACTGCACACCCTCGTACGCACATGAATGTAATGAATGGCGCGAGAGGGCTAATTTATATTTATAGCTGCTGTTTTGTTGGTTTTGTGGGGAAGATGTGAGTAGGTGCACGTGGAGCTTCATAAAACGTGTTCTATTATCCTCGCTGCTCTTTCTTTCATCTGCTGTGAGCCCTGCCGTGGGCACAATCTAACCTACAGGAGGGATAATTCACTTCACACCTTTCCCCACCTAGCGCTGTCACCTGGTTAAAGCAGCGAGGCATTACCTGTTCCTAGGACTGCGTTAAACTCAATAAAACCGTGTGACGCAGGTGTTACCTTACTCACGCATGTTTTGCAAGCTTTTTCAAGCCGTATATTGAGAGCCGTGCTGAGCCCACCCCTCTGTATGAGAGGACGAAGAGAAGGTTGAGGGTTGGTTGATGCCTAGTACTCCCCCTCCCCCCACCACCATACTAGGTGCATATCAGGACGGTGTTGTTTACGTGCTGCCACGCGTGGGACTGCTGTCACAACACAGGCTTCAGTCTCACCCAGTCACATTATACTGACACCGGGCCAACCTGTCCTAGTACTGTTCCCTATACTGCCCAGCGTCTGGCTAGACTGCCAATTTTAAGTCTTCTGAAGTCTTGGCCCAAGACTTGGCCGGGACCCCATCCACCGACCTCCAGCCTCGGAAGAGGACGCCTTCCCCACTTGACCACCGAAGCGGTCAGACGAAGAAAAGAGAGTGGGGATGAAAAGTTTACAAGAAGAAAATTCAGGAACGAACGAAAAAGAAAGGTAGAAAAACGGAAGAAAAGACAAAAAAGAAACATAAATCCCAAAGAAAGTTGGAATTTGCATGTGAGAGAGGCGGAGGAACCTTGCGCATTTTTGCATGTGGGGCTGTTCATCTGCCGCTCAAGATCATCATTATTTTAAACAATGCACATTGAACGGAAGATGCAGAACACAATGAACTGCATGAAGCACATTCCATGAGTTACACAAATCACATCCAAAAAAAGACGCTTTTTGGTGGGTTACACATTCGATGAGTTAAACGTAGCGAGCCCATAACAACACGAACTCTATAGGCGTACTGACTATACCTGACAGTTCCAGTTTTTTTAACCTACCCACGGGGCGGGGTGGGGCTGGGGTGGAAGGGATGGTTACTCAAGTTACCTGTACTTTTTTTGGTTTGTTTTGCCCCCGGCTTCAGTACCTGTGTGCTGTCCAGCCACTTCCTCCTGGTTTACCTCCCCTGTGGACGTCAATGCGATTAAGAAAATCTTTCTATTAGATGAAGCTTCGCAATTTGATGTCATATTACAAATCTTATATCCAAATTTTCCTCTTAAAGTACACTAAAATATACTAATTTAAATCATATGCCGGGCATAAGATAGTTCAGCGTTCGATCTACAGGCCTCTATTATTATGTATTATTATTATTATTTCTTTTTGCAGATATTAGGTGCACCACTATAAATGCCACTAACTAATGCACCAAACGAAAGCCATGGGCAGTTAATCTTAAATATAGCTTGATTTAAATCTTGCGCAAACAGGCGCATGCGTGTGGGAGACGCCTTATCGCCCATTTTCCGCTTCGCATCCTGCACTCCGAGCGTGAGACGCGGGCCGATTGTGAAGTGTGTTGTCTATGTGCTTTCTTCTCGGATACGACTTCATAGTGGGGGGGGGATAACTCCTGCCTATTTTCTGCATTAGTCTTGTCATGGCCGGAGAGAAAGGTGACGGCCTTCTTTAAAGGGAAGAAGCCCTGCAAGGGTAGGGTAGAGGGGGGGGGGGCTTGTAAACTCGATGGGAAACTCGGGAAATTCATTCCCTTCCAGACAGTTTCGACGCATGCCTGTAAAAGAACTCCAATTCTTTTTTTGGAAATGCACTAACTTTAGCGAGACAGTTTCAGTATGCTGCGAGCTACACACCAGACACAAGGTACAATCTTAACTGTGCAAACTTTTTGCCATGAACCCAGTTTGGTCAATCTCGGTACTGGGTTTAGAAAGGAATCCCCGACCGTGAAATGTGTTGGTGGTGAAAGGTCTGCGATGCTTAGAACCGCCTTAAATGAGCAGTGAAATACTTTAAAAGCAATCAGTTTCCCAGTAGTAACGTTCAGTTTGGGCTGAAAGTAATCCGGACAATATATTCCACTCTAGCCCACCGTTACGGAGGGTTTTTTTTGGGGGGGGGGGATTTTTGTTTGTTTCTGGTAATAGTTTTGTTTGGGTCTTGTGTCATTATATTATGAAATCCAGTACATCCGGGTAACATATATTTTCTTAAGCTGTATGCCTTCACTTCCGAAATCTGGTGGCGGATTTGACCAGGATTCGATTTTTTACTTTGCCATTTTATTTCTGTCTCTCAGGTCTGTCTCTTTTCCCCTCGCTGCTTTCAGTCCCTTTGTAGTCTACAAATAGCTGCCTGATATAAATAAAGCCTCATCGTCTTGGCAAGGATCTTGTTAAGAAAAGTGGTGTTGCCTTTCATGTGGACGGCTGAGTTATTTCTTGGTCAATATGACTTTTTGTTGAATTCCTCCTTGTGCCACCGAGAACGTTCTTGTTCCGTGAGCAATCCCCTTCCCTGTTCCAGCTCTGCTTATGGCATAGGAGCGGCTACAATGGCGGTCCTTTTGTTTTCATCAGGGTGGGATGGCGTAATTGTATGCGATTTGATTTAGAAACAGCGTTGCTATTTTTCCGGCCTGTCTTTCTGTGCGAGGGAGGGTAAGGGGTTATCTGCTCTTTGTCAAGAAGCATAGAACGTTCGACATCCCAGCGCATCTTCTAAGGTCAAAGTTCGTATAAGATGCTGTCCGGTGGATTAGGAGTTGGGAAAGAGACTCTACCCAGTGCCTTGGCAACTTGAGATGCGCTCGGGTCCGAGAGGTTGTAAGGTCACCCAAAGGATGAAAACATTATTTCCCGTTTGCCTCCCTGGCCGTCGCCATAAACAAAAACCTTCACTTTCTCTTCAGTTCGACGGATTAACTCAATCTTTGACCCAATCTAGTAATCCTTGACCTTGGAGTGCGCACCCCATCAATGCGCATGCCTGAACATTTTAGAACGTGAGTCGTGTGCAAACGTTCATCTTTGTATCTTGTCATTCATTAATGTAACGTAAGACTGCATGTAAAACAGGGCTGGCGCGAGTGAAATGCAGTGTCTGCACAACAGGCATAACGTGACAGAATTCAGAATAAGTCAGGAATACTGGGGAGGGTCAAGATTTAGTAGCCGTTTAGAAGCCTCATATG
Organism: Lanistes nyassanus; assembly: GCA_004794575.1. Classification (NCBI taxonomy): domain Eukaryota; kingdom Metazoa; phylum Mollusca; class Gastropoda; order Architaenioglossa; family Ampullariidae; genus Lanistes; species Lanistes nyassanus. Next base: position 250,523 of record SMGT01005381.1, read on the forward strand.
CTGTGTTAGCAACAGAAATATCGATTGTGAATTGTCATGTTACACCTTCACCTACATCATAGCGATATGTGGCTTCCCTACCCCCCCCCCCCCACACACACACACCAGCCTTCCACCGTCAACCTCCCCGGTGCCATGGGTGTAGCTGGTCACAATGTTTATACACTGGATGTCGGCGAGACTGTCTTGTAACTAAGTTTTATTAGACGCCTGATGTACACCGCAGACAAGATTACTTGCACGAAAATGTGCTTGACACAGAGAAAACAGTCGTCTATCTAGAGTCAACACCGAAAATTGGCATTTGTGGTTGAGCGTTCCCTTCGTCGGCTGTCGACTTCAACAGTTATTGTTGAGGGTTTTGTTTTGTTTTTTCTTCAGTACAACACACTTTCAGTTCATTCCGCTCGTACAGATGTGGTGACCAGGTGTAGCGGATGTCCTTACTAAATGACGTTGACCAGTCCCGACTGCTAAGTTTTGCCATCAGTCGACTGAGTTGCAGTTACCCAGACATTGCTTCAGCGACTACAGTTCGAATCGCAGAGTTCTCCGAGACACTCGATGATTATCAGATTAAATCGCAGATCGCCTGACACACACGCATGCTAACATGCGCACACATGTAAGCGCATGCAAGTATGCACGTGCGCCACAGGCAGGAACAGAAGACAGAAAGCAGTAGTGTGACTGCGAGACGAGTTAAGGCATATCTTTCCTGGACATGCATGTATATTTATACATCAGATATTGACAGTGCGAACTGGCGAAAAAACACACTTGTAATACAGTTCGTAGAGAGCGTACTGTCGCTGAAAGAGACATTGTTGCCAACTATCCCACATAACGCCGATAAGGGAACACACATTCTGCACAGTTCGGGTGGACAAAACATACAATTATATATATATATATTTGTTGTTGAATATGTTTTACTTTTCTCGATCGGTCATTTTCTTTACAAAGATCTCACCGACACACAAAGCATCGAGAGTTTTGTCTCCTTCCCGTCCCACTGACTGTACGTGGTTCGTGTTTTGTCATGCTGGACTTTGCATTCCGTGTGTTATGCCCGACCGGATTGTACACACTGTGTTTTGTCCAGCGTGACCATCTACACACTGTGTTTGTCCAGCCTGACCATCTACACACTGTGTTTGTCCAGTCTGACCATCTACACACTGTGTTGTCATCTGTGTGCTGTGCTGTGCGTGCCGTCGCCTGAAATGAAAACCTTTCAGCGTCACTGGCGTTAGTCTACTGTGTTAACCTCAAAGCATTGTTTCTTCTGTAAGTGTTGTTAGGCGAGACTCCTTGTCCGGCGTATTTAACCTCCAGGGGACGGGCAGTCGCGATCGATGGCGCCACGTTCTCACTTGTGACAGTCTGTGGGCTGCCATAATACTGGTGCCAGAGATCTCCCGGCACGCGCTTTCATGTTTTTTTCCCGAGATAATATTCTAGACATGAGGTCGGATTGCCCAACCGCCCCTGTTACAGGACTGTTGTATCCCGACTGGCTTTGGTACTGGCCGTTCAGATTGATGAGCTATGGCTGGACAGCCCCGCCTTTTCTGCTCCTCAAGCCTCGTGCTTACACCTTCCCTTCCCAGTCTTAAGACACTTGGTGCTCCATATAACTACTTGGAAAGTGGGGGGGGGGGTATTAAGTTCAGAGTCACTCTCCTTTATTTCTTTTGTGTCTTGGCGGGGGGAGGGGTGGTATGTTGCAGCCAGTGATAGGACACCACGAACCAATTCTTGATTTGCTGATAGTTAATGCGAGAAATGAATATAGTGTTCGAAGTCAAAAAAAGTGAAAGACCAGCGCAAACTGCACACGCTGCGTGATGCCAAAACACAAACTGAAAGGCAATGAAATTGAAGCTTAGCTCATAGCAACCAACAACAGATTGAATCGGCCGTTTTCATTGCAACAGCAAGATTCTCTGCCATCAAGGACACAACCCACATATACAAATGTCGGAGCAGGTGCAAAGCAGGATAATCAATGTTTAACAAACCGTGGGTACTTTCCACTGGCCGGCACGCAATATATATCCAAAAGTCATGCTGAAGTTTTCATGTCATGACAGCAGATTGATGGATGGATGTGTGCGTGCAGGGAAGGATTGTTAAGTCGGAAAAGGTTGCTAAATATTACGTTGTTGCAAAGAACATAAAATATCCTTTGCAGCTAATATCGGTGGCACAGTTTTATTTTAGTTGGACTGATTACTGATTTTCTGTTTCTTTCGCTTATTCGGAACATGTGAGATCCACTTGAAATATCTAATAGAGGTTGGAGAATTCTGACAGACACCATCATTATTAAATAAACTTGAATAGATTTTTTAATCTCTTCGATACTAAATTATTGGGAGGGGGGTTGTTTTGAAAAGCGTGAATGGAGTAACATCAAAGGCTGTAGGGGAAAATTAACTACACTGAGTGATCTGTCAGGATGAGTCATCCAATTCGAGATGTGGCATGGTCAAGTCTCCGTGACGGCGCAACATTGATTGGTGAGATGTGGGTAATGGACATCGAGAGACCTTGACAGTGAGTCACCGGCGAGAAGATGTTGCACACGATGAGCATTAACTCCTTCCTGTGGGGAGAAAAAAAATGTCCGTGCTGCGTTTCGACTAACCAGACAGCATGGTAACCTCGCTGCTCGACTAAGGCTGGTTGAAAGATTGATGGGACGGTCAGGGCAGTGTTATCATCCATTCCCTGGGCCATTCAAAAGCCCGCCCCTGTCTAACTGCCTCCTGAAACGGAAGCTTGTTCCTGGCTAATTCGCGTTTTTTCTCCAAGGAGAACAATCCATCACATGGTGACGGAGGAACGCTGAAATTTGCATCCGGGCGGTCACGTTGACTTTCCAATCACGTGATTAAGTAGGTCTAGCTTGCAGTTCGTTCCCGCTATCCTTAAACTCTAGATCGAATTTCTAGCCGTAGGTTACTGGGTTTTTTTCAAGGACATTATCAGGGTTGGTACATTATTGAGGTAAACCTCATGACAAAAGTCTGGATTTTATTTAGAAGAACTGATCTGAACAAAGTCGCATTATTAATATATAGCAGGTCTGAGAGATATACAGCTCTCTCTCTCTCACACACACACACACACGCGGGACTGAATCTACACAAGAGGTTTTACAGTCGAGTGTATCGGAAATGCCGGCTACTTTCGCTAGCCTCCTCACGTTTGTGAAGCTGGGTGCTGATCGTGTGCACAGGCCCAGTTCGATGACGATATCAGAGCCTGACACCTGGCACTGTGTTGTCAGTCTGTAGTTCAGACCGCCTGGTCCCACCAGGGGCCGCAGATGTTTTAGAGAACCCTTCACGTTGCTGTGATACCACTCTTTGAGCGGTTCCTAAGAATAGGTGGGCCGAGAGGAAAGCGCAGCTATGGACGATTGTCCAGGACTGGTTGCAGCTGGTTCGGGCCAGAAAATTTAATAATGGCATAACCGGTGTGTGCCATTCTCTGATTAGACCCGGTGTGGCGTTAGAAACTCTGGCTGCGTTTGCTAGTGACTTGCAGAGGCGAGGTGTAGAGGCACGCTAGACAGGGGTCAAAGGTATGTCGTGACGACGTCACCGTGAACTGAAAGCTGGGGTCTGAGTCGTCTGTACCTGCCATCATTCGGGATTCTACCGTCTATAAATTCGCCTTAGAAAGCAGTGGAGCCCCTTTACACGATCGTCATTTCTTCAGACACCAGGATCGCAAGGTCGCGACGTCAGGAACCTAATGCTGGACTGTGGGAGTTCTGATATCAGAGTCTAGCTGGACATGTGTTTCTCACGTCGATACGTACAATTTGCTTTCGTTCGCCATAAAATTCCTTGAAGAAAACATCTTCAGAACCCTTTTTTTATACTTTTAAACGCAATGCCTTAATTCCATTTGCGAGCACGAGGGGGTGTGGGGGGGGGGGTAAGGAACAGGTTCTTGAGGCGTCCCTCAGCTCTGAGTTCGTCCTTTGTGAATACTCACTTGTAGCCGTCCACGGCATTACATCCCACAGTTGCCGGGTCATGATCACCTCAACGTTGCGTTGCTCCTGGTCTTGATGTAAGGTAAAATAGAATGTGACGGATGCAGGGGAATATATTACAGAGAAGATTCTGTTTGGTAGACCAGACACCCGTGAAGCTTGGGTAGAGCAAATAACCCATGAGGTGTGTGCTTCCAGCTGGTTGCTGCATGCAAAGGAAAGACTTCTTTTCATTTATTCATTTCCGCTCAAATTTTGCTAGTCGACGTCTGTGCGAAATACAGCCAATCTGCAAAACTCGTTACAGATATCTCTTAAACATTTTCATTTTTGAAAACCTCGGCTGTAGGTTGTAACTTTAAGGTTAATTAACTCTCATCTTGTCCTCACTGCCTGCGCTTTCATCGTAAGCTGGCTGTTACCGAAATGGGTTTAAAAAATCTTTATCTCACAGGGGAATGTGGTCCAAAGCGTTCTAGAAAGCGATTCTGACCAAAATGGAACTGCAGGTGAAATTTACTTCGGAGAGGAGTCGGGAGCCCTTATTTTTTTCTCTTGGGTGTAGTGTCAACTACGATGAGTTTATACTTTTGCACAAACGGCATTCTGGGGAAAGTTTTGTTTTTGTGGTTTTGTTGATTGCGTTTGTTTTATTTTAATAATCAGCTGGGTAGATTTTCTGAAAGTTTGGTGTTTGGCCAAATTTATTGTTATAACACGATTTTATTCTTAATGAAATGTGCTGTAAAATTATCAACCTTTGCTGCTTGTGCAGTTCTGGGTGTGGGGGGGGGGGTTGTGCCCGAAACATGACCACGAGGTTTAGAACTGTAAGTAAATGGAAAGAGCTGAGCTAACCAAAAGGCATCACGCAAGACAAGCTCCGAAACGTTCAGACCTTTTTGTTTTTGTCAAGCGTTTTTTTAACCAGACTGGCGTCATAAGGGCGACACGTTCGATATTGGAAGCTTCTGATGTCTGCTGAAACGCCTGGCAGACATGGCATCGAGATAGCTGAGAAAACAATAGCGCTTCGTTACCTAGCAACAGTCGGCGGCAATCAGCGATGGTGTTTGTCAGAGGGACTGAACGAAGCGATACATTTCCTCGTTGATACGCTCCCAGCGATCTGATCGAGCTCTGGTGAGGGCACGGTAACCTTGGACAAACTGGCGAGACGATCAGAGGTCATCCCTCAACATGTGTTGCCCCATGCATATTTCATGTTTTGTTGCCGTCATGCTGACTGTTGTCCAAGCAGCTCTTCAGTACTCCGTAAAGTCAGAGGTTAGAATTATGTTATATGTTATATATTACCGTGATGAGCTTCTAAAACCGTCAGACTGATGTTTCTTACTTCAGATCGTACGTTAATTCCACCAGCCGTCGGACCTCAGTATCAACAGAAGCCTCCATGCCGTCTGAGCTGAGCAAATGTGTGTCATACAGCTCGAGTGCGGGCAAAGTAGTTTATTTTTAAAGCGGTTACATTCATGGGAGAAAGTGAACTGGCGTATAATCCCCTAAAGACACAGACATGCAACATCATTGGCATCGACACCACAGTGATTCATTCGCTGATTCAGCGGAATGCGGCCGGCTTTAGGCTATACTCCAAGATCCATTTCACACACAGGCTGCTGAAAATACAAACGTTTAATTCATTCACAGCCATTGAACGACCACTTATGACTACACATGATTTCACAGCATGCGTTAATGGCCAAGTCACGTTTTTCCTTTGACTTAGTCTTGTTCGGGTGAAATCTTGTTCGTATGGCACCCGCCTTAGGTGGAATCACGTGTTTCATATGACATATGCCTTTAAAAAAAATTAGCGCAACATCAAACTGATAAGGTGTGGTCGCTGTCACCTAGTTACCTGCGATGTAGAAGCCTAGGATTTATTTCTCTTAAAAGGTCCAGTGTGCAAAAGCTGCCTGTTTCTCCTTCCTGGAGCTTTGAAACTACGGAAAGACCAAGGTCTGTGGTTGCTGACGATCACACGGTCCAGTTAGTCAGTGTGGGTCACGTTATGGCATGACCTGCAGAAGCCCCCACCCCCACCCCTCCTCCGGGAGTTGACAGTTGAGAGAATGAGCACGAAGAGTCTCGGGCCTTGCCGGGCTGTCACGCACCTCCTGTCAGATCGTGTAAAACGTCACGCTGCAAGCGTGTGGACTGTCGGGGCTGTGGGCCGGTTATAGCCCGTGCGTGTGTGGGTAATCTCCCCTGAGCCTATCCACCTACCTCACCGCCTCGCCTTTCACTCCCCGTGTTCCCCCCTTTACCTATCGTACTTACACAAGCTGTAACCTTCAACCCTGACAGCTACGCGTCGCTTATGGTAGCACACTTGTGACACAAGAGCAGAAAGGGAGGAGTCTTTCATTCGTTTTCCCCCCTTAACAATCAGTCGTATCCTTTCAGAACTAAGGTTAATAATGGATCACCTAAGAAATAATAAGTCTTTCTAATAGAGGGGTTTGACTTCGTTTAGGTTCTGCTTACCGCAGCCATGACATCTGTACTAGCCAAGACTGCACAAGACGCCATGCTGGGTGCCCAGTAGCTGGCGGTGATAAAAGAAATCTCTGCCCCTGGCGCCCTTTTACCTACATTTCTAATGACTTTAAGAAGGAACTGACATCCTTTGCAGGACACTACAAAAACATTGGATTGGTACGTTGTATCGCATTTATTGGTAACCAACATGGCGTCTGATGACGTCAACGTAAGCCCTTCTACAGATGGGGATATTCAGAAGCACATTGCCACGTGTCACGTGTCCTTCCAATATTCCAGCTGCCTACTGTTTAGTTCCCTTTCCACGCTTCCAGTTCCCAGGTGAAATGAGCGTTTAAAGACCTGTAAACTGGCAGCGTGAACGTGAATCTGTCACGGTCTCCGAGGCGCCCAGCAGCCGGTGTCTATTGAAGATGCTGTTGCTTTTTTTCGTCAACTTTTCGTGACCCGCAGTGACGCTTAAACTGCCTGGAGCACCATGTGACGTCTGGGGTTCCTCTGCCAGAGAAGTCCCCCAGAGCATACAGCACAGGCCAGTTTTACAGACGCAGTGATCGCAAGTAACACAAGTGAGTGTCGGAGCTTCCTCGAACCATCAGGTCTGTGATGTCTGTACCTCGTCATTCTAGCGTCCATAAAACTCGCTTCACATTTTCAATCCAAGAGAATCGATCGCTAGTGAAGCTAGGGCATGACGCAGTTATCCTGAGTGCAGGTGCACTAAGCAAAGAACAGGAGAGTCAGTAGCGAGCTGTTATCATGGCAACGCACTCGAATATTGTAACTAACGGTATAATGTTAAGAAAAGAGAACACCAGCAGTAACTGCACTTCAGGTTTGTAAAAACTCCGTGTTCTGTGGCGTTGCTTATGTCGTCATTACAGGATATTTTTGTTTACGTGTACATTTCCCAAAACAATCATTCTGTATCGTATTCCTGCATCTTGTTCTGTATGCAGACTGCGCAGTGGAATGTTGGAAACTGGCGACAACTGTGGATAGCCTACCGGTTGTTTTCTCGACTTAAGTGACGTCCTCGAGAGATTATGCCAGCGTTTTCTCGTGAAGGGGTAATGCCCCGAAATGCGGATTCTGTTAATTCAAGCTTGGTTTAGTTCCTTTGTTGTCAACGATTGTTTTGTCATCCATAGTGACGTCATGGACAAAAAGCACGAGGGACCTTTGGGGACTGGGGGTATTGTATCCAACATCATGCCCGAGGTCCTGGGGATAGTCCAAACGATTGTTGTGTTTCGAGGTGAGGGATGGTTGCTGTTTCAATTGTTTTCAGACCGCGTCGGTGTACTGAGGTGCAAAGCAGTTAGATGGCGGGGAACTGAGTGCCACAGGTTTTGTCGGGTCCCCTTCCATTCCTAACAATTCTGTACACATCATCTTTACAACCAGACTTCACCCGTTGTGTTGGTGCCGGCGTGAAAGCCACCCATTGCATGCCGCGCGACTGTGGGGTAGGGTGGTGCTGGGGGAGATGCTCGACCAATATCTTCAACGCCTTCCATTTCCGTGTCTTTCGAAGAATTCGGCCCACGTGCCTGATAATGTACGTTCAGCAAAAACAAAGCGTGTGGGACCTGGGCCTAGTTTTACAGAAGTAGCCGCGGCAGTACGTTATAGCGGTCTCAAGTTTGGAACTTGGGTTCACAAATTTGTGGGTAGAATCCCGAAGTGGCGAAGAAATTCTATCTCAGAGTTAAAATTGTGTGCTCTCCATCGGTGGATGTTTGAGTAAATATATTATTTATAGAAGCCCATTTTCCCATAGTACGAAATCACTGCGAGGTGGAAACACTTCCTTGTAAATAACCCACTCGCGTCTATAAATGCTCCTGGGTGTGCGAGCCTTAGTCGTAAATACGGACATCTCTCTCTTCCCCTCCTCCATTTATGTCATCAGTCTTTCTCTTTCCTTCCTTCTCCTCTCATAGCCCAATTCTCCCTTCCTTCCACCCTGACGGGTGCGCACGTGTGTCCGATCTTGAGTGTGTCGCTGTTTCCTGACTTTATTCACAGCCAGTGGGGTTTTTTCTGTTTATATATGCGCTACTTTTCCGCGGCTGTGTGCAAGCGTTATCTTGTAACTGTTCCTCTGAGAGATAAATAATCCATCGTCTTTCAGGTACAGTGCTAACGTCAGCACAAATCATGAGGTCGGTTCCAAAGTGCAAGGCCCGCTTTCTGTTTGAGTCCTCTTAGATTTTCGTATGTAAAGATATTCACCATACTTAAGCCATTAAATAAGGGTGTGTATGGGGGGGGGGTCTATTGGGTTGTTGGTTTTCTGGGGTGATTGATCGTGTAATGGCCTACATTAGTTGTTTATGGAGCTGCACGAAGGGCGATAAGAAACCAAAGTTTTTCCCCAAGATCAGAAGTAAAGCGTTCTTTCAGGCGAAGTCGGAAATTGAAGAATATTACGCTTGTGGAGTTTATCGAAAGTGGAGTTGTAATTGATGGTTGGATAAAATTTTATATTTCTTATCAGCCTTTTACACAGTATTTAGTGCCATACACAAGATACAGCTTGGAGCATGAGCATTTTTTATTTTGTCTATATATATATATAGGGCCTTTCTTAACCCATATAAACAAGGCCCTGCTCGGCGACCTAGATCTCAAATTTGTTCTGTTAAGAAAGATCGGGCTGTTTTGCCCTCTGTAGTTTACTACCAGAGGTACGCGTGAACAGAGGATACGCTCGGTTGTACAACTCTGGTTGGTTGGTTGGTTGATTGGCTGGCTGGCTGGCTGGCTGGCTGGCTGGCTGGTTTGGTTGGTTGGTTGGTTGGTTGGTTGGTTGGTTGGTTGGTTGGTTGGTTGGTTGGTTGGTTGGTTGGTTGGTTGGTTGGTTGGTTGGTTGGTTGGTTCGTTCGTTCTTAACGTCCAATCGCAAACAAGTGCATAACAGGAAGAGGCGTTCCTTCAACCCTCATCACCATGGGAGGTGGGAGGGGAGCGGAGAAGCTGAATAATAATTTCCGTACCCCCTTTAGATTTCTGTGCATAAAACTTCACTCACCATTCATTTACCAAATGATATGTAAAATCACAGATCTCTTCACCTCTCTGCCTCTTAATTTTACTGTAACAATGTGAGCTTATCTTTACTATGACTTGCAGCAACAACCCCTACCAACGCCCGTGACCGCCTCGGTGGTCTAGTGGTTAAGGCATCTGCTTCCGAGGCGGGAGGTCGGTGGTTGGCACCCCGGCCGAGTCACACACAGGACTGGCACTACAGGGAACAGTACTAGGACAGGATGGCCCGGTGTCAGTATAATGTGACTGGGTGGGACTGAGGCCCGTGTTGCGACAAAAGTCCCACGTGTGGCAGCACGTAAACTTTGTCTAAGCAACACCGTCCTGATATGCACACAGTTTGTGGTGGGACGTTAAGCAACAAACACCTCCCCACACATACACACACACATCCCTCGGAATGGCAATGATAAGGTTCCCACTCTAACATCCGCCTAGCTGAGTACCGCATCTGACCCGGCAATGTAGCCGGAACAAGTCAGAGTGAAAGAAAAAAGTCAATTGAAAGTGTTGATTGAAGGACCCTGTAGACAACGAATTGGTATGGAGCAGCATTGCACACTTCTTTTGGGTTGGTCTGTAGTGATGTTGCTCAGCCTAGACAAACGTGCCGTGAATACTACTCACTCGCTCAAGCAGTACGTTCAAAGGCAAAAGTTTGACTTCCTGCACCAGGCGAGGTCATGACCTCCGTCTGGATCATGCGCAGAACGAGGCCGGGCGCCACTTCAGATCGTGCAGGCCGGGGTCCGGTCACAATTTTGTTGATGAAAGCGTGCAGGGACTAGGCCTTAAGAAGACATCGTACTTTCTAAAAGAGAAACAAGAAATGGGTAAGGGTGTGGGGCAAGACATAAGGGGAAGGGATAGGGGTATGTGTCTTGCAGTACACGGTGGTGGTGGGGGGGATGTCTTGCAAGAAATGATAGGAGGGGATAGGGGTGCCTAAAAGGACATGAAGGGAAGCAAGTCTGCTGTTTAGGTTTTTTTTCAAGAGAATCTGAGTACGGTCGATGAAGGTTCGGGGTAAGCCTGGACACGCTTGTCCTCAGAGAGTTTGAGCAGGCTCCGATCTCCGCCGGTCGCTTGGAAACGGCATGTGCCACGTGATGTTAGCTTCCGGGGATCCCAGACTTCTTTCCCCCTGAAGGCACGCACCCCCGATTCCCTGTCCTTCTGGCGGCACCCGAAACTCAACGTTGCAGTATTGCTTTTCTGCAGTTCATCAGTATAGTCTAGTGTGTCTAAAAACTTTGCAACCAACGGGATTCATGTTTGTCCTGTCCACCCTATCGGTGTATTCATTTCCGCACTTGTTTTCTGTGTTTGGAGTTTTCTTAGCATCATAGGATAGACTGTTTATCAAATGGAAATCTCATTTTCACATAAAGACATTTTAATTTACTCCTGATCCTGTACTTTGAGGACACATTGTAAATAGAAATTGGACAATGTCTCCAATAAAGAAACATGTTCTCTGTGGTTTCTGTGTTGGGATTTTTGTTAAACAAGAAACTCTAAATATTTAAAGGTGCCTTGAAAATCCAATTACCTTTTATACACTTTCATATGCAGATAGTAATGATCTGTTTTGCTTTGTACATTCTAGCAGTAGTCCGGGTATCGTGGGTTCAGTTTTTTTCTCTCTGTGCATTCTGCATTTCTGAATAAATTCTCTGTGAGCCCGAGCTTAATTATCCCAGTGGTCCCATTGTTTCCAGAACTGTTTTTGCTAGCCCTTTCAGAGAGCGGGTAGTTAAAACGGAAGATCATTCCAGTGCAGGCCTGCTGGGCTCTCCGTTAAATTGAAAACAGTCTGGACGCCAGCCAAATAAAACTACAGCCACCTTCTATCTCCGCTTGTGATCCAAAAGCAGCTTCTGGAGATCGCGATAAAATTAGAATGATCGAGTCTGATGAAAGTTCGCCACTGCTGTCTTCCGACTGTCTGGCCTTGGCTTGGCGCCGTCTGCTTCCTTTCCTGTGCAGAAGAAACTTAGAGCTAGCCGTCTGATTGGAGACCTGCCACAGCGAAAATCAATCTGAACTGCTCACACGTTTGTCATTTTCCTCCCAACTTCGATGCCCTCTTGCTGTAAGTGAAAAAAAAGGCCGAAATCATGGTGTTTTCTTCATCACGGTTTCCACCATTCAGAATATCTCTTTGATCATCTTCTGTGAGATCCTGTCTGCATTTCCAACTGCTGTCTCCAAGGATCGTCTTCAAACAAGGTGCACTTTATGTTTCGTATTAGAGCTGGATTGCATAAACTTTCTTATCTGCCCTTCTGGCCAAAGAAGCGGTCCTAAGGTCCTCCGTCCCCGTGTATTTTATTTAAAACTTTCCGTAAGGACAAGCGTGAGAACCCCCATGCAAGCCGCCCCTGGAAATTCACAGGAAGGAAACTTGTCTTACAAACTCTTAATCGATGCTGTGAGTACCTCCTGTTACGATTACACAGTTGATCTGCGATTGGCCCCTCAGACAAAACATTAAAGTCGACAAGATGTTAGGAGGCTAATGGAAATATCTGTTGCTTAAATCCAAAGAAATATAAGCCAATTTGGAAACAGAATCTATACTGTAATTATTGTTCCTTTGTTAAGGCAGATTGTTAAGTCAAGTAAACAGATAACTTATACCCGAGAATTTTTCTTGTGCTGCTTGATGTATTTGGGCTTGTCTCTGACTGAATATAGTCGGTAAAGTCGAGATGAATTTGGAACCTGCTGCTTGGAGCTCAGTGGTTTCGTGAGAACACTGATCTTGGCTGCAACACTCCCTTGAGACATTTTCACACTTTTGAGACTGGAAACATTTGAAGGGGGATTGCAGCTAAGATTCTTTGAATAAGCAAACTCTTCATAAAGGGATGCCTTATCGCGGAGGAACGAAACTCACTTTTTATGTATGATGTGATTTTCCAGAACTTTCTTTTGAAAAACAAAACATTTCGTATCTTCCTTTAAGCAGTTTCAGTGTTTACTATTATTTTTCTGGGTAAACTGTCAAATTTTAACGTATCGGTTAAAGGTTTTTACACTTGCAGTAATATTTATTTTTCAGATGACAACAGAAAATTAGCCAGTAGTCATAATGAGAGAAACTCGTCCCCCTATTTATTTACAAGACACATCTAGCAAATTCCAAGCGTGCTGCACGTGCGCGCGCACATCTCGTGCGCTGTTGCTTCGTCCGTTACGGAATGAGAAAACAACACTTAACCCTGCCCCCATGCGGCAGGTTGCTGATACAAGGCAGAGAACTCTGGGTGCCCGAGCTTTGCAACGCACAGCACGTGCTCAACAGCTATTCCTCCCCTGGCATTAGCCAGGCACGCGCACGCAGGAACCTCGCTCCCCTCCTCTGGTTCCACAGAAATGGTGACCTTGAGTAAGTCCAGAACATTCCACTGGGCTCCACGGGTTCTGTGTCGGTTTTACGTCTTTAGGCGTCGCTGGTCGAGAGATCACTTTTCAGCAGAAGTCTACGCAAAATGCTCGAGGGTCTGTATTGTGATGTGGTCACCAAAGAAAGAGAGAGAGAAAAAAAAACGTTTCCATTTTACGTCTGGGACAGGGTAAGCGAGCATGAACCGCCATAAAGTTTTGACTCAGCCCTCTTTTGCATTAATTTTTCTGACATCCATGATCTGAAAGCTTACATCCGGACAAAAATACATTTGCCATTGACATGAAAAAAAAATTGATTTCTTTTTATTATGGAGTAGGAAAACGTGTTTTGCAGGGAAATATTAGTCATACGTATTTTTTTATGACGGTACGGAATAAGGGACACGAAGTGAAGAGTGATTATTAACTTGTCACTATTCTATTTTCCGTATGTTTATAATGTTGTTAAAATGCACGAGCACACCCTAGGCAGGGAGCGGAGAGCAAGCAGTCTGCATTTAGTCCAGACATATAACAGTAGATCATTGTGCACTCTCTAGTCCCAGGATACAAAGATCACAGTCTCTAGTCCCAGGATGCAAAGATCACAGTCTCTAGTCCCAGGATACAAAGATCCCAGTCTCTAGTCCCAGGATGCAAAGATCACAGTCTCTAGTCCAAGGATACAAAGATCACAGTCTCCAGTCCCCAGATACAAAGATCACAGTCTCTAGTCCAATGATACAAAGATCACAGTCTCTAGTCCCAAGATACAAACATCACAGTCTCCAGTCCCCAGATACAAAGATCTCAGTACAATCTATAGCTCCAAGCGACAGCCTGAATTGTCTACACCCCATAAACTGAGGGAACCCTACTTTTTTTAACATGTAATACATTTTCAACAAGAGAAATATTCGTTTTTAGTTTTAAGTAGCTGTTTTCATTGTGTGCATGCATAGGCAAAACTATTTTAGATTTGGTCACTCAGGTACAACAAAAGGAACTTGGCCAAGCGAGAGTTGAACAACAAGTCAACGTTTTGTGCATAACCCCTTCTTCACGACGGCACAAACAGACCGATAACTTCGCTTGGCAAAGTTCTTTTTCTTCTACCTTTATAACCCAAGCCGCAGTCACCTGTTTCTCTTCTCTTTACTTTGGTCACTCAGACAAATGCTGCACTGTGGTGTAAATGTTGTCATGGAAACTGAAAATCTTAACGCAGGAAAGTCCCCGCTGCTGTCTTCTCTTCACAAGATCCCTTTCAAAAACCTAGGTTGGGATACATGGGCTTCTTAATTTTCGCCTCGCTAGGGACCTGGATACCTCATTTGATAGAATTGCGGACTAGCAGGTGGACTGTTGCTGGTTCGAATCCTGGTGTGGCCAAGGATTATTTCCTGGAGTTATAAATTGTGCAAACTCCATTTGGCCATCTCCCCGCACATTAAACAGCTTGTACGCACTGGCCGTCTTACTGCAGGAATCAGTCGGGTGGTTCTTTCAGTGGATAATTAATAATAGGACCCCACCCCCCTGTAGTCCACCGTCCTGATATCCACCCAGTCTGCAGCCGGACGTTAAGCAGCCAGCAACCAACCTTTTGCCTCGCTGCGCGTAAAGGTGCACAAAAAATACACACCACGAACAGAGCCTATGACCGGTTTTACGACCTGAAGGACAATTACGAACGTTCATGCAATCAAACCCAGGCCCCGTATACAAGACAACAGAATAGCTGACTTGCCAGATGTTCTAGAATAAACTCCTTGAATTTCTCATGCACGAAAACCAAAAAACCTATGTCCCCCTCGTTATTTGATAATATAGTTATTCGGTCGTCCCAGGAGCGAATAGACCGCCTCGGTGGTCTAGTGGTGGGAGGCGGGAGGTCAGTGGTTCGCATCCCGGCCGAGACTTAAAAATTGGCAGTCTAGTAGCTGCCCTGCCAGACGCCTGGCACTACAGGGAACAGTACTAGGACTGGTTGGCCCGGTGTCAGTATAATGTGACTGGGTGGGACTGAGTCATCAATCGAAAACTCTAAGCAACACCGTCCTGATATGCACATAGTTGGACGTTAGGCACCCATTCCCCCCCCCCCTTCCCAGGAGCGAATAGCTTAGTCCAAGTTCGCCGAAACTGCGTTTTCAGAGACAGAAGAACTCCGGTCGACGTATTTGATGATCTAGACATCAGAAAGATATATTTCGAAGAGCTGATGTCTTGGGCATTGTGGATGAAGTTATTGCTGGCATCAAATTGGCAGGGAGCTTAAAACCACTGCTGCAGGTCAAGGTCACGCCAACTGCTGACACGCGGTCTGCTGTTTTCTCCAAGTTAAGGTTTTTGTCTTAAAACTGATTTTCAGGGTGACTGCAGCCAACAATGACGTTCCCTCGACTGCCAGTCCTTCAAGCAGAATGTCAGCCTCACTACGGGTTCTGTTGGACCGTTTGCTTTCCGGATTCTTTTTTGCAGAGTAGTTATTACAGAGAAGAAGTAACGTGCTGACTATAACGCATGCGCACTCAAGGAGAATTCGCGTCATCTTAAGAAAACTCATGGAATGGTATTCTTTCCCCGTTTTATCCCCGGTGTAGGATTAGTGGCTATTCGGTTTACATTTAGTACAGTTTACTACATTTATTCCCGAATAGCGGCGGGAGATGGTGGGGGGGGGGGTGCAGTCTCAGAAAACGTTGTGTCGGCGAACTTGGAATAAGCTATTAGCTCTTGGGCCAAATAACTTATTACCGAATAACGAGGGAAAAATAAGCTGTTCGGTTTTCTTGCATGGGAAATTTAAGGAACTTTAATTATTTCTGTCATGGCGGCTATTCTGGAATAAGTAAGCTATTGGGCTTCTTGCATACGGAGCCAGGAGCTTGCAGAAGCTGAAGTTGTTTGCTAAGGGTAGCTAAACATTTTCATCTCCCCCCCCCCCCCACACCAGCCCTCTTCTTTTTCTTCGTCCTGGCTTCTTGAACTAGTTTGGATTCCTGGCTGATTAAAGCGATAGGACGAGGGTGTTACAGGATTGTCCCTGCAGACGTTCAGCGCGCGTGAGATGATGCAGGAGATCGATTACAAGCCTATTTCGGTCCTAGATTGGCCCCGCGCGTTTGCGCACGTGCATGTTTGGTCTACCTGATATTCTCCCCCCCCCCCCCCCCCCCCCCCCCCCCCCCCCCCCCCCC
>SMGT01005381.1:266726-284506 GCA_004794575.1 Lanistes nyassanus
CCCCCCCCCCCCCCCCCGCTGCCACCACCACCACCCAGCATTCTGCCAGTCGTGCAGCGTTCCCCACGCCGCCCGTGTTTGTCGGGAAAACGCGTGCAGGGTCAAGCGATGCTGGAAATTTTAAATGGTTTGGAAATCTGAGTGTTAGTGCGGGCTGTCTTTTTTAAACTTTAATTCTGTGTATTTTTCTACACGGATTTGTTGTTGTGCTTGTCTAAAGAAAGAATGAAAGGAAGGAATGAACGAACGAAAGAACGAAGAAAAGAGCAAAAGAAAGAAAGAAAGAAAACTGCAGTGAACATACCTGGGCTGTGGAGGTTTCGTTTGCAAGTGTAAAAAGCTCAGCTGTGCCGTTTGCTGCCGTCATCCAGGTCACAACCCCCGCCTCCCTGCAGGTGGTGTGGTTTGGGGGTGAGGGTATAGGAACACGTGATCGGTACCTTATCTAACCGACCGTGGAACAGGTCTGGCGTAGCGGGTGCTAACAGCATTCTTGTTGAAGCGTGAACAGGCCATGAGAGAGAGTGTTAAACATAGTATTGCCCTGTTCTGTCAGCGCAGGGTGTATATTAATGATCAGTTTACCCACTGCTGATATATATATATATATTGCTTTTGCTTTTGGCTTGTTTGAGAAGTCATTTACAAGCATCTCATCTTCGTTGAATATAGAAGAGTTTAGGAAACCCTTTAAAAAAATTGTGTGCCCCATTGCGATCATCCTAGTTTTGATAAAGAATTTATCAACCATCATTGTAGTTTATATAAGGAATATATTCAGTGTCTTACGTGCATCGAAATTTGGATAAAGAATTTCTCTAGTGTCTTGGTCTTACCACTTGCATTACACTTTGGATAAAGAATTTGTTCAATGTCTCACTGCGTGCCTCATGTACATAAATATTTTAAACCCTCATGGGTTTTAGTTTAAGTACAGAATTTTTAGTTTATCAATACCAGCACGGTACCAAAGAATATCCAGCTTTTGTATAAACTGCAAATTTTCTTACAACGTTGCCTGATGCGCACTTTACAATGATTGTAAGCGGAAAACCTCGCGCTGTTGTTCTCAAATGCACGACAACATGCATCGTTGGGTGAGGGGACGTCGTTTCTTAGCTTTCAGTGCCACCACAAATTCTTCTCGCTCTGACCCTAGTCCCCACCCTGTCAGTTCCTCCCTTCCTCTTTCGTCTGTGTGTGTGCTTGCGTGTGCGTGTGCATGTGCATGTTCAGTTTGAGAAAAAGTGATAAAACCTTTTAATACAAAATTATTGTATACTGTTATTATTCCAGCTGTGAAGCTGAGGCTGGTATGTCATTTTATGACACCCCCGAGTTGGTCTTAAGAGGTTTTACTGTCCTAGAACGCTGTGCTCACACACACACACAGAGCATTAGATCTGGCGCTCTCAGGGCTGCAGCCTTCGTTACCATAATGAACCTGGTTTCGTTTGGGGCAGCACGTTGTTTTGATAAGGGCACACTCCGGAGGGTTTGAATTAGATCAGCGTTTAAGGGAGAGAGGACTAGCTGCGAAACTTATTGGATGCTTACATTTACGGCCGTTCCAGTGAAGCCGTTAATTGAAGCTCACCTTGGGCGCCTCATATTCCGACCTGGTGCCAGGTGTTATGAAAACCTTCGGCTTTAAGAGCGTCCCAGCTTCTGCCCCTCAGACCGGTAGCGTGTCTGCTTAATGGAAGTCTAAGGTGTAGTCTTTTTCCCCTTGAATAGAGTGTCCTGACGCTTATGCAGACTAGACACTGCGTCTGGCTTGGTGAAATATCGAATTTACACATCGTCCTTAAAACTGCGTTTAAGGTTTGTTACATGTACGGACATATTTACTTACAGAAAATGGGATGGCTTGCATGAACATTCGTATCTGCTCTTCGCTCATAAGAGCAGTGGTCTTATCGTCCTGTAGCACACGCATGGCTGGGCTTTGCTGACTTGAGGGTGACACGCGGCAATGGTTTTGTTGTCGAGAACCGGTTCTCAGGTGAGAATGAATCATACCTGTGTGCTGAAGACGATACCACGGGCGCGTCCTTGTAAAGTAATCGTAGTTCAAAAGGAAAAGCACTCAACTGATGACTCAGCGACATCTACACCTGTCCAGTACTCCTACACCTTTGAGGTAAAGCAGACCTACTCCCTTGTACAAACGCTGTTCCTCTGAGTACTGATAAACTTCAGAAGGACGCTAAAAAGATAGAACTTGCCTTGAAGCAGCAACTCTTGCCAGAAATACAATACTTTTGGGGAGGGGAGGGAGTCGGGTTGATGGGGGGGGGGGGAGTCCTACAACTGAAATATTCTGCTGGACGAAACTATTTATTCCTGTCATTTGTTGGAGGAATACATGACAAACTGCGGGATTTTTTGTTGGGGGGGTCCTTCTTTTCTCTTACATATTTTTTGCCTCCGGACAAACAGTTCAGGGGTGGATTGGGCTGCATGAGAGTTGGATCCTACCCTTTCTTTTAAAAAAAGAGAGATCGTTAAGGCCCGTTCACCCTGTGAAGTTTACTTACACTTTTACTTACAGACAAGCGATAGGAACGTCCATGCAACACGACCCTAGGGTGAACGAACGTTGTGCCTCTTTGCGTCCATAAAAATACACATACATAACGGTTTGGACGGGCCTTGTGGACAATACTATTCGTGGATAAACAGAGTTACATTCGTGGTGCATACGCAGATTAAGTAAACTATTTTGACACGAGAAATAATTCTTGATAACTTTCCTTTTTCTTCCTGCACGTTCCCACCTTCCCTGTTGGCGTAGATGGCTGCCCGCTATCTCGTGATGTACACTTTGTTGCTAATGGAGTGAAACCCAAATATACAGACAGTCTATCTCGCCGTCTCTTTTCGTTGCTTTTCTCCTTTTAAAACTTTGCTTCTCCCGCCCCATAAAGATGTGTAAAAGACGATCTTGCCGACGAGAAAGCATAATACTGTCCTGATGTCACAGATGCACCGTCCTGTGCGGCGTTGAGACTAAAAGTCGTAAGGAAAGACCAGTTAACGATTGTGTCACCTGCAGTTTCGTTCGGACCGTGTATCTTGGTTGTACCGGTTTTAATATAAGTAGGTCACGTTATATGTATTTCCTCTTTGCTAACACGCTTTATGAAGGAAACCGCGAAGTTTCTGAGGGTTCCTTGCATTTGTTGGTTCCTTTTTCAGTCTGTATTTACACAATCCAAGGTTAATCTCCAGTGTTGTGGCGTCATTTGAAGAGAGTTTGTCAGTTTTCTTCAACGAATAGCAATATGGAAACGCAAGCATGCCGCTTACAAACAAAAACATTCTTAGTCCCCAACCCTTGTGGTTGAGAGGTGAGCTGCTGGCATGTGTGACAAGCGAGCATTTCGGAGTGTAAAACACAGCTGAATGCCTGTCGGCACCTCATAATCACTTGCGGGATGGGGTTTTCTGAGTCTGCGTTGAAGGTCCTTTGTTCTATCCGCCAAACCTTCGCATCTCTCTTCGCTCCGTGCAGAGCTCGGTGACATAACTTCAGTTCCTGCCAGAGGGCAGTCAAAGGTTTGGGTTAGGGTTAGGGCCCTGGTCACATGACTCTGAGTTAAGCGTGTGGGCGGTGAGGAGGATGGGGAGAACCACTGCATAGATGCCGTTACTTGCCACTCGTCTGCGCCTGGGGTAATTTGAATGTAATTGCGCTTTTCATTTTACTTTTTTTAATTTTTCCAGATGCACATTGAAAGGAATGCAATGACGTAACTGAACAAACAACAGCAAAAAAAAATTGTTTGCCTTTGGGGCAAGAGATGAACTTTTAACTGCTTTTTTACAGGCGCCAAGTAAATTAGCTCCCCCTCCATGTTCATCCTCTCTATCTCCTCTCCCTTTCCCTCCTCTGGTGTCTCACTGACTCTGTCGCTTACCCCCTCACGTGTTTCTAGACAATTGACAGCTTCTGTACAAAATTTACATGAATGGTGTACCCTCCCCTCGCCCTCCCTGGGACAAGTCTGTTGTGCCCCCGAGTCATACGCCACGTACCTATTACGCCCCCCTCCCCCCACGTCAATTAGTTTATTTCACGGGGACTGACGTTTCTTTTGGAATTTTCTTAATTTATCAACTTGAGAACTTAACAACATAACCGGGACGGGTGCAGGAGGGGTGTATACTGTGGCGGTGACAGAAGTAATGAATAACAAGAGAAAATGTTAACCCACTGTGTGTTATTAAGCAATGCTTAATGTGATTAAACACGATAAAACGCATTGTAGCTAAACAATGTAGCGAACTGTTAGTCACGTGATTGTAAAGAAATACAAGAAACGGCAATGATTGAGGACGATAGCAGAAAGTGACTGTGATGACATCCATCGCTTGGAAGCGACAACTATCTGTTGCACCACCAGCGGCAGGGGCCTCACCTGCATTGACGTCAGGCGAGATCAGTGCTCTATCCCCACGGAGAAAATCCCGCGGAGAGAATTTCGCGCCACAGTAACTGCCGGGGACCCTTGCAGTCTCCTGCCAGATTTTGTCCTTTTGTACTGGGAGAGTACAGCAGACAACGTAATCAGCTTCTCTTTCTCTCTTTTTTCTGCGTGCGGAAAGAGCATTTCTCGTCTGCTACGCTATCTGATCCTAACCCAGAGTATAAAACTTTGCACATCACCAAGCAGTAATCAGTTTCGACCTCGCCTAGACTGGCTTGCACGGGGATAGGGCTTGCGTGGCCAAGTATATTAGATGATATCATTCATACTTCCGTGGACGTATTTCCTCCCCATAAATGAAAGTGCCCACATATTTCACACACTCCGGAAGGCACCGACACAGTCTTCGGTAAAATGCCACTAGGATTTTCTCGCATCTTTCGCAAGGAAAAGCGAGATTCGCCAGTACGTGATGACTGCCTCATATTTATCTCAGTCCTCTAGTGGATGTGAGGGGGGAGGGGGGGATAGTGCTGTGGGATGTAGGACTATACGGGTTTTGCTGTACAGAAAGCAGATGCGGATAGATTGCATGAACACGTGCATCTGCTCACAGAAAATAGTCCACGTAAAACAATCAGCAGGGTTTCTGTCTTTTTCTAGAACGAACAGGTGAGAAAGGCTTATGCAGCTAGGTTTATTTTCAAGAATTCGCATGTCGCATGCAGCTAACATTTTATCAAAGCAGCGGAGTGCAGCACTAACAGGTACGTAGTGCTTTGCGTCTGTGTAGACTTCAAATCTTTCAGGCATCGCGTGCCGCAGTTTGCCGGTCTGTGTCCAGTAGCAGTTGTCATGCTGTTGCATGGCACCCGTACGGCTCGGCATGGAGTTTCACGTTTGCACGGATCGTGCAGTTTAAATGACTTTGACACTGCAGCTAAGCAGCTATTTCACTTCCTCACACGCTAACCAGCCACGGACTGCATGTAACGTGGAACTATTCTACCCGTCTTGTATCTCGCTGGAGAGCTTAACTCCTCGCACTCAGCATTAGATGTGAAAAAGTGAGTTTTAGACAACTAGTACACCAAATAAGCAAGGAAAATAAAATCTTGCAGACTGTAGTAGAATTTTGTTTACTTCTGTACAACAGCAACAAGAAACACTGAATCCTGCAGACTCTTCCATTTTTTTCTTCATTCGTTGCTTCTTTTTACCACTTTAACTCCTGAACACATTTTCACCCCGTACCTGCACTGGAAACGATGCCAAGAGCGTCATGCTCTCCACACATGTACAGGAACCGAGCTCAGCCCTGAAAATTTCCTTTAGTTTCAGGGCGGAACTACTAACCTTTGATTAAATCAGTAATATTTCACCAATAATATCAATACTATTTGTCCCCTTGCATAAGTAACTGTGGGTCCCTGCTCCACATGAGAAGAAAGGAAAAAATTATATTTCTTGTCATAGTCTTTCACTCTTTTAATTTAGCCTTAAATTGATGATGGGGATTCTGTTTGTTTACCTGACGATATCTTACACGGCATCATCAGGAAGATTAAATTGGATGGAAAGAAAACCTAATGTTAATGTATTGACAGGTCTTATCTCCTTCTCCGAGATGATCTGTCCTGTCATGTGTGATGATCTGTCCTGTCGTGTGTGATGATCTGTCCTATCATGTGTGATGATCTGCCCTATCATGCATGTGTGATGATCTGTCCTATCAGGTGTGCATGAGTACTGGAGCGCCCGTGTGTTTCTGTTTTCATTTATTTGTTTTTGGCAAGATTGTGGGATATGTTATGTTATGAAATCAAAATGGAAATAAAATAGTTTTTTCTCTGTAAATTATAAGAGTTGATATAGTTCTGTCGTTTGTTCTCATTGGCAGGTGTCGCATGGTCTGTGTAGACATGTACGTTTGTGTATATGTTCGAAGTGTGTATATGCGCGCGTGTATTTATGTTTGAAGTCTTCGCGCGCATTCGTATGTGAAAAAACTGGACTGAAGATGCCAGGTGTGCATTGTGCAGTATTTTCTTCACGTCTGCTGTACCTGAATGACGGGGTCCAGTAAATGCGCAGAGAGAAATACTGAGGTCTGGTATATCTCTGTCGCCTTCTGTGTTCCTGCTCCTTTGCCTTTTCCTATTCCTGTTCCTGTTCCTGTCGACGTCATAACGCCCGCCATGTTTGCTCTGTATGTCCAGCCTTCACAGCAGCAGCACCGGCACCCCCGACTCCCCGTCCCCCTACCCGGACTCCTGCAATCGCGTGCTCGTTTTGCACGAGCCCCAGAACGTGGGGCTGGGCTCCCCCCTGGATCCCCCCAACAACGCCGTCTTCACCACAGACCGCGTCACGGGCTGGCCGCTCAAACGATCGCCCAGGTAAGATGGCGACGCGCGCCTGTCTTGGTGGCCTCCCCTTGTGGTGCTGACGTCACGTGATTGTGGTCGTGTAGTCTGCTACTCACGCAGCAGTTGGAAATCCCTTTGGTGTTGCGCGCACTATAGCTTACTACTGTTGTGCATCCTGGTGTTTGTTACAAAGTGAACCGCAGCGCTTCCATGTTGTCTCGGATATGTCTCTCTCTCTTCTCCAGTAACTCCTTGATGAGTCCCGCACCCTTGTGTTCGTCAGATCAGTAACAGCTCCACAAGTCCGTGCTGGAATGGAGCGTAAGCACTCCGTTGCCCAAGATTATTCCAGTTTCTTTCAGAACAAGAGACGAATCGTTGTCATGTCAATACCTTTTTTGTATTTCATGTTTTGCTTCAACATATTAACATTTACCTTACCTATGAACATTTGCTATCAGGATCCGTCTGTGAACTTCAGAAAAGGCGTTTTCATTTTCTAAGACTTTTCCTCGCACAGCACAGTCCCCGACGCCGCGTCTTACTGCCTGCAGCTTGCGACAAGCGTGGCTGTGACGATGGCACATACTGGCCGCTGCATGTCTTTCTAGCAAAGCTTGGCACAAGCTGTGGACAATGAGGGGCGGCTGTTAGAAACCTAACCTAAACATCGTGTCAGGGACGTACGTGTCACATCTTTTGGTGTTGTGCATTATTTCGTATTAATCCTCTCTTTGAAGCTTTTAATCGTGACTGTTACTCAGCAGAGCGTTCTACGTGTTTTTACTAATGCTTTCTATTAACTCGCCGGTAAATCTTCCCAACTGTACCCTCAGGAGGTACGCTGTCAGGGGGCGTCGTTCCCCATTTGGAGTCTGTGTTGCTGCTCTTACTCAATGATAAGGTGTTGTGCTTTGCTTGTCTGACTGTGCTAGTGGTATGAACATTTTGTGTAATAGCTTAGCGGATAGATCATGCCGACATTTTAAACGAGCACGTGCACATACGCAAAGGCACTCGCGCATCCGTACACGCACGCACGCAGGCAGGTACTCATGCACGCACAAAGAGTGAAAGAAAGAGTGGGGGGTAAGAGAGATGAAAGGAGACCATCACCTCAGAGTTGATTATCTCCCATTTTGCCATGCTTCACTATCGTCCATAGTTTCTGCCTCCTTGAGTTCAGCGCGCTGCCCGCACTTGGCCTGAGGTCGCTCCAGCGTCTAGTTGGCGACCGAAGCACCCCCACTCGTGATCCGCTCAGACTGTTCTGAAGTGTCACGTGTAGGTTCTTAGGAGGTGCTTCAAGGCATGTGCCTCCGAATAAAAATATTTTTTAAAAAGCCAGAGCATCATGAGATACGTTTTGTGGCGTTGTCCTGGAACACACAAGTTCACCTACTGGCTCCGATAAATATTTCACTTATCATTCGGTCAGTTGCCATTTACCTTTCCTTTCTTGTTACCCCTCTTCCTCCACCTTCAGAATAAACTGCCCGTCGATATTTCCCTTTGTTTTATGAGATCATCTTTCTTGAGGCTTTTGAGGAAAGATTTTAAAAGATTGTCCAGACATGCTGTCTACGGCTATATCTAGTTATGATCTTTATGATGTGTCATGTTCTCTACAACTGTATTCAGCTTTCCCGTCTGCAGCTATGTGCAGCCAGTTTCTTTGAAATTATTATATTGAACCAGAATTCCAAAGTTTATGTCCACCTTCAGTGAAGGTCAGGCAGATTTCCTACGGTTGTCCAGTGATACGTTTCGCACAACAATCCCCCTTATTATCGTTCAACCATTTTCCTTATGATATTTAGCCAGGTTCCCTCCAGATATTCAGACACTCTTCTTATAACTGTCCAGCTGTGTTATCTGCGAATATCCACCCATGTTCCATACAATTATCCAGCTATTCTCGATACGACTGTCCAGTCATTCTCCTATAGCTGACTAGCCATCTTTGTTTTAACGCGATGTCTACAGTTTTGAGGTCTCTGAGGCCGTGCAGCGCTGTTCCGGGTGGGGGGGGGGGCTACATAGCCACCATCCAGCTAGCTGTATTCTCGAACACTGTGAAGCCTTGAACACTGAGCGCTTCAACCGTCCGACTTTCTTGCACTCCCACTTTTTTTTCCTTTTTTTTTTTTTTTGGAGTGGTGGAAGCTCTCTGGCGGCTTTGTTTGAAAAGCTGTCAAAGATCTCGCGTCTGTCCCCCTCTCAGGTTGACTTCATTCTCTTTTTAGATTAGTTGCTATGGCATCGACCTGAGGGTGTTGAAAGGTCCACACGGCGTGCATGCCATCTTTTTTTTTAAAAAAACTGGGACAAGCGGCTACCGGTAGAGGATTCAGGTCTTGTTTCCGTACCTGTTGAGAAGGGGTTCGGTGTGTAAGCATTGGCGCTGCTTACGGTTAGTGCTGAGGTTTTCGCTGTGAACGTGGGGGTAGGTGTATGGGGATGATCACAGGTGGTGCACAAATCGGCCTGTCTCGTTTGATGTGGAGGAAGTTGGCACTTGACTGAAGCGCCCTCTCCTCTCCAACATTTTAAAAGGCCAGTCCTGCTGCCAGATTCCGTGAAGTAATATACCTGTGTTTCCGAGCGACTCCAGTTCCCCAACAGTTTACACAATGCGAGCGAGAATAGAAAACAGGGTATAAACGATTATCGTGTGTAAATCCCGAACTTTGAGGGAGGAGTGGTGAAAAGAAACCTTTCAACAGATGATCGTGATGTAAAGTTCTGTTTAATGACATTCAGACATCAATTGATGCGTTCATCCTTTTTAAAAAAATGCCGCATTTTGCTACATCGGTAAGGTGAGCGCTAGCAAGCGTTAGCCTCAGGATAAAACAGTGTCAGCATTTCTCAATGTGAGCAGCAGAAAATACAACGAGTAATGCAGTGGGTATTTGTGCTGTGAGCAGGATGAGTCAAGGACTACATCAAAAGGGAGTATGTTTCTATGTTTATGTGCGTCTTCTGGTAAAATGGCTGCATTCCTCAAAATGTTATTATGCAATAGCGAGAAATCAAACTCGTCTCGAAAGAGTTCAGAAGGGATGAGGAGAGCTGGCACCGGAATCAACTTCCGTTGAGTACACAGACTGTACAGATCAAACCCTTACAGAGGGCGCTGGTTACGTCTGATTAGTCACCTGCGAACGAACCTTACCCAGTTGGAAATGACAACGGGCGAGTTCCTTGCAGACAGGACGGCTCTGGCGGCCGAGTGTTTGGCGAATGATAGGGTGAAACCTTGCTACTTTGCACGGTGGGGGTGCAGCCATCATAAACAAGACGCACCTGTGGCAACATTGCCACTCTCATGTAGCTTATACCTGGCAGTGGGGCGTGTATCCAGCAACTCGGCGAGGTCCAAACGGCCCAGTTACACTCATTCCCCTTGCACCTTCCGCCAGTGAACTACACTCACTCCCCTGTTCTCTTCTTTGCACAGCAGCGTGGAGAGGGCCTCGCCAAAACTAGTTTTGAGATTCTCGTTACACACTCGTGTAATTTAGATTTCTGTTATTGCCAAACTTTCGTTTTAACTGCTTTTTCTTTCACTCGACTGTCTTCCAGTTCAGAAGTGTTTGCTCTCTAATGCTCATCCATAGGCGGCATGGCTGTCCCAAGGTTTGCGGCATTGCCCGCAGACAGGCGCACATCCAGGGACGGTACTCACAAAAGTGAGTTCACAGCTGATCGCCTCGGACACAGAAATAAGCGCAGCTCTGACGCCTATGTCCATTAAAAAAAAAGCCCAAATCTGACCCCCGTGCCCACAAAGAAGCTTAAATCTGACGCCCGTGCCCATAAGGAAGCTTAAATCTGACGCCCGTACCCATAAAGAAGCCCAAATCCAACACCCGAACTCACAAAACGGGCTCACCCACGAAAGATAGAAGTACGTTCACACTGCCACCAAAATGCACGCAGACCTGATGTTCATGCCTGTCAAATACGGTGCACGCCTGACGACTAGTGTGCTTGCCATGCTCACAAGTCTCGCCATGCTCACAAGTCTGACGCACATCCCATCTCGTCCCTTCTCATGCCATCAGGTGAGCGCGCACTCAGCGTGCAAAAACAAGGCACCTGGAAGCAAACGTACATCGCCAACAGCTGATGCAGGTGATGTGGAAGTGAAGCACGTCGTGGGAACTACAGTCAGTGTAGATCGTCGCTGTGGTCTCACCTCGTAACAAGATGCTAAAGTTTCTAAAGTTACCGAGGCGTTGTCCATCTTTACGGTACAACTGATCACGCCAATGACAGGCCGCTCCGACCAAAAGTCTCTCTCTCTCCAAAACAGAAGAAGTCAGCTTTGTCCCCACAGGACATACTCCTGCAGACTTTATCGCAGCCACCAGGCGACCAGCAACATTCTCGCACCCCGTCTACACACTCCAGCCTGTCCCACCTCGCCCCCTGTGACCCACAAGTCCAACCTTTTTACAGCTCCGATCTCTGCCTCCCTCTAAAAAACCAACCTCCTTACCCTTGTCGATCACTACTCACCCTAAATCAGTCTCACGCCAACCCAACTACCCATGCATGACAGAGGTGATCAAAGGCGTAATGTCTGCATTGGGCAGTCACCTGGCAAAGGCTACCTCACTGCCATCCCAGCCAGTTCCTGACAAACTGATGGATGCTGTACGTATCTTGACGCACGACGACGGCCGACTGCAGCGATGCAGCCACGATGAGTCCGTCCGTGTGTCTGGTGTCCCTCAGGGGGCAGACAGAGTTGAAGGTCTGTCAGGGTATCAGGGATCCTGGGGTAGAGGTGAATGCTAGTCACGTTGCTGCCCCGCACCGTGTTGGCAGGCCAGACCCCCCCCCCCGAGCTGATTGAGACCGGTTCTGGTGAGCTGGTGAGCTGGTGAGCTGGTGAGGTGTGCTTCAAGTCACACAAGGCACGGAGTCGTACCCAGACAGAAGAGCCTGAAGGTCAAGGCGGGTTACCAGCACGTCTTCATTAACAACGACATCGCGCCACTTCGCGCCCGGCTGCTGGGGCTGGTCAAGAGGTCAAGAGGTCAAGAGGCTCGGCTGCACTGCATGGACCGTGGACGGCAAGCTGATGTTCGCCAGGAGGATGCCGCCTGAACTGGCTCCAGCTGCCCGAACCGACAGTCGTGGAGACGCCAGACCACCTGTTCAAGTGAGGTGAGAATGGAATTGATTACACTGCACTTCGCCTTGGACATCTCTCCCAACTGGGACATACCGTGGGACCTGTGTTGACTTCTCACTGGGACATACCGTGGGACCTGTGTTGACTTCTCACTGGGACATACCGTGGGACCTGTGATGACTTCTCACTGGGACATACCGTGGGACCTGTGTTGACTTCTCACTGGGACATACCGTGGGACCTGTGATGACTTCTCACTGGGACATACCGTGGGACCTGTGATAACTTCTCACTGGGACATACCGTGGGACCTGTGATGACTTCTCACTCGAATCCGAAGTGGAAACTGAAGCTGCCATTCAAAGGACTTTAGGGGTCTACCATCTCGAGGGAATGCCAAGGTGCGACCCTTAATCCAGTGGTAAATGAACACGTTACGGGCTTACGGCTATTACGGGGACTAGACAGGGTGCAGTTGGTGTAGACATGGCTTTTGGTTCTCTTGCCAGCGATGCTTATGAGACTGTACCTCGAAAGTGGTTTGTTGTGGAGACAAATGAAGCCGCGTGCATAAGAACGAGTGACTGCGGCGTGATTTATGATCTTGGTACAGATGGCAGTATTTATGTGTCAGTAGCACGAAGAGATGTTGTGCACACAGCACTGTGCAAACGTGTAACATAATGCATGTGGGTGTGTGTACGTAGTGATGCGAGTAGAGATGTACACGTGGGTGTGTTAATTTTGTGCTATAGTGCAATGCGTGATGATGTACATAGTGACTGATATGCATGGCAGTGTGTGTTGTGATGTTCATGGGGATGTACGCGATAAATTTCGTGTACACAGAGTTGTGCAGGAGCGTGTGTAGTTCTGTAGATAATAAATAAATAATAAATAAATGTAGTTCTGTGGATGACTGGACACATAGCAGTAAGCATAGTCACAGGCATGATAGTGAGACGCACCTTACTGGTCTTGTGGAGATATACTTGAATGCTGTAGAACCTGTTGATGGTATCAATCCCGTAGAAGCTGTTTTGTTGTGGATGTTGTAGAAGCGGTTGATAGCGTATAAGCAGATGATAGTGTGGATGCTGTGGAAGTTTTAAGAGCCACGGGTGTTTCAGAACCAGTTGATGTCGGCACTAAAATTTGAGTTGCTCCTAGCCAAAATGATTGACAATCATCAGTTGCTCATAGTAGCAGTGTCTTATCTGTCGATGAACGTGCGTGGCCTAACAGCAGATTTTATGCTTTCGTTTCTTGTCACTAAATGTCTGTGGTGTTTCTGCTAAAAAAAAGCAGTCCTGATGTGCATGCATTAATGTTAAAATTGGATATAATACGCGTATTAGAAACAAAATTGGAGAATTCTGACTATATGGATTTCGCTCGATAAATATGCTTTACGTAAAAAAAAAATGGAAGAATTTTTACCATGTTGTTGTATTAGCTGCTTGGATTTATCGTATTCTACTGTACTTTTTATGTATGTTATTTTCAGCTAAAAGGGCCCGAGGGCTTATAGCTAAATAAACTAAACAAAACAAGTTCACTCCCATATCCACAAAAGGAGCCCATGCATCACACGTTAAAATAAAGGCTCTCGCAAAAAACGTTTCCCAACTTCTCCACTCCTCACCATCCCCCCCCCCCCCACACACACACACACCCTGGATGGACGAGTGAGTGGATCTTCCACCAAAGTACTGACTTGCTGTCATAGCTACAGGTTTAATTGCCTTCACCGTCTTAAAATCTGAGAGCGCGAAATGCAGTTTTTATCTCTCACTGTATCGGGTGTTTGACACTGGCGCGTGGCGTCATACATGTTGGACCGTTTCCCCGCCCCACCAATTTCGTTTCCTTCAAGAATGCAAATGGAAAGAGGATTTAAGTGCGGAAGGCGCATGGTAATAAGTCAACAGGAAAAATCAGAAAAAGTTGGCAGCGTGTCAGCTACCAGGAAGCAACTCCATAGAAAAGGGCCAAGGTCACACAGTGTTTTTAAAGGTTTGAGAGATGAGTTAGAATCCATCCCATTGCCGCCAGCATGTGAAAGGCGCTCGAGTCTCTTGAGGCCCTTGGAAACGTCTGAAGTCGTGCCAGGGTTCGAGCCACGGCTACGGGTAAAATCCAAACAGAGCTGACCATGGAATGCCGCAGCAGGCGCCTGCTGCTTTTTTCTGGATGGAGGGTTGGGGGAGGGAACATCACTTGCCTTAGCATTTTAATTTTATTGCGAAGATTACTATGGTGGTGGGGTGGGTGGGAGGGGGGTGAAGGAAAAGTAGACTTTGGACTGGGAACTGAAACTTGTTTCCTGAAGGGGGGAGACTGTAGTGTAGGGAGCAACTGGTGTCTAGAGGAGGGGGTATGCCAACCGTGGAGAGATGAGTGACTGGCTGGCTTTCTAGAGTGGAGCGCTGTGAAAATGTAGTTGTACGTTTAGTCTCGGTGGAGAGAGAGGCGAGGTGCGACGTAGAAAGACAGTGTGCATCGTATATTGTAGACAGACGTGTGTGGGTGTAGTCGCCTGCTTTGTGTGTGCCTGTTCATGGGTGACGGTCACAACTCATTTGTGATACTTCATGCGCAAACGTCCACACCTGAAGGTTGTCCCCGCCTGGTTGGAAAGTCCCGGACAACAGGGTGGGGCTGGCTTTACAAGCAGTATTTGTCTCTCCTTTCCGTACATAAAAGGGTCCGTAACACTCATAAACGGCGGTTCCTCGTCGCTGATTCTCTTACCTGTCTTAATATCGAACAGTTTTTAGTTGTCCAAACAGGGGGTTGTGACGTACATGTGCTGCCATTTCTACCAGACGACACATCATGATGCAATTAGAGGCTACACAAGGCATGTTTGGTCTAAGATAAGGTTATATTCAGAAGCGCACGTGGCTTTTTATTTTTATTTTTTATTTTTATTTTTAAACTCTGTCAGAATATAGGAAGTATATGTTGATACTGTGATGTTCAACATGTGACTGTACGTAAACCACAATCATACGGATATTGTGGATTTACCTCAGGACTTTTTGACCTTACTGAACCCTCATGTATGACATGGGAGACTAACGCTTTGTGGTTTCTGGTAGTGTGTGCGCAGTTGCTGCCCCTTTCGCTTTTTGCAACAGAGTTCCAACACGAGGGTCACAAGTAAAGCTAGGTAGTGACGTCAGAGCTCCTGTCATTGACTACAAGTTTTCGTACCTACCTAACTACTGATCTTCGTTCGCTGTCCCCGCTGTAGTCGAAAGATTCCACAGTCGCACGTATAATTTCCTACAACCATCGTGCATTTTTATTAATCGTTGATCTCCACGGTGTTTAAAAAAATCCGTTTTTAAAACATGTACGCAAAGAGCAAACGTGACGCGAGATAAGCTAGGCTGACATCTGGAGCAATGACAGCGGCGTGAACGCAAGTTGAGCGACAGATGTCATCTCTTGTCAAAGCCGACACCACTGGCCTTCATATGTAGTGTGCGTATGTAGTGTACACACTGTACTGTGACCCTGTCGAGGTTTTCTTGAGGACTGCCTGTTGACATTCTCTGTGAAAAACTCCCCACCTCCCGCTGCCTGTCTCTGTCCCGCGCTTCTATCCGCTCCCTCACATGTCTCGTCCTCATTGTTCCGCTTTTCAAACCCTGACCTTAACAGTGTCGCAAAGAGGATGCAGGTATAAAATGCATTGGTAGACATATATACCCTGGCTAGACATAGACCATAGCTAACCATGGGTAGACGTACCATAGGCAGACATATACCATGGGTAGAGATACCATATGTAGACATATACCATGGCTAGACATATACGAGTACCATGGCTAGTATAGACAAAGGACTAACTACTATGGCTAGACATGTAGCATGTCTAGACATATAGACCTACCATGGCTAGTATAGACATAGACCTACCATGGTTAGACCATATAGCATGTATAGACATAGGCCTACTATGGTTAAACATCCCATGGCTAGACATATTGACCTACCACTGCTAGACATACAATGGCTAGGCCTACCATGGCTAGGCATTCCATGGCCAGACCTATAGACATACTACAGCTAGACATATAGACCTACCAGAGCTAGACACACAACATGGATGTGTGAACATCGTGAACCCTGCAGCTTGTCGCGTGTCGAGTGCAGTTCTTCTTACATGGTCCAAGGGCAACAATTACACTGTTATTATTAAAACAGCGGCATCCATGGCCAGTAGGTTACTTCCCATGAAGTACATGGCGGCTTTTAGCCCAGGGATGGGGAAGTTACCAATTTTTTATTAGCCCGACCGGCCAGTAACTTTTGAAATTCACTCGCCTGTGACATTTCCACTTGTCCAGGTGATACCCCCTCCCTTTCTCACTCTTTGAATGACTGCAGCAGTCTGCAGATAAATAAATAATGTCGATAGTGATTATCACTTTTGATCGGGAAAATTTCTCGTACCGTTGGGTTATCGGGCCACCGGCTTTCCCATCCCTGGGCTAACCTCGTCTTTAAAAAAGAAAATCTGTGGAACTGAATGGGATACAGGCGGTCGGTTGTTGCGCAGTGTGGGGTGGGGGGGGAACTATTTTCGAAATATTCAAAGGACAGTTGTTCGCACATCTTCAGCAGGACTGAGAGAAAATCTTTTGTTTTTTAAACATGTCTCTTTCCCCCTCCCCTTCCAGGATGAACGTTGGATGTTTTGTATGCAGTTTTCTTACTGCCTGTAAATGTCACACCGTCACAACGCTTGCGAAACAAGAGACAGCACATACTCAATTCTACTTCTCTCTCTTTCTGTGCCTCATTCGTACACCAAGCGCACCTACACACAGGTTAGATTCATAGACCAACTAAGCGACAGACATCTGCAGGAAGGGGAGCCGGCGAAACAAGTTCTGCACTAATGTTACTCCCTGCAGAAACTCCTCGCATCGGCTGCGCTTTTTGCACCAGTTCCAGTACGACCGTGAGGTCATCTTTCACGTCTGGTTGGCAGACATTTTTGAATGGATAGCGCCCATGTGACGAATCGCGCTGGAAGCTGGTGACGCCACACAGGAGGGTGTCAAATGTCATCAGATCGAAGGGTAATCACAATTTTATCCCTGCAGATTCTTGCTTCAGTTGTGCATACAGCTGTGAGAACAACTTCAGTGATGTTTGGCAAGAAGGGTGTATGACACAGAATGACATTTACCGTGGAGCCCAAGCAAAAGTTAATGTCAGATGCACTGCTTGTGGGATCGACCAATGGGGCTGGGGTGGGAGATCATAAAAACCTGCCTTAAAAAGGGTAAAGGTCGTGTTCTGGCTGGAGTCTCCGTTGCCGACCTTTGGCCTTTACTGTACTTATATAATCCACTGATAAAGGTGCATGCTTGCACAAGATATGTCAGCTGGCCTGTGAGCTGTTTGCCTATAAGGCCACATGCCAGTTTTATAGGTGCTACCATCGCGAACGAAGCTAGGATGTGAGGTCCGTGACATAGAACTGGCTTATAGGAACTCTGGTTTCATGAGCTACCTTTCCTAGTCATCCTCGCGTCGGTACAACTGGCCTGAGGTCTAAGAAATACCGACGTGTTCGTGAGTGGACATTGTCGACTCCGTTGCCAAGATGAGTTCAAGGGTCAGATTACTGCCTGCAGTAATCTCTGCGCGGTAACAAAAGGCTCTTCGGTTGACGCTGGAATTTGCAGGCCGTTCGATTCCAGACTGCTCTGTAGGGTTGTGATCAGCTTACCGCATGCGGTGTCGCCGCGCAGCACTAATGTTCGTCAGCAGACGGCGCTTTCCGTAGGCCACAGTGAGTTCTAC